>CAOKZL010001277.1:0-428312 GCA_948472985.1 Iguana delicatissima
CCAGGGCCCACCTCTTGGGGGTTTTGGGGAGGCTTGTGTACACAAAGCAGATGGTCATCTTTCTGTCCGAGCACCCCACTTAGCCCCCTCCTCCCCATCCTGCCAGACCGCGTCCCTGTCGTGGCCCCCACCAACCGCCCACCAATCAGGCTCTAGTTCTGTTGGAGCAAGGGATGTCAGTCGGGTCACACTCTCGGCCTCAAGTGACACCAACTGCAAATCAATCACGCCGTTCAGGGAGATAACTGGTCGGGCTGAATGCATGGGGTTTGCAGGCCCCCCAGCTAGCCACCCCTCCACACTCATTTCGGTCCATTCTGCCCAATGCAGGACATGGCCCCCTGCCCTGTTTTCCCTCATGTTCTGGGCAGCATTTCCGGGGACAGTCAGGGTAGCCCCACGACGCTTTTTCAACGTGAAGGCGAGGCTTTCCGTGGCCCCCCTTGCCCCCCGGCTCACACATTCAGCGCTTTGTGGCGGGTTGCGAAATGACGGTATTAGGGGAGACTTTCTAAAATAACCTCCCCAATATGCCGCCGCGAAGAATCCACAGCCCCCTGAAGCTTCCAGGCCCCACTGAAACTCCAGGTGGCTGTGGATCTTTCGCTTTCATCCGCGGTAGCAATGGGGGGGGGGGTTTCAAAGAAATAATCCCAATTTGCCAAACCTGCAATTGATATCCCCGCAGCGCTTCTTCAAAGTGAAGGCGCCATTACTCCGAGGCTTCCCGCGGGACCCCTTGGCGGCCACCATGCTGCCCTGTCCGTTCAGCGCCCTCTTGGCAGGGCGCCGAAGGGTCCCCATCCACCGCCGCCGCGGCCCCCCTTGCCCCCTGGCTCACACATGCAGCGGTTTGTGGTGGGTTGCGAAATGGCGGTGTCACTAGAGGCGACTTCCCAAGAAATTCCCCCCCACCCCCACCCCCACCCCCACCCCGGATAGGCCACTCCAGATGAAGGCAATAAATCCACAGTCCCCCTGAAGCTCCAATATCCCCACGGAAACATCAAAAGGCAATTTTAAGATGGACTGTAAATAAATAATTCCAATTTAGCGTACCTGCAATGCTTTTTTCTTTTTCCTGCTGTGGGCTCTCGCTAGCGAGGATTAAAAATGCGCCGTTCGGCTCTTTGTGGGGCGGGCCAACCGCCGAAGCTGTCCACGCCCACGGCCCGCCCCCCGTTCATCTCAGGGGCGAATCAGCGCGTATCTGCGCTTCCACACAAGTGAGCAAGATGTGATTGCGCGGATCACGGGGAAAAGAAACACTTTTTTTCCGGTTTTTAAAAAGCACGTGCAAGCACAGTTGGAGACGTTTCTGAACGGATTGACGTGTGGAACTTGGAAATTAAAGACGACTCAGCGCGCTTTAAGGTATGGAAGACCTCCGTCAATCATCGCGCTACACTGCGCTAAAACGTTTTATTACCCCCGTGTGGAAAGGGCCATAGTATGCTAGATTTGCTGCTGTTAAGGAAATGGGAATATATGGGATCCTTCTGCCAATGCCTCTGGACATTTCTGTACATACCCAGCAACCTGAGGCAATCTTTAACCTCCTGGGATATCTTCAAGAAGGTATTGTCCCTGTATGCCATCCTCTCCAGAGGGATATTATTACATATATGATGATCCTGAAATACATTTCAAAAATGACAGCACACATACACCAGTCTAGTTATCCCAATTAATACTAAAATACAAAAAAAGAAAGAAAAGAAAAATAAATTCATTAATCTGTCAAGCCCCTTTTCCTTCTTACGGTTTGAATTCTCCTTGTAAGATTAGTGATTCCCACATGTCCTTATTACAGGCCCTGTGGGTCCACCTTACTCTATAGGCCTGTACTAGCCCTATTCCTAACTCATGCTGTATCCAAATTTCTGCTGTGTTGTTTTCCCTAACATCCTGAGAAGAATTAAGTGCAATCAACCCCATGTCCCAGAATCTATTTCCAGCTCTATGATACACTACTCCACTAGTACAGACCCCTTCTAATTACACAGTAATTAATTATTTGAGCCGATTTTGGGCCTCATCCCACGCATGCAATTCATGATCTCTTCTTAAATTGAAATTTTAATTTCCCATGTCATCCTGTTAGGCCCTGCCTTCCTAGAAGGCCTTCTCTCGGTGGCCAGCTGGTCCTTGTCCTTTTAGGATGTCTCTTTATATTTCTTCACTCTGGTGTAATGTATCCACCCTGAAGCTCTGTCCAGCTTCACAGCTGTATCTGAGATTAATACCACAGTCTTCAATCCTTTCCACTTGGACTGGAGGAGGTAGTCTTTCCATGCTTTCACCCCCATTCAGTCTTCTGGTCTTAGGTGGTATACTGGTCCCCCCAAGGGCAATGAAGGGCACCAGTGCACGTGCCTGTGGAAAGAAGACGACACATGAAACAATCCTCGCACATAATGCTTAAGAGCTTTATGTCCCATGACTTGTAACTGATCACCCAAGACCGGGGCAGGTTTCTTGGTTACAGCTTCCATATATGATCTTCAAGGAGCTTAATCCCATCTCCACCCATGGCACTATTCTCACCTTCAGCAAAGTCAGGAGCAGGACCTGTGTCATTTCAATTTGGCCTCTTGACATATCTTGGCCATTTGGCATCCCAGTGTTTGATTAATTCTTTCCACTTGCCTTGAAGGTTGGGGCCTCCAAGAGGTATCATAATTCCATTTGATCCCTAAGGGTTCATTTATTTCTTGTATTTGTTTTGCAGTAAAATGTTTCCGATTATCAGGTACTATGGTGCATGGTATCCCGAACCAGGGGATATTGTTCTGCTTCATTCACTTTATGACCTCCCTTGTCTGAAAAGTGCTACATCAGAAAGCCTCCATCCATCCTGAGAAAACATCCACAAACACCATTAGATATTTATGCTTCCCACTGCTGGGTAACTCTAAAAAATCTACCTGCCACCTTTCTCCTGGTATAATTCGTCTGTATTCTGCTCCTGGTGGTGACTTAGATAAGTTTTGAGAGTTATTCTTTTGGGATAGGAGACATCTACAGCATACCATGTCAGCTATCATCAGTAACTTTGGCACCACCATGGTTCTTTGGAGAGCCTTCACTTCCTCAGTGTGTCTGATTATGCAGTTGAGTGATAACTCTCCTAATGATGGCTTCCAGAACTAACATCTTCCAATTTGGTGTTATCCACCGTCCCTTCTTCCTGCACATTTATTGCCTTGCAAGCTTATTTTCTTTAGGGTTGTATGTAGGGGTCTCTCCAAGTTCACTTGGGGCATGATTCTGACCACTTCCATCATCACTGAGGGGTCCTTCATCTCTTATTTGGCAGCTTTTTTTGCAGCTAAATCTGCCCTTTGGTTCCCCAGACGACATCCTGATTGCCTCTCTGATGGGCATGGCAGCATATCATGGCTATCTCTTTAGGAAGTAATACTGCAGACAACAAATCCAGAATCTGGGGGCATGTCTGTTACCAGTGCCTGCTGCTGTTAGCAACCTGTTTTTTTTCCAGATTGCTCCATGAGCATGTAATACCTCAAAAGTATATTCCGAGTTAGTGCAAATGTTTACAATCCTTCCCTTCACCAAGATAAGTGTATTTGTCAAGGCAATTGTACCTTAGTAGTGTCCCATAAAGTCACTCTGGCATATCCCGCCTTTCTTTGACCATGTTCTTTAAAACTGCTACCATCCACATAAAAATCTGTGTTTTGTAAGGGGTGGTCTCCTCCAAGTCTGCTCAGACAGCATGTACATTTCCCCAAACCTGTCAGCAATCATGCAGTAAGGGTTCTTTATATCAATCTGCATCAAGGTGGCCATATTTAAGGTGTTGGTAATCTTTCGCTGTACCCCATCCTAAAGGAGGGTGACAATATTTCTCCAGCAGGTCGGGCATGAGCAGTGAAGTCTTTTCATTTCTGACGCTGACAAAACAGCATGAGGTGCGATCACGCTCAGAGGCTGTCTGAAAGTTAACTTCTGAGCCTCTTTTGTTTACATTTTTGCTGCTGCCACTGCAGGCAGGCCAACCCTGTGACACTGGGTCTATCTGTTTGGAAAAAAAATATGCTACAGGCCTACGTTCCCCCCAGATGTCTGGGTATTTCTCACTGGTACATAGGTTGAAAAGCTTCTCTAGTTTCATTAGGTCTAGGACTGGAGAAGTCATTAGTGCAGAGCTTTTCATGTTGGTGACACACTTTTTAGACATGCATCATTTTGCGACACGGTAATTCAGTAAGTATTTCAGTAAGTGGAGGCAGCCCCTCCGCCTGAGCCTGACCCACCACCCTTGCCAGGGTCTTCCTCAGCCCAGGGTGACGGTGGCAGCAGTGGGAGTGGCAGCCCCTCCACCCGGACCTGGCCCACCACCACTCTCACTGGGATTTTCCTCAGCCCGAGGTGGCAGCGGGGGGAGAAGCGGCCCTTTCACTCAGGCCTGGCCCATCATGGTGGTGGGAGAGGCAGCCCCTCTAGTCCAGTGGTTCTCAACCTGTGGGTCCCCAGATGTTTGTGGGCTTCAGCTCCCAGAAGCCCCAGCCACTATGGTCAATGCTCAGGGCTTCTGGGAGCTGAAGTCCAAAAACATCTGGGGACCCACAGGTTGAGAACCACTGCTCTAGCCGTTACATTCATGTTACACACCTACGCATTGCAGCCAACACACTAACGTGTCACAACACACAGTTTGGAAAGCTCTGCATTAATTCCTTTTTTATTTCATTAAATCCTTCTCAACATTCTGCTGTCTACTCAAGGAATGGTCCCTCCCCCTCTTGTTGCTTTGTTGGGGATCCACAGGCAGCAAAACCGTCCCCAGGAATCCACTCAATGGTTTCCTCCCTTTTGGGTCCCAGTGCTCGTTCCCCTTTCTTAATCTGGAATCCAGTATATTGGACTGTTGCTAACACCAACCAAGCCTTCTGTTTTGACACTTTATATCCTGATTCTGCTAGAAAGTTCAGTAATTGCACTGTTCCTTCTGTACACAGTTCCTTTGAAGGGACCCCAATCAATAAATCATCTACATACTGCAACAAAGTTATTTGGTCTCAGTTGTTCCATTAGCTTAGATTTCCTGCCAAGGCCCTTCCGAACATTGTGGGGATATTTTTTTTTAATCCGTGTGCTAATACTTTCAAGGTACATTTTTGTTTGTTATCTTACCCAAACCCATCCCAGCAAACAAACCATGGCTTGTTAGCCAGCTGCAAAGTACAATTGGAACCCACTCTTTCTGGGTTCTTGAAATCATTGAATAACAATATGTCCAAAGCCAGATCTGCGGCTTTTCCTCTAGTCTAGTTGTTCCTCCCTGCCCTGCGGCTGCTGCTTCGCTCTATCCAGTGTAGGCTCAGCTCCAACTCTTCCAGAATTCTAAAATGCACGTGTAATCCGCATGAACAGGTTCCTGACAGCCAAAGTTAATCTTCTGACATGTGGAGTGTGACAAAGATGAGGCTGAGGGGACAAGACCAGTGGGTTTGTTCCTATTTCTCCTGGATCAGCACAGTTCTGCTTAAGCTGACAACAGAAAGAAGGACAGACACCATATCTTCCAACTCTCCTGATTTGGCCAGGGCAGTCCCAATTAATCCTCTCTTGGCCTACTTTTTCAGCTGCTATTAAAGTATCACAATTTCTTTCTCCTCCTTCCTCCTTTGTCATGTCCTGGATAATTGCGTTTTACAAATTGCATTTCACAAATTTCACTCAGAGTTAAACAGCAGTGTTTATTTGTAGCAAAGCTAGCAACACAGCACCCTTTGTCTGAAGTTGCTGAGATTAAAGCATACATGGTGGTTTTATACTTTTCCATATAAATCTGGGCACTCAAAGCTGTGATTGGAGAGGGTCATAAATCTAACATCATTCCACCATGCGAGATGTTCCCCAGACTCAAAGTTGTTTACCTATCTTTCATCCTTGAGGCTGGTACATCTTTCCTGCCTCCTTATCTCTGATTTCCAGTTCTCACAATAGGTTTTTGGTACTTTTGTTTTCTCCCCATCTACTCCCTCTTCTTGGATACATTGTAGCAGTGAGCAATAAAGCAATTAACCATTCAATACATTGGAATACACCAACAAGCTTCAGGCATAGGGTCTTATCACACTATGCTGTTATAGCTCTATCATTTCACTTTAAGTGCCCTGGCTGCACGCTGTGGAATTCTGGGGTTTGTAGTTTGGTGAGGCACCGGAGCTCTCTGGCTGAGAATTCTAAATACCTCTTCCTAAACTGCAAATCCCATGATACCATGTGGTATTGTCATGGCAGTTAAAGTGGAATAATAGTGCTGTAACAGTGTAGGCCATTTTGGCACTACACTGTTGTAGTGCTATTATTCCCCTTTCAACCTCCTCTGGAATTCTGGGGTTTGCAGTTTAGGGAGGGGCATTTAGAATTCTCAGCCAGAGAGCTCTTTGGCCTCAGAAAACTACAAACCCCAGAATTCCACAGGAGGTTGAAAGGGGAATAATAGCACTATAACAGTGTAGTGTGGAAATGGCCATAGTGTGATAAGGCCCATAGTTGCATTCAACAATTGGCATTTGATTCTTGGTAGCGGTCTAGCTAACTCTAGCAATGCCCAAGTTAGCTATCCAATCTATTCTAAAACACATGCAGCAAATACTTGATGGCAGGAGCCACGCATCCTGACAACAGCTTACTTCACTTGCTGCAAAATGACTTTTAATTACAAGAGGAGTTTGCACTCAATTAACTCAGCATGAGGAGAGGAGGGGATGGAGTCTTGCCCTTCCCAGGAGGCTCTGGGAAAAGCAAACTGCTGCAGCCTCTCCTAGTTTGTGGGTTCTTCCTCATTAGTAACTTTTGCCATCTTGAGCACCCTCTGATGCTGCTTGAGTCCACGTGTCCCAGTTTTCATCTGTGAGATGTTGGCGAGCCCAAGACACTCCCCAGGAGCCGGCTGTCCAGCTGGGACAAGGACTGCAGCATTAGCCGTTCCAACAGAAGCCTGTGCCTGCCTTGCATAAACACCGTCAATGACCTCTTTTCTTTTTTCCCTTGTTTGCTTGCCAGGAGACCTTCTGTGTGCTTTCTGTGACTCAGAGCGTTCAGCATTCCCAGCTTCCCTCTCTCTTGTCCCACTGAAGTCCCAGTCTCCCCTCCCCTTCCTCCCTGGGTGAGAGTTATCTCTCTTGCCTTGAAGGCTGTTTACAGAGAGCCAGTATAAAAGGACTGGTGAATGAGGAAACAACCTGAGGTCCAGTGAGAAACAGCTCCTCGCTTCACTCTGCCTGACAGCTCCTGCTGACTCTCCTTCTGAGGGGCTGCCTTCTCAGTGCCATGGGGCAAAGCTGGTTCCTTGGGGGACCTACCATCTTTCTCCTGCTGCTGTTCCTCCATCCTGGGGATGCCTCCACATCTACTGCAGAACCGTAAGCTGATAACTGGAGGGTCTCACCTCCACCACTTTCTTTTCCTTGTTTCCTGCAAAATCCAATCCTAAAGTCTCCCTCAGAGGTGGGGAACCTGCAATGTGTGAGCCACATCAGCCCCCCAGAGCTACAGGGCCTGTCCTAAATCTCCCCAGCTGAAAAAAATCAAATCACCTTGAAAAGGAGAATCACTGATCCAGTAAGCTTCTGGAAGTAGCAATGGATCCCTAAAGTCAGCCTGAATGCCTTGCTTTTTGGGTAGGGGGGGCAGTGGAATGTCTTAAGTGTTGTCGTTTCCCCCCCCAAAAAACTAGAAGTGAACTTTTAATTCATTCCCATTTTGCAGGAAAAAGAGGCAAAACAGTGACATTTGGGGAAGGGTTATAGATTATGGTAGGTCCTGATGGGGAGCAAAGTTGGCTCAGAGTTTGCTCACTCCTGCTCTTGAGTCAGAGCCGTCCTGGGACATTTTGCTGCCTAAGACAGAATAGCAAATTCACACACACACACACACACACACACACCACTCATGTTGGCTGGTGGCTACCTTGTCAGTGGGATGGTGAATCTGCTCTTGGTTTAGTCTGAATTTTAAATGAATTATCCAGGGTGTAGAACCCCTGCTCCCAAAATAGGTTTAAAACCTTGGTTAGGTCCTTTCAAGTCTGGATTAACACCCAGAGATATTTGCTGCCCTACAAACATGGAAGTTACCAGCCAACACTGCCTCCTCTTTATGCAAGCTGAGATCACAATGTGAAAGTCCAGATTTGCCAGCTGAGGCAGAAAACCCCAGAAGTGCTTCTCCATACTCTAGCAGTAAAAATACAGTAACAGTAATAATCCAAATAGCTATTTCCCCCTTCTTTTTTTCCAAAATCTGCTTGCTGCCTGAGTAATTGACTCATTCCACCTAACTGATTGCAGGACTAAGGGCGTTTCCGCATTACACCGTTATAGGGCTATTCCACTTCCAACATCCTATGGAATCCTGAGGTTTGCAGTTTAGGGAGGGGCATTTAAATTCTCAGCCAGAGAGCTCTTTGGCCTCTGTAAACTACAAACCCCAGAATTCCACAGGATGTTGAGAGTGGAACAATAGCATTATAACAGTGTAGAGCGGAAAGGCCCTGAGTCAGCCTAGGTTGCAAGCCGTAATTACACTACACAACTTTGCACTGGATGACAATAACATACTGTCTAACTGTCCAGGTTTGGAAGTAACAGTCTCAAATACTCCTCTGTTGTCTCACTTATTCATCTGTGTTTCAAAGATCCCAATTTCTCTCTTCTCCTCCCACCATTCCCCTTTATCCTCAGCTTAGTTCAATGGCTGCAAACTGGGTTCAAAGGGCAAAAGTAGTTTGCACTCAATTAATGCAGCAGGAAGGAGGAATAGAAAGGAAAGGGCAGAAGATTCTACAGATTGAGACCAAAGCAAACTGCTGCAGCCTCTCCTGCCTTTTGTGGTCTTCCTTGTTAATAATTATTGCCATCTTGACTGCCGTCACATGCCCATGTTTCCATCTGTACAATATTGTAGGGCATGGAATGAGTCTATCAGTTTCTATTAGTCATGATGGCTTTATGCAACATACAGATTTATAAGAACAGCAGAGGACAATTCTTGTCACGTCCTTCCTACTAGCCTGTCCCTACCCATAGCCAAAGGCCTCAGGCAGCAGATTAGGAGGATTATTCAAGGGTAGCAAATTACTGGTTATTTAATTTGTTATTCCTTATTTTTACCAAACACAGGGAAAGGTACTTGTGGGAATTTCTGCCTCAAGAGCCAAAGCAATTTGTCTGTGCCTGCCTGAGGACTCAGATCTGCTCGAGGGACCCTCCTTTCTGTCCCACAAGTGGGAACGCAACATTGTGTGAAAATATGGGAAAAGCCTCCTCTGTTGTGGCACCCTGGGGGAGGAAAGCTGTCCCCTTAGAGGCTTAGTTTCGATGCGAGGGTGTCTTCAGTTTGGTGCCAGCTTAAAACATGGCTATTGGCAGTGATGTAGACTCAAGTCGACAGACTTGGACTCAAGTTGGACTTAAATCGCTTCAGTGACTCAATTCAGACTCGACTTGGCCATAAATGATGCACTGACTCGATTTAACTTGAGACTTGTATATTTTTAGTAACTAACTTGCTGCCCTTGGTTCAGTAGTATAACACATTCATCCAGAAACCTTTCGACTTTGAGCAACACTTCCATCTCTTTTTGCCTACTGGTCACATGACAATCTGTCTCAAGCCCAAAATGTGGGCGCATTTCTCAGAAGGGAACAGCAAATGGGTCAGGCAATGGGCTTGAGGTGGGCTTGAGGTCTGCTCAGCAGCCTGTCCCAGCTGCATATTGGAGGAGCCTTCTAAAATGTTTCCTAAGAGCAAAAGACAGGACTCGTCCCCAGAGTGCAGGGTGCATTTCTCAGAGGGGAACAGCAAATGTGTTAGGCAATGGGCTTGAGGAAGAAGGATCTCTCCTTCTAAAGCAGTGGTTCTCAACCTGTGGGTCCCCAGACGTTTGTGGACTTCAGCTCCCAGAAGCCCTGAGCATTGACCATAGTAGCTGGGGCTTCTGGGAGCTGAAGTCCACGAACATCTGGGGTTGAGAACCACTGGTTGAGAACCACTGTTCTAAAGTGTTTGAATCTTCAGTAATGGGGAGTAAGATAGGATCCTATTTCCCAATTCCAAAGCTGCAGATGGCAAAACTGCAAATGTGGAAAGTCGATTCTGCTTAAATTGTTAAAACTGAATTTATTTCACTCTATCCAATAATTCTGGAATTTTGGTTGGGGTATAAAGCTGGCTTCCAGACTTGAGGCTTGACTCAAGACTTAACTTGAAAGTATCTTCAAGGACTTGAGACTTGACTTGAGACTTGAAGGTAGAGACTTGAGACTTGACTTGACTTGAGACTTAGAGTAAAAGACTTACCGGTAAATACATCACTGGCTATTGATTAAAGCGACGGTTCTTAACCTGGGGTCCGCGAAGCCTTGCTGCTGGGCACCCACAGCAGCAGCAACAACAGTATGTGGGCGCACACACAGATATCTCCACTACCGTGTCTCTGATGAAAGGGACCCAGTGGAAGGTGTGTTTGCATACCCAAATTATGACTCTGGAGACCAGGGTTTGAATCTCCACTCGGCCATGGAAACCCACTGGGTGACCTCAGGCAAGGTATATTCTCTCCACCTCCAAGAAAGGCAACAAATCTTGCCCAGAAAATTCTCATGATAGTTTCACCTTAGGGTTGCCATAACTCAGTTTTCAAAGGAAAGAGACACGATAACCTCCCGCTATCAGTGACACTTTGTTGTTGTGTGCCTTCAAGTTACTTCTGATTTACAGCAACCCTAAAGTGAACCTGTCACAGGGACTTTTTTGGCAAGATTTGTTCAGAAGGGGTTTGCTGTTGCCTTCCTCTGAGGCTGAGACAATGTGACTTTGCCAAGGTCACCTAGTGTCTGAACAGGGATTTGAATCCTAGTCTCCAGAAGCCTTAAATAAATAAATACATATTTGAATATTCAAATCTTGAGTTCAGTCTTGGGGGTTCCCACAAACAATTATATTTGCAGGGGGTCCCCAGTAAAGAAAAGGTTAAGAACCACTGGATTAAAGTCTTTTGGGTCTAATCATTTCATTCAATATGCACATGTGCAGTGCATAGTTTTTACTGTTTGAATTTCCTTCAGTTGTTCAGATGATTATGTATTTAGATTGCAAATTACCTTTGACTCTTTACAATGTGATTGGTTTAAATTGATTTTTTTTATTGCACACTAACTTGAGACCTATGAGTATAGAGCAGGATATAAATGTTTTAATAAACCAACTAATAAATTTGCACATGTTTAGTTTAAGGAATTCTCTGCTACAAGCTTTGTTGCTGGCTTCCATTTTGGATGGCCCACCAAGAGGATTAGATAAATTCATGGGGGAAGAGAATAAGCCTGTCAGTGGCTGTGGCTTTATGCTACAGCTAGGTTCGTGACAATACCAGAGAAGGCATTCTTATGATGGCTTTCTCACCAGGCTGGCCCCGCCATTTGACAGAATAGAGCAGATTTAGGAAGTAGTGAAAAAGCAACAAATAATTACTTATTTAATTTGCCTTCAAGCCATTTCTGACTTATAGCAATTCTGAGTTAAATCTACTATAGAGTTATCTTGGCAAGATTTATTCAAAGAGGGTTTGCCGTTGCCTTTCTCTGAGGCCGAGAGAATGTGACTTGCCCAGTATCACCCAGTGGATTTCCATTGCTGAGCAGGGATTTCAACCCAGGTCTCCCAGAGCCCTAGTCTACCACTACATAATTTGTTATAACTGTATTTTTTACTGCCACAGCATACTCCGTAAAATTTTATAGATGAAAGCTGGGATGCATGCTGGCAAGCAAAATCAGAGTGTGGTCAAGGTGGCAAAAAATGGTTAAAGACAAAGAACAGGCAAGCAAGAAGAGGCTACAGCAGTTTGCTTTTGCCTGAGTTTACAGGGAAGGGCTGGATTTCACTCTCTTCTTTCCCCCACCTCCCCATGAGTTGCACCTTGGGCTCGGTTTGCAGCAACTGAAGTAAGCTGAGGGCAAAAGGGAAATCTGCGACATTTTAAAAGCTGCTGAAAAATGGGATGAGAGAATATTAATTGGGACTGTCCTTGCCCAGTTTGGACAGTTGGAGGGTATATGGTGGATTGGGAGAACTGCTTGTGGGGTATTTTGCCTCAGGTGCCAAAATAAATTGGCTGGTATTCAGTACTTTAAACTTTTGGATGTGTGACAGGTGTCACTTGCAGCTCTACCCAGGGAGCAAATATTTGCATAGAATCATAGGGTTGGAAAAGACCACAAGGGCCATCCTGTCCAACCCCACTCTACCGTGCAGGAATACACCGTCAAAGCATTCCAAACAGATGGCCATCCAGCCTCCGTGTAAAAACATCCAGATTTGTTTTCTTATGTTTCATTTTGTTTTATAAATATTGTCATTCTATGTTTAAAAAAAATAAATAAAAAAAATTCAAAGACGACAAGTCCACCACACTTCCAGGCAGCACATTCCACTGTCGAACTGCTCTTTCCCTTAGGATGTTCTTCCTGATGTTTAGAATGATTCTTTTTTCCTGTCATTAGAAGCCATTGCTCCATGTCCTAGTCTGTGGAGCAGCGGAAAACAGGCTTGCTCCGTCCTCTATATGACATCTCTTCAAATTTTTGACATGGCAATCATGTTGCCTCTTCAGCTTCTCTTCTCCAAGCGAAACTTACCTGGGTCCTTAAGCTGCTTCTTGTAGGGCATAATTTCCAGGCCTTTTGATCATGTTGGTATCCGTCCTCTGGACACATTCCAGCTTGTCAGTCTCTTTCCTGAACTGTGGTTCCCAGAACTGGACACAGTATTCCAGGTCGGGTCTGACCAAAGTAGAAGAGAGGGTGGTGCTATTACTTCCCCTGATCTTGACTCATATGAATGATAGATAGACAGACAGACAGACAGTCAGCCATGCCACTCTGTGAGTTTCTTCCCAGAGGGATCTGATTGTTCACAGTGGGGAACAATTTGCCAGTCCAGATGATCCTTAGCCTTGGCCTTGTAAGTTTTTCGCTGGACTCACTGTGCATTTGAAGTGGGTTCCCTTAAGCTGAGCCTGGTTACCAAACTTAGGGCCTTTCTGCACTAGCCTGTTATAGTGTTATTATTCCACTTGCAACATCCTGGGGAATCCTGGGTTTTTACAGTTTAGGGAGGGCATTTCGAATTCTCAGCCAGAGAGCTCTTTGGCCTCAGGAAACTACAAACCCCAGAATTCCACAGAATGTTGAAAGTGGAATAATACCACTATAACAATGTAGTGAGGAAAGGCCCTCAGTTTGCAGCAACTGAAGTAAGCTGATGACAAAGGGGAGGAGAAAAAGAGAAAGAGAAACCTGGGCATTTAAGAAGCAGCTGAAAAAGAGGGATGACAGAGGTTTAATCAGGGAAGTTGGAGGGATGCTTTTGGAAAAAATAGCTAGCTCTGTGTAGATCTCGTCTCAGGCATAGCAGAGGTAGAAGAATTTCACGTACTGTCTGGAGCAATTACCTGTTGGTAGTGCCAGATCTAGTCATTTGGTTTCCATGCAGCAGTGCCTACAGCTGGGACCCATTCACATTACAAAATTATGGTACCCTTATTCTGCTTTAACTGCCATGGGTTTATCTAATGGAATCCTGGGGTCTGCAGTGTAAAGAGAGGCATGGAGAATTCTCAGCCAGAGAGAAGTGCCTCTCCAAACTAGAAACTAAAAATAATAGCCCTATAACAGTGTAGTGCGGAAAGGCCCTTAATCATGCATGAACCTTAGAGAAATTAATTCTGACTACAGGTTCCATTAATTTAGTTTTGTTCTTTTGTTCTTTTTTTTAAATATTATTTTGATGAATGGCCTAGGGAAAAAGCCCTGTGAGGAAAGACTGAAGGATACACCCAGCTCAACACATTGTGTTGCCCGAGGAAAAGCAGAAAGTGGCATTTCCTGTACCCAAAGATAAGAAGCCCAGATAGCTGGGCCAGCCAAGTTATTTTTGGCACCTTGAGGCAGAAGATTTCACCACTGCCTCTCCTCATTCCTGGCAAGAAAAAAAAAAGAAAAGACAAAAAAGGAAAAATATAAATACTTTCATGACACCATGACTCTGCTGCCTGAGTTGGCTGGGCTAACAGGGAGGCCAATCAAGACCATGAAAGTAATGAGTTAGGAATAATGCAGTTACTTGGAACAGTCATGCGAAACACCTCAACATTTGACAGAATGGATTTGATTCTGTCCAAGATTTGTTGGCTAGTTTCAAGTAAAAAAAATAAAAATACAAAAAGAGGGAGGAGAGTTCCTAGAAGCAAAAACCAGGGGGCTCCTATAATTTACTGGGATATCGTGGCAGATGCTGTTGAAACTTGACAGTGTTGTTTTTGGTGGTCAGCCAAGTTACAGAGGCCAGTTTCAAATCAAAATTCCAAACAGTGGGCTTTCTGGAAGCCAAAAAAAAGGGGGACTGCCATATCTAATTGTCAAATAATGTGCAGAGAGCTAGAAAACAAGAGAGGGCTGTTGGAGGCATAGCTACTACGTCCGCTGAGGTAGGAAAGCAGACGAGAAATTGAGAGAAACCTAAAGCACGGCTAAGGCCATTTCTGCACTGGACTGTTATAGCACTATTATTCCACTTGCGACATCCTATGGAATCCTGGGGTTTGCAGTTTTGGGAGGGGCCAGGATTCCATAGGATGTTGCAAGTGGAATAACAGCACTATAACAGTCCAATGCGGAATGGGTCTAAGATTGCTCAGGGGTTTGTTTGTTTTTTAAGTGAGGAAAATGGAAGAGGGCTTTCTGACGTATAGCTAGGAGGGTTAAAAGGGGATCTGGTAAACACCTTTTGGGATATTATGTATGGACTCAGTAAGTGCTAGGTATGCATGGAGGATGGAGCAAGCCTGTTTTCTGCTACTGCAGAGACTAGGACATGGAGCAGTGGATTCAAATTTCAGGAAAAGAGATTCCATGTTAACATTTGGAGGAAATTCCTGACGGTAAGAGCAGTTTGACAGTGGAATACGCATCCTGGAAGTGTGGTGGAGTCTCCTCCTTTGGAAGTTTTTAAACAGAGGTTGGATGGCCATCTTTTGGAATGCTTTGATGGTGTATTCCTGGATGGCAGAATCAGGTTGGACTCGATAGGCCTACTGATTTCTTCCAACTTTACCATTCTATGGGATCTTATAGTCCCGCTCCTCTCGTGTCCCCGTGCCGAGAGGACATTGTCCTACAGAAATGGCCTCATGTGGATATGTCTTAGAAAAATACAATATGTCACACAATGACTTACTCCTCTTTCTAAACATTGCAGCGGGTGATAACGAATTAAAATAACAAGGATTTGTTATGGTACTTTAAAGGTCAACTAGTTCTGTTTGACCTAAGTGGATTTAAACCCACTTCATCAGAAGCATATGAGGAAGCGGGCTGAAGTCCAGAAAAACTTATTCCAAATAAAACACTTGTGTGTGTCTAGCTGCAGCAGTGAAGCACGGCCATTTTGCCCCTTGAATTTATTTATTTTGAATAGGTTTTAGGAAAAACACGTTTAGGAAAAACACATTGTACACATTTAAAATATAAAATCAGAAAACCAAGACAATTACTGACCAGGCATTCAAATTTCAAGTTGTTGGAACAGCATTTTGTAAGATATCTAGGTACCTAAAACTCTCTGTAATAATTAGACCTATTGAGGAACATCACCCCACAGGCCACTATGAGATTTTGTTGTTGTGTGCCGTCATGTTGTTTCCGATTTCTCATGACATTTTACTACACCAGTGTACATAATGAGACTTGAACATCCATGAATTTTGGTATCTATGGTGTGTCCCCAGCAGATACCGAGGGTCCATCATATTCTGATGTGTCATTTTCCCCATTTCTGTAAAGATTTTGTGCCAAAATTATTTTAACTAAAGGTAATAGCCAAAACTTATTGACAAAGAGTTATTAATATTTCAGTGATTTTTTAAAGTACTATAACAAGTAACCAGAATGATTTCCTTATGCAAAGCAACATTCCAAGCTTTGGGTCTTTCCTCCTGTAGGAATTGCGTATGTTTAGCCTGAGTTGATCTGGTTGTCATCTTCAAATATCAGACAGACAGTCATGAAGATGATGAAGCAAATATATTATTAGTTTCTCCAGATGGCAGGTGCCTAACATGTTCATAAAATCATAGAATGCTAGAGTCGGAAGAGACAACAAAGGCCATCCAGTCTAACCCCATTCTGCCATGCAGGAATATACCATCAAAGCATTCCCAACAGATGGTCATCCAACCTGTATCTTAAAAAAACTCTCCAAAGGAGACTCTACTACACTCCAAGGCAGCGGATCCCATTGTCAAACTGGTCTTCCTCATATTTAGGTAGAATCTCTTTTCCTGAAATTTGAAGTCATTGCTCTGTGTCCTAGTCCCTGGAGCAGCAGAAAACAGACTTGCCCCACCTTCCATATGACATCCCTTCAAATATTTAAAGATAGCTATTGTAGTAGCTCGTCAAGGGACTGAGACCATCAGATCAGAAAGCAAAAGTTTATTTTACTGCGCAGGGATCTCAGTGGAATGAATTTCCAAAAGACTGAGAGCCCAGAGTCAGGTGTCAGCACACACTTATACATTTTCAAAAACAGGTACAGGAAATGACTACCATATATGAAAAGTTTACAGGTTACAGAGGCCCCCTTTACAATCTCAAAATGATGTATTTTGGTACCAAGGGAGTACTTTCCCTGGGTTACACCAACCTCGAAAGCTCCCCAGGTTCCCTGCATAGCTAAGCACATACCTAAGCCTTCTGATAAGATAAAGGACACATCTGCTCACCTTATTTTTTTCTATTTTTCTACTTAAGCAACAACTTCTACAATTTAACCCTTTCACTATCATGTCACTTCTTCACCTTCTCTTCTGTAAACATACCCAACTCCCTAAGCTGTTCCTTATAGGACATGGTTTCCAGGCCTTCTACCATTTTGGTTGCCCTCCTCTGGACGCTTTCCAGCTTGTCAACATCCTTCCTGAATTGTGGTGCCCAGAACTGGACACAGTAGTCCAGGTGCGGTCTGACCAAAGCATAATAGAGTGATACCATCACTTCGCTTGACCTAGACGCTCTACTCCTATTGATGCAGCCTAGAATCACAATGAGAATTCAATTGTGATGGCAGTGTTCACATGACAAAGTAGGGGAGTTTTGAATAAACATTCAGAACCACTCCACAGTAATAAGGACTTCTCAGAAGTGGAACAGATTGTGTTGAAAGCGGCTGGGCAGCCACCCATGGGTAGGTATATCAACAGGGGTTGGAATTGATGCTCTTGGAGGTCCCTTCTTAATTCCATGGTTCTTCAAAATTAGATGAATGTCCTACGCTCTACAAATGTCTTGATTGGGCAAGGATGCTCCTAATTAATACCCTGCCAGCCTGTTTTTTCAGCTGCTTCTAAAATATCCCAGGTTTGCTTTAGAGTTCCGCCTTTGGGCCATTTCCGCACTAGCCGGTTATAGCGCAATGATTCCACTTTCAACATCCTCTGGAATCCTGGGGTTTGCAGTTTTGGGAGGGGCCACGTGGCCCCTCCCGAAACTGCAAACCCCAGGATTCCAGAGGATGTTGAAAGTGGAATCATCGTGCTATAACAGGCTAGTGCGGAAATGGCCCTGCTCTCAGCTTCAGTTCAAAGCGCTAAAGTAGTTTGCACTCATTGAACTCAGCAGCGAGGAGAGCAGTGGAAGGTGTAGAATTTTGGCCTTCCCAATCAGCCCAGGCAAGTGCAAACTGCTGCAGGCTCTCCTAGCTTGTCTGTTCTTTCTTATTAGTGCCATTTTGACCATACTGTGATGTTGCTTGGCCACACGTCTCCCGGTTTTTATCTGTATGCTGTCCACATTGTGTGGGCAGAGATCCCAGTTTTGCATACCTGATCACCTTTCAGATGGGGCAGGGAATAAATTCTTGTCTGACTTCAGCCTCTGAGTACTCTATTTAGTTCTTTTTTAATTTCCTGTGGCTCTGAAATTATTGCAATGATGATACAGAGAGTGATAAGGGGAAAAAAAATAACTGTGAAACAGTTACCTTTGAGCAATCTTCCCCAATCCAGTGCCCTCCAGATTTATTAGACTACATTTCCCGTAATCTTCAGCCAGCATGGGCAATGTCCATATTTGTAGGGATGACAGGAGTTGTATTCTAGGCACATACATGTGGCTATTTGATTGTTTAATTTGTGTTTTAACTTTTAACGTTATGATTTTTAGACTGTGTTTTCAGTTTTAAAAGTACTATAAACTGTTTTGAGTCTTTCTGAGGAAAAAGCGGGATACAAATAAAGAAAATAATAATAATAATGATGATGATGATGTAGTTTTAGAGTACATATCTAGCCTTGTTGCTGTTATGTCCCTTCAGGTTGTTTCTAACTTACGGTCACCCTATCATGGGATTTTCTTGGCCAGATTTGTTCAGAGGGGGTTTGCCATTGCCTTCTGCTGAGGAGGAGAGAGTGTGACTTGCCCAAAGCCACCCAGTGGCCTTCCATGGCCAAGAGGGGATTTATACCCTGGTATCTCAGAGTCCTAGTCAAACACTCTAACTACCACACCAAGCTGGCTCCCAGATCTAGTCAAAGCCATTAAAATATATAGATGGGTTGGACATACATAGTGAATCATGCTGAAAATCACAGTGAGCATCATTTCTTAATTGTATATACAGTCAGCCCTTCACATCTGTGGATTTAATTTTCACGGATTTAATTATTTGTGAGTTTCTCCAACCTCAGGCCTTTTTTCTCTGGGGGAACCTTCCCTCTCGACAACTCTGACCAGGCCACACAGACCTTTAAAAACCCACCTTTGATCCCCCTTCTCCTCCACCAGCCATCACTTGGCCACGTGAGGATGGGTTGCAGTCCAGTTTCTCAGCACCCTCTTCTGATGTCCCCCCACACCCAAGGAAGGAGATGGGTGTAAGAGAGATATAGGGCCACCAAGCTGTTCCAACCCACTTTCCCTGACCTGGTTTGGCCCCGGGGTGCCCGTTCTCCCCACCGTGCCTCAGCCTCCTTCTCACAGACACTTACACACATTTTGATATTTGGTGATTTTCCCACTTTTGTGGGGGTCCTGTGCCCCTAACCCTAGCAAATGTGGACTGTATTATAAAATAATTATAGCACCCCTCTTCTTCCCACTCTTGCCGGAACACCCACTCCAGTTCTCTCATCACTCCGGCTCCTCTTTTTCTCTCTCCTCCAAGGCAATATTTGGTGTTGGTGCCCGTCCTGATCCACACCGAGACCACCGAGAAGATCTGTGTCCAACTGAGTCACCTCAATGAGTCCGTGACCCTGAGCATCACACTGGATTATGGAACCCGTAATGAGAGCCTGGTCAGAGAAGCAGTGACAAAGGCTGACCATTTCCAGTGCTTCCCATTTGTGGTAAGACTCTTCTATCAGGCATTGCGCTGAAGAAAAAGAGGGTTGCAATTTCATTTTGCTTTGTTTTGCTCCCAATGATAAGTAATTGAGTGATAAAATTGATTGACACAATGTTGATAGATAAACTATTGTGCCTAACTAAAGAGAAGGCTGCAGATAAATTTGAGAAAGACTGGGATATTGGAATATCTTTTTTGAAAAATGAATGGGGTGAATTGATGACAGCAAATACAAAGAAATGAAGATAAATATGGGATGTAAATATTATGGAAGAAAGAGGATTATAATGTTATAAAACTAGACTAGGCATAAATATAAAATAAATATAAGTCGTATCGAAATGGAATTTTTATACAAGATAAGAAATTCTTCAACATATATGAGATAAAGTCAGTGTTTTAAATATTGAAAAATAGAAATTCCTAAATTGTTTTTATACCAAGACCAGTTAGGAGGAAGTCAATGTATATGGAAGGTAATGAGTTGTGGATAAATGTTATATATCAACTTTTTGTGCTTTTAACAATTAAAAAAAGAAAAAAGAGGGGGGAAAAGGAAGGTTGCAATTCACAGCAGAAGTTAGACTAATCACCACTGATGTTCTTTCCCTCCCATTTTTATGCTTTTTCCACCCTGCTCAAACTGAAACCTCTAGCAATTTAAAAAAAAAAAAAGGATGACAAACCATGTTCAGTCTTAGACCAGAATAATGTTCAAAATGTAGTATATTTTTAGACTGAGCAGAACTTTTCTTAAGGTTTTTAATGTGACTCTGTCTTGGGGGAAAAAAGAGATATAATTAAAGATGCTGCTGTTGCTGCTGCTGCTGCTGCTGCTGCTGCTGATAATAATAATAATAATAATAATAATACAAGATAAGTATCCCTCATCCAAGATGCTTGGGAGCAGAAGTGTTTTGGATTTTGGATTTTTTTCTCCAATGTTTGCATATACATAATGAGATATTTTGGAGATGGGACCCAAGTCTAAACACAAAATTCATTTATGTTTCCTGTACACCTTATACTCATAGCCTAAGGGTAATTTTATACAACTTTATGGAAGAAATAAAGTTTGTACACATCAAACCAGCAGAAAGCAAAGGTGGTGTTATCTCAGCCACTACCTCAGGAGTGGAATTTTTCAGTTGTGGTATGTTGATACTCAAAAAGTTTGGGATTTTGGAGCATTTCAGATATTTGAATTAGGTATGCTCAACCTATAATAATAATTCCTTCTTCTGCAGCTGTTTGTAGCAGGATGACAGTTAATGGAGCAGATGAGATTGATTTTCTGATATTGATGATGACCAGTTTGCCACTGCTGTCTTGCTCTAGTCCTAGGACCCCAGTGCAAACACACTGAGAGGATCCTTTCCAACAACCAAAACACAGGCTGTTTCCACACTACCTGTTGTAGTGCTATTATTCCACTTTCAACATCCGATGGAATCCTGGAGTTTGCAGTTTAGGGAGGGGCATTTAGAATTCTCAGTCACAGCGCTCTTTGGCCTCCGTAAACTACAAACCCCAGAATTCCACAAGATGTTGAAAGTGGAACAATAGCATTCTAACAGTGTAGTGCAGAAATGGCCACACAGACATGAACAGGACAATACTTACTGCAGCCCAGTGTCGACAAGAAAGGGAGAGCCTACAAGGCTCAGAGCATTTATATAGAGAAATCTCATTAATCAGGCAAACAACTGGGAGAGGCTGCTGGCCAATAAATGCCAGAGGTGGGATGGGGAGAAGTCTGTTGGAGACAACTGGTAAATCTGGTAGAAGCAACATGTTCTTCCTTTGGTCTTTGGTTTGTGTTCCTGAAAAACCTTGACTCTTGGTTTGAGTGCTGACTACACTGCTGGATAGTCCCTTGAACTGACACTCTGAATTTATTGCTGACCTGGACTGCTGAAACGAGAATGATAATTGATAAGTTTCTGTAAACTTTGACTGAGGCTGCGACTATAGACTCTGTTTAAGGACTGGGAACTGGGGCTGGCTTTCTAAACAGCTGCACACAAGCAGAAAAACCCTTAACACAGCTGCCTTCTTTCTTTCCTCCCCTGTCCCAGGTTCCCAGATCAAACAGTACAACTGACTCAACTGTGGTGCTTGCCACTGTATCAGTGAAGGGGAAAACCTTGTCATTCTGGAGCCGGAAAAGAGTGCTCGTCAAGAATCTGGACAGTCTGGTCTTTGTCCAGACGGACAAGCCCATCTACAAGCCAGGACAGGAAGGTAATAAGCAAAAGGAGAAGAAACTGGACTAAACACTGGAGATGGCTCCTATTTCTTTAATGGTTGTGCAGAAGAGGGGATTTCAGTAGGAGCTGCTTGTTTCCCTGGTCGCATGCTGAATGTGGGTCAGCAATGTGATGCGGCTGCTAAAAAAGCTAGTGTGATTCTTGGTTGCATCAATAGAAATACAGCGTCTAGGTCAAGGAAAGTGATGATACTACTTCATTCTGCTTTGGTCAGACCACACCTGGAATACTGTGTCCAGTTCTGGGCCTTACAATAAAGGAAGGATATTGGCAAACTGGAATGTGTCCAGAGGAGGGCAACCAAAATGGTAGAAGGCTGTGAAACCATGCTCTGTGAGAAGTGGCTTAAGGAGATAGTTTTGTTTAGCCTGGAGAAGAGAAGATTAAGAGGTGACATGACAGCCATGTAAAAATAGTTGAAGGAATCTCATATGGAGGATAGAGCAAGCCTATTTTCTGCTGCTGCAGAGACTAGGACATGGAGCAATGGTTTCAAACTTCAGGAAAAGAGATTCCACCTAAACATTGAGAAGAACTTCCTGATGGTAAGACCAATTCAATAGTGGAATATGCTGCCTGGGAGTGTGGTGGAATCTCCTTCTTTGGAGGTTTTTAAACAGGGGGTGGATGACCATCAGTTGGGAATGCTTTGATTGTGTACTCCTGCAAGGCAGACTGGGTTGGACTCAGTGGCTCTTGTGGTCTCTTCCAGCTCTATGATTCTATGACAAGCCACACCTGCTGAAATTCTCTCTTCTACATATCCATTAAAGCTCCCTCCAGTTTCCACTCTAATAAGTCTATTTATAAATAATTTGAAACCCCTTTTTGCGTCTTTGGATATCCAATCAGTCATCATTTCAAAGAGGAGTGGGCATCTTTTAAAAATAAAATGAACTTCTCACTTACAGAAAAACTCTGTTTGGGCCATGGAGATCCACAGCTCTTCCTCAGCCCTTCTCTTGAAGTTTCCCTGCATTGCATAGTCATAGCAGTCTGGTACCACTTTGGGTCTCGTAGCTCCATCCTGTGGAATTCTGGGATGTGTAGGTTTGCAAGGTGCTTAGAATTCTTTACTAGAGAGCTTTATGACAGTTCACTTGGACCATACCCCTAGAGCTTTGTGGCAGAGAATTTTAACTCCCTTACTAAGCAGTAAGTCCCAGGTTTCCATAAGGATGGAGTTCTGACAGTTATTGATCTGCTGAAGCTGTAACTGTAGATGCACCAAGTCTCATCCCCAGAGTTGTTATGAAGGACATTGCCAGAGTCTGGGAAGGTTATTTTTCAAAATATTCCGAAAATACCTCAGTCATCAAGCACATTTGCTGGAGGATTATGGGAACTGTAGTGAAAAGGGACAACTTTTCCAAATTTGTGAACTTTTTCTGACTGATTCTGCTGCAGATACTAGGACACAGAGCAATGGTTTCAAACTTCAGGAAATGAGATTCCAGCTAAACATTAGGAAGAACTCTCTGACAGTACGAACAGTTAGACGGTGGAATATGCAGCCTTGGAGTGTGGTGGAGTCTCCGTCTTTGGAAGTTTTTAAACAGCGGCTGGATGGCCATCTGTCGGGAGTGCTTTGACTGTGTCTTTCTGCATGACAGAATGGGGTTGGACTCAAGGGCCCTTGCGGTCTCTTCCAACTCTTCGATTCTGTGAGAACTCTTATTTGCTGCTTTTCTGAATCTTAAGATAATCCTTTCCCTGCTTGTTTCCTCAGTTCAGTTTCGTATTGCTTCTCTGGATGAAAGCTTCCATCCCTTGAATGAAATGGTAAGTTTTGGCATCAAACTGTACCAAATCTCTGAGGTCATTTAGCCAGACACCTTTTTAATCTTCCCCTGCTTCCCTTTTAAAATACTTCCCAAAGTGGGTTCTGGGAGCACAGTACTCTTTGAATCAAAGGCCATTTCTGCACTACACTGCTATAGTGCTACTATTCCACTTTCTACATCCTATGGCTTCCTGAGGTTTGCAGTTTAGGGAGGAGCATTTAGGATTCTCAGCCAGAGAGCTCTTTGGCCTCAGGAAACTCCAAACCCCAGAATTCCACAGGATGTTGAAAGTGGAATAATAGCAATATAGCAGTGTAATGTGGAATGGCCCTACGGCCAGTTTTCTTTTTTTAAAAAAATCAGATCTGCAGAGCTGTTCCTATGGCTTGAAGAACAAATTGTCTCCTCTCTGAATTTTACATTTAGTTTGCAGTGTAATAGTACAAAAGCAACACTGCATTGATATACTACAACACTACAACTCCAGGGGGTGGGGACAGAGAAAGGAGAGGAATTTTTTCCTTTATTATTTATTTTTTTGTTCTGATATGTCTCAGAATTAAAAAAAAACACTCAACAGAGGGAACAAAATGGTGCAGAAGGTGCTGGGAATTGCTAGAAAATAATCAGGACAATAAGAAACTTCATTTAGATATTAAACAAACAAGAACTACAGCAACAAATAATGCAACCTCCTGATACATTTGACCTGTCTGCAGGAGCCTTAGTTACTTGTGAGGAACAGGAATGTAAAGCATTTTGTCTTGGTTTTGACTGTAACCACACCAGTAAATGGGGGTAGGGACAGGTAGGTTTGGACTGTAGCTGAAATGAATTCCTTTGTAAATATTACTTTGTAGGCTGTACCTATAGTGCATGAATAGGATTTGTAAATCACATGGATAAATTGGAGATTGGGCTGGTAATGTCACTTTTTCCCCAGCAGGATTGGGCATACCCTTTGACTGTCCCAGTATGGTAGAGACACCCCAGCTACCCACTGACATCCCAGTTTCTGAACTGCTTTTCAAACATCCTGATTTCTCTCTCTTTCTTCCACTTTTTCACTTTGTCATCGGTTTACTTGAACAGCTGAGTTGACACTCAACTGCATATCACACTATGTGGTAACAGTGCTATATTCTTCTTAAACAGCCATGGCAACATCCTATGGAAATCTGGGATTTGCAGTTTAGGGAGAGACACTTAGAATTATGAATTTAGAACTCTGAAATCTAGCATGGTGTAGTGGTTTGAGTGCTGGAGTATGACCCAGGAGACCAGGGTTTTATTTCCTGTTTGGCTATGGAAATCCATTGGGTGGCCTTGAGTGTGTCACACACACACAGCCCCCAGAAAACCCCGTGATAGGTTCACCTTAGGGTTGCCATAAGTTAGAAACGACTTGTACACAGCAACAATTTAGAATTCTTAGCCAGAGAGTTTTTACATCTCACTAAACTACAAACCCCAGAATTCCACAGGATGGCAGTTAAAGTGGAATATAATGCTACAACAGTGCAGTGTGATAAGGTTCTCAGATAACTCAGAAAGAGGGGGAGGATAAGAGGGGATGGAGGCTTTCCCCTCCAAGTAGGCTCTGACCACACTCTGTTGTTGCACAGCCATGACTCCAGGTTTTAAAGTGTGAAGTGGTAGAGGTTATGGTGTTAGGAGACTGTGATTATATGTGATTTACAGGAAAATTCTTGTGTAAAGAATTCCATTCTGGTTCATGGGTTTGACACAGGAAGGGGGCAAAACAGCCTTTCAAGTATCTTGGCATTCATTGCTTTCTCTCTCTCCTCTCCACTCCCTTTTTCTTTTGTCTCCGCAGTTTCCTCTGGTTTACATCCAGGTAAGTGGTAATTTTTTCCTTCCCAATCCACTTGCTTCCACAGTAAAACAAACCAGTTATAAATAACATAACAAGATGGGAGCAATGTGGGCTTTCTGAGAAAAGTAGCATTAGAACATTTTCTGGAAAATGAAACTTTCTGGAAATTCTTCCAGTGCTCCAAATAATGTTATATTAAAGTATTATATTCTAAAACATACAAAAATTTTAGGGGAAATTATAGTTTGTAGTAATGTAAAGAGAATCCCTTATGTATTTAACAAAGAATGACTACTTCTGAAAAAATACCATTTTTTAAGGCCACATAGCTAAAGAGAGCTGTACTTGATATAGGTTTACCTTTCTTTTGCTGAGGTATAACTGTAGTACCTTCAGATCCACTCGTTCATTCTGTGTACTACTTATCATTTTCATTACAGTTTAATTAAAACTGATTCAGTTGCACTAGTTGAATCAGTATGTGTCAGAGTCCGTGGGCACAGGCAACTTATATTTTATTTTGGCTACGTGTATGCGTGCTTGATTAAGAAGCAAGAGAGTCTGTGAAATAGAAACAAGCTTAGCAATGTGTTCATTTGCTTGTCTGTTCATGTGAGCACTAGGGCTGATTGATGCTTGTCTCCTTAGAAGCATAACTAGAATATCATATCTTATGTTTAGCTTATCAACATGATTGATTTCAGCACAGTGGCCCCAACAACAAGCTAAACATATCATAGAATCATAGAATCATAGAGTTGGAAGAGACCCCAGGGGCCATCCAATCCAACCCCCTGCCATGCAGGAACACCCATCAAAGCACTCCTGACCGATGGCCATCCAGCTTCTGCTTAAAAACCTCTAAAGAAGGAGACTCCACTGCACTCAGTGGCAGCATATTCCATTGCCGGACAGCTCTGACCATCAGGAAGTTCTTCCTGAGATTCAGGTGGAATCTCCTCTCCTGCAGCTTGAATCCATTGCTCCTTGTCCTAGTCCCTGGAGCAGCAAAAAACAAGCCCGCTCCCTCCTCAACATGACATCCCTTCAAATATTTAAACATGGCTATCATGTCCCCTCTTAACCTTCTCTTTTGCTAACTAAACATCCCCAGCTCCCTAAACCGTTCCTCATAGGGCATGGCTTCCAGACCCTACACCATTTTGGTTGCCCTCCTCTGGACATGTTCCAGCTTGTCGATATCCTCCTTGAATAGAGGTGCCTGGAACTGGACACAGTATTCAAAATGAGGCCTAACCCAATGCAGAATAGGGTGGTACCATGACCTTCCTTGATCTAGACACCATACTCCTATTGATGCAACCGAGAATTGCATTGGCTTTCTTGGCTGCTGCATCACACTGCTAACTCATGTTCAGCTTGTGATTTACCAAGACTCCTAGATCCCTTTCACACGTACTGCTATCCAGCCATGTGTCCCCCATCCTATATTTCTGTATTCCATTTTTTCTGCCTAGGTATAAGACCTTACATTTCTCTCTGTTGAAATTCATTTTGTTAGCTTTGGCCCAGCTCTCCAATCTGTCAAGGTCATTTTGAATTTTGATCCTGTCCTCTGGTGCATTACCAACCCCTCCCAATTTGGTGTCATCTGCAAATTTGATCAGCATGCCCTCCACTCCTTCATCCAGGTCATTGATGAAGATGTTGAATAGCACTGGGCCCAGGAGAGAACCCTGTGGCACCCCACTAGTCACTTCTCTCCAGGGTGAAAAGCATCCATCAGTGAGCACCCTTTGGAAATTTGGAAAAATATGGCAGTGAAAAATTTTCCACCTCACATCTCTGCAAGAAGGCTTCTACACATGTATACAAAATACCTTGGCGAGTGTTGAGGGCATCAAAGAGATTTCATTCCAGAGCTTTGGCCTGAGGATAGTTTCAGCTGAGACTTTAATCATATCAGCAGTTCAAAGGCACTTTGTAGCTAATCCCCTTTTTAGCAACAAGAACAACAACTTATTTCTTACCCACCTCTCCCCAAGGCTCGAGATGGGCTACAACATAAATTAAAATACAGCTAAAAATACATCATAGATTGAAATATGCTAAAAACACATAAAACAATTTAAAATGCATCAGTTTAAAATTCGTAGTTAAAACTTGACCGGGGAGGCCTTCTGGAAGAGATAGGTCTTTAATACTTTTTAAAAATTCGGACAGTGTATTTTGTTGTCGAATCTCTTCTGGCAGGTCATTCTGTGGTCTAGGGGTGGCCAACAAAAAGGTTGTCTGAATGATCATTGCCGGCCTAGTCCTGGCTGGTTTAAGCAAATGGCCCTCCGAGGATCTGAGTGTATGGGGCGGATTATATGGAATCTATTTAACAGAGTTACTTGAACAGATTTACTGAGAGAAAAGAAAATAAAAGAAAAAAGAAAAAAGGGGAAAAAAGGAAGTGGGAAAACGTAAAGGTCACATAAAAATCGTTGAATGACGAAGGTTGATGCTAGGATACAAGCTTCAGTGAAACAGCCCTTAGAGTCAAACCAAAACAAACTCCTCTTGGGAAACCCCATTACTTATCTATTTAAATATTTATATCTATATTTGAGGATCTTAGGGCAACGTGCAATAGAATCAGTTAAGTACAACGTAAAGCAGTAATGACAATTTTAAAGGATGAAAGCTGTATGAAATAATTGATCGCGTAAAGCAAGGCAATTTAAAACCAGTTAACACCATTTAAAATAATGTAAACCATAGTTCATGGGCAAATTGGTTGAAACCGGGTAGGCCCTCAAGGCTTTTGAAAAAAAGAGATGCCCGAAACTGCAAACTCCAGGATTCCATAGGATGTTGAAAGTGGAATCATTGTGGTAGAAGAGTGTGGTGCGGAAAAGGCCAGAGAGAGAGGGTAGTTTATAGCTGGGGTGTTACAGTAGAGTAGGCCGTCTCTCATGTTCTCCCACAGCCTAGTGTTCTCACTGATGGGACATAGAAGAAGGGCTTTCCAGTAGACCTTAAACCTTAAGGTTTAAAGAAGAGGTACTTCTTCCAGTGGTGAGGTTCCAAGCCATGGAAGGCTTTAAATACAGTCAGCCGTTCACATTCACTAGGTTTAGGGCACAGGACCCTGTGAAAAAGTGGGGGAAAAATCACAAATACCGAAATGTGTGTGTGTCTGGGGGGGGGGGCTGAGGCATGGCAGGGAGAACAGACACTGAGAGTCCAAAGCAGGTCAGTGAAAGAAGAAGGAAATGGGGTGGGTTGCCTAGTAGCCCGATACTTCCTCTCTCTTGCCCATCTTTTTCCATTTGGTGTGTGGGGGGCATCTGGAAATGTTTCATGGCACTGAGGAATCAGGCTGTGATCTGTCCTCAGCTGCCCAGGTAGCAGCTGTTGGAGGACCAGAGGCAGGTTTTTAAAGGGCTACACAGCCTGATCAGAGCCGCCAAGAGGGAAGATTCCCCTAGAAAGGAAGTGCCTGAAGTGGGAGGGAGGCAAGGGTTGGAGAAACTCACAAATAATCAGATCTATGAAAGTGAAACCCACAAATGTGAAGGACCATCTGTATTATTACCAGCATCTTGAATGCAGACTGGAAGCATACTGGCTTCCAATACTGTTCCTTTAAAACTGGTGTTATATGTTGTATTTATAATACACAGTTCAGCAATCTTGGTGCTGCCTTTTGCACTGGGTGCAACTTCTGTGTAATCTTCAAGGGCTTCTCCATGCAGAATGCAGGGCAGTAGTCTAATTGGGAAGCTACCAGTGCAGGGACAACTGTGGCTAAGTTATCCTATTGAGGAAAGGCTATAGCTGGCACACCAGCTGAAGCTGGCACCAAACACTCCAAGCTATAGAGTTCACTTTCACCTCCAGTGATGGATCTTGGAATATTCCCAAGCTATAAACTTAGTCCTTCTGGGTAAATGCAACCATGTTCAGAACAGGCTGTTTATCCAGTCCTGGGATCTGAGAACCCCCACAAAGCCCCTATCATATTGAGATTCAGCTTTAGTTTATTGGCCCTCATCTAGACCAGAGGCATAATAAATCAGCTACTTTGGGCAGCAAATTTGCGTGTCACAAAATGCACCTGCACTACATGGTCCAAGGAGGGGGGAGTATCACCCCAACGTTTTGGAGTGAGTCCCTATCTCGCTCAGATGCTGAGGTGGCAGTAAAATGATTGATTTACAAGGACAGTATTGTTCTTGCCAGTCTCAGCAGAACTGTGTGATTATGTTTGTCTCTACTGTATTTGATTCCATTCCTCCTAGCCAGTGACTGCCGTGTCATTCACATAACTGTTTTATCTGGCTCTAGAACATCCTTCCAGTGAATCAGACAGTTACCTTGGATTATCTAGAGCAAACAAGCTTTTGATTGGATAGATAACACAAGGGGGAAAAGGGCTCTTAAACATTAACCATCTCTGCAATCCAATGTAAAGTTACTTGGCAGAACGTTTTGTGTAAACTGTCTTTGGGCAACCCATATTTCGGATTTAGTTCTCTGCACAGAAAAGATATAAAGCTGGATTTTTCTCCAGAATTGATTAAAATAACTGTTGAGTTGGATTTTAAATTTTAGAAAAAGCAAGCTGTGGATATGATCTGGTCAGCTTAGTTCTTGTTTGGTCCGTTGCTTTTCGTTCTGGGTAATGACAGGAAGGATCAACAATTAGAGCACCCGGCCAATTATTTATGATCCCTTTAAGTCAGGAATGGAAAACCTTTGGCCCTCTGTCCTCTCTAAGTTGTTATTCTTTTTTTCCTGGGGTTTTTAATATCTGCAAACATCCATGCCCTCCTCAGTATGTCAATAAAAGTATTTGGCTAGGTTTTATTTGGTTTATAGCCTTCTCTCCACCTAAAATCAGGACTCAGAACAGCTTGCAACAAGACTAAAAAGGGTGCAAGTAAAACCCAAAGAACAAAATATCACGAAGCAATTGAATTAAAGGCCATTTGAAAGTGTAGCGGAACTGAGATAGAGACCCACGGTTTAGAAAAAAGATTTATTGTGCACAATGTCTCAGTGAGATAATTCTCAAAAGTCTGAGCCCCGCCTCTTTACATTCAAAGCAATTTATACATCTCCAGTGCAGATACATCACATGTCCAAGCAATTGACACAAACAATAGTTCTCATCATCTTCCTTCGTAATCTTACAAATGTTGTAAAGTAAAGGAAGCATAGCAAGACACATTTCATCCTCCCTAACATTCTATTTCACAGTGTCCTGTTGTTCTTCTTTCAAACACAGAGACACTTCAATTGCAGGGAAAATTAACCGCTTTTCTCAACTGCTTTTCCCTTACACCCAGAGGTCATCTGGGCTGACCCGAAACTGCACGTTCACTATAAAGGCATTGTCAGTAAAACAATACAACATCTTAGAAGGCCCTTCTTCAGCAGTCTGTAAATTGCCAGAATCCTACAGAATACCCCCACCTTTTGATGCCCTGTTATCTGATGACCTGCTTTTTTTATATTCCAGATTAAGGATAAATTCCATTAATTATACAGGGGTTCTGTTGTTTCATCGGTTCTTCTTGCCTGATGAAGGCTCGCCTGGGACTGCTCACGTATGCACATTGCTTGCAAACTGAGCTGAGCAGGTGAAGAAAGGCACAAAGCTAGCAGTGTGCATGTGGTCGGGCCCAAGGGAGCCTCCATAAGTACTCCATGCTCCCTATAATACAGTACATAGCTTGTGCCTTTCAACCAATCCCATTTTCTCACAGTGCTGTGGTCCCTAACCTGTCCAATAAGTGGGGAGTGCCTGTATTTGTATACAAAGGCTTTTACTTACTGGCAGAGCGTTTGCTGAATCTCTTCTGAAGAGACTTCAGCAGCCTAGGCACACTCACCAAGAAGGGCCTAATCCCGCTGATTCCCCTCTTTTCATTTCTTGTGGGCTCCTTTTGGCTACCAGAGTTAGGTATTCAAGAGGGTTAGGGTTGTCAGAGTGAAAACTGGAAGGGGGCCCTGCAACTTTACTGGTGGTGTTGAAATAATCTTGAAAAGCATTGCTTGTAACCCAGTTATGTGACAAACAACACTTGTTGAAATTGCCTCTTCCACACAACCATTCAAGGGACAGGAACCATCTTCAATTTTTAATCTGGCAACACTGTGAGAAAGAGAGACTTTTCCCCACTCACCTTCCTCTTTCATAATACTGATAATTTGTTAGCAAAGTGATTATCAGTCATACACTATAGGTTTAGTGCTTTGGAGTATCAGAACGGCTGGTGGAGGTTACATTCCCTGAAAGACAAGTGAAATACAGTCCTTTACTTGTGAAAATAAGAAAGCAAATGTTTAGTAAAGGAAGCATATAGTGAAAGAAGAGATAAGAGGAATGCCAGTTCTAATTAATAAGCAGAAGAGGTAGAGAATTACGTTTGCTGGCACTTCAGGGAACTCAGCAAAGGTATCTCCTCTCCAAGGGCTCTTCCATACTACATAATTATAGCAGTTTGAGTCCACATTAGCTGTCATGGCTGCAGCCTGTGGGATCTTGGGGTTTGAGTTTGGGGAGGTACTAGAGCTCTCTGCCTGAGAATTCTAAGTATCCCTCCCTAAACTGCAAATGGTAGGGTTCCAGAGGAAATTGGCTTGACAGTTAAAAGTGAAATCATAGCTGTTTCACATGATGTTAGCTATCACTAAGAATCCAAAAGTAATTATGAGAAACAAATTTTATTTAAGCAACTTTGCATTCAGCTCCTAATACTCTCCATACTTCCTGTGCCATTTCTCTATTCTGGTATGCTAAATCTCTTCCAAGTTTCTTGGAAGCTGTTTCCATAGGCCCTTTCCACAGTCTGCTCCCAACCCACAACGGTGATGGGATTGTGACAGGACTGCAACGACAATTCTTCATGACGTCTTCGTGATCCCATCGCCACCTATCACAATCATGGAGTAAATCATTGACAGGTTTTTCCCGTCAATGGACCATGATTGCATAGCCCTTCCACCTCCCTCCCACGCGTACCTGCTGTGCAGAGGGTCAGGAAGCGCAGTGGCTGTGCTTCCTCCCCCAGCACAGCCTGGGAAAGTACCGGGCTGCACTGTGGAAGGAAGAGGCAGGGCCATTGCGTTTCTTCCCTTCCAGTAGGCAGCCAGTGTGCAGGGGAATGCCTTCTATCATGTTTCCCTCCCCAGGAGAGCCAACACTGGGGTCCCCACGGAATAGATTCAGGAAGAGGTAAACTGTGGAAAGGGCAATAATCTGAGTCTTCCCTCTGAGTAAGTAAGTTTCTTTCTCTGCCTGCTACCCTAACCTTCCTACTTAGTTCACAGGCATTGATACAACAGCACTATAATTGTGCTATGTGGAAGGGCCCTATGAGACAGTCCAGAAGGTCAGGAGTAATGTGGAAATGTCATTAACAAATCTAAAACAGATTATTTTAGATTAAAAGGACAACCTAGGCCAGAGGTGACAAAGGATAGACTAGGACAGTGCTTCTTAAATTGTGGTCTTGCATATGTTTTGGACTTCAGTTCCCAGACGTCCCAGCCAGCATAACCAGTGGTCAGGTATTCCACGTGTTGAAGTCCCAGACATCTGGAGGACCATGGTTTGACAAACATCCCAATAGATCTCTCTCTCTGTGAGAAAATGTGCATCTTCAATGCAATCCGAGTTGTACCTCACACAAGAGAATTTCATCTGGTTGGGAGAGGTTTCAGAGGTACTGCCTTCACACATCTCATCCACACATGAAGCATTCTGTTGTTCCTGCAACCCCGTCCCCTGCTAATGGTATCCAAATTGCCCCTTCACCCTACTTTTTCTGTCACTAAGTCAAAACAGCATGATGGTCATTTTTTAAAAGGTCAATAGGATCCTTTGCCCCTCTAGATGTTTTGCCTACAACTCCTCCCAACATGGGATTAGGGGAATCTCAAGTCAAAACATCCAGAAGACCAAAGATTCCTCATTCTGGGCTACCAGCAGCAACCATCCCCTGTCTCTGGTGTGATTGTCTTACCATGTGACTTCTAGGACCCCAAGAGGAATCGCTTGTTCCAGTGGCAAGATGTACAGCTGCACGTCGGCCTCACCCAGCTCTCCTTCCCCCTGACTTCTGAGCCCGCCCAAGGCATGTACACAGTGGTGGTGAAGAAAGCTTCTGGGAGAAGTGTGGAACGCTTGTTTGAAGTGAAGGAATATGGTAAGACCCCTCTTGCGCCAGTAGATTAGGCAATAATTAGTGGTTGGTGTTTAGGTTGCCAGTTCAGGATTGTCTTGGGCTCTGAGGTTTCCAGGCCAAACCTGAGACATAGGGATGGTGCCTGGTGATGTCATTATGTGTTATGCATTAAATAGCAGCCATAGTTATTCATATTATTCTCCCTTTCTTTCTCTGGTCCTTTCCTAACTATTCTGTTATAGTGCTGTTATTCCACTTTCAACATCCTATGGAATCCTGGGGTTTGCAGTTCAGAGAGGGGCCTTTAGCATTCTCAGCCAGAGAGCTCTTTGGCCTCAGGAAACTACAAACCCCAGAATTCCACAAGACGTTGAAAGTGGAATAATACACTATAACAGTGCAGTGCAGAAAGGTCCTTTCTCCCTCTCTCTCCATTCACACACACACACACACACACACACACAGAATTATAGTGCTATGGTGCATCAGCTGGTCAGTGAAATGACTCTTTTGCACTATAACTCTAGGGGGAAAAAGTGCATCCAAATCACCCAAACCACCTGAGTAATCCATGCCCTACTTTTGAGAAGAGCTTGAGAGTGCATCCAGACTGATTGAAAAGTTCCAGATTTTGTTACTATTCTCTCTGATTTTATATTAGGCTGAAATAAACTGAACCGGGGAGTTTATATAAAAGGTCTCTGATCATTCTGAGAGCTGAAAGAAAATATTCTGGGGTAAACAAAACATGTATGGATCTGTAAAATAAAATCAGAAAGAACAGGAACAAAATCTGGGACTTTTTTATTTGTTTGTTTTTTGTTTTATTGGTCTGGATGCACCCCTAGTTGAGATTGAAGAAATTGCTACAAACAGCACCCAAAAAGATTTGAATGAATGGACGTGGAGGTTACAAGAACTGGCAAAACCCAAGGAGCTGTATCACGAGAACTCACATTTCTTTAAACTAATCTGGAAGAGCCTTCAGATCTTTCTGTTCCCATAATCCCTTTCTCTGTCTCTTTGGCCAAGTTCTGTCTCCCATCCCCATCTCCTGTTCTTCCTTCCTGTCATCTCCTTTTACCTCCCTCCCCTCCCCCTTTCTCCATCTGTCGCTCTCTTTCTTTCTGTTTCTGCAGAAATATATGGCTTTTGTACTAGCAGAGTCCAGCTTGTCAATATCCTTTCTGAACTGTGGTGCCTTGAACTGAACACAGTATTCCAGGTGGGCTCTGAACAAAGCAGAGATGAGTGGTACCAACGCTTCCCTTAACCTAGACACTATACTCTTATTGATGCAGCCCAGAATTGTATTGAGTTTTTTAGCTGTCGTATCACACTGCTGACTCATATGCAGCTTGGGGTCTGCTAAGACCCTTTTCATGTGCACTGTGGTCAAGCCAAATGTCACCCATCTTATATTTGTGTATTTCATTCTTTCTGCAAAAGTGTAATACCCTACACTTCTCCCTGCAAAATGAAATTCATTTTGTTAGTTTTGGCCCAGCTCTCTAATCCGTTAAGGTCATTTGAATTCTGACCCTGTCCTCTAGCTACTCCTCCTGATTTGGTGTTATCTGCAAATTTGATCAGCATGCCCTCTATTCCCTCATCCAAATCATTGATAAAGGTATTGAATAGCACTGGTGCCAGGACAGACCCTGTGGCACCTCACTAGTCATTTCTCCCCAGGGTGAAGAGGAGCAAAAAGTACTTATATATACCTTACAAGGAGGACCTAAATTTTACTTCTTTGTCTGATAGATTTACTGTGTGTAGGGGATGGTGGACTGGTTACTGCTTCAGATTCTGCCTAGCACATTAAATATTCTGCTTGAGAGATCCACTAAAATCCATCACATTTCTCAATAGGTGGGATGTAGTCCATGATAGCTTATGCTAAAATAAATGTATTCATCTTTAAGGTGCCCCAAGATTCCCTTTTTTCTTCCTTCCTGTCTTTTTGTACTGAATCAAATTAAAGCAGCCATCTCTTTGAAAAGTGATTTGAAGATAGGAGTATGGTTATTGTCCTTGGCTATGCTTTATCTTGGCATGTCTTTCCTTTCTGTAGTGTTGCCCAAATATGAGGTTGTGGTGAAAGCACCTAAGATTATAACCATCTTGACTGATCAACTGGAAGTGACTGTCTGTGGCAAGTAAGTGACACCAGATGGGATTTCTTTTCTTCTTTTCTGAAACCAGGGCACTGAGAGTTTTGTTGAGGGATATCACAAATGCCAACCAGCCTTCATGGCTTGGAAAAGTTTTTGTGTGTCAGTGATTTATAGTTTTTTATCAAAACTTCTTCATTTTAAACAAGACAATAAAGCTAAAGAAAAAAAAGGACAGAGAATGAAGGAAAAACCAACAAAATATAAAAATAATAAAAGATACAGATAAAAAAGAAAAAACAGAAAAAATAAGAGTGACTTTCCATCTCTTCTTCAGCAGTTATTAATGTATATAATCAGTCTATACCCTCTCATCTATAATTCCTCGTCCCCCCTTCTGTAACATATCCCTATTAATATTTAAATCCAGACTTACAAATCTTCTATAGATTTTCTACAGAAAGTCAACAAAAGGTTAAGGCTCTTTAACACATACTACGAGTTGTTGTTGACTTATGGCAACCCTATCATGGGATTTTCTGACGCTGAGAGTGTGTGATACACCCCAGGTCACCCAGTGGGTTTCCGTGGCTGAACGGGGAATTGAACCCTGGTCCTCCAGAGTCATAGTCCAATGCTCAAACTACTACGCGACGCTGGTTCACAACTAGTCTTCCCCAAGATTAAGCTAAACAAATTACCTTGTCTTATTCCAATTTAATGACAATCTATCATAATGCAAGATGTCAAATATTAAATCCTTTCATCTTCAGAAAGAGTATTTTTAATGACTGTTCTGAGAATCCTTGCCTAGCACAGGCAGTAGTTATGCTGGCATAGGGGGACTCTGGGAGTTACAATCCAAAAAAAACAACAAAAAAACCCCATGTCCAACTCTGGACTTCAAGAAGTGTTTAAGATAACCTATTGGCAAAGCTCTCAAAAGCATAACTTTTCCAAGCTCTGCTAACCACCCACCCCGCTGTTGCTGCCATCACATACTGCTTTCCATTATCTGGCCTTCCACTCTACCCCTGGGCTGCCAGGCTTTGGGCCTAGGGCTGCCCGGTTACATATGGGTTCGGTCTCTTGTAGCTTTAATCTTTAATGGATCTTGGAGAAGGCTGGAACGTGTTCAGAGGAGGGCAACCAAAATGGTGAAGGGTCTGGAAGCCATGCCCTATGAGGAGCGGCTTAGGGAGCTGGGGATGTTTAGTCTCCAGAAGAGAAAGTTAAGAGAAGACTTGATAGCCATGTTTAAATATTTGAAAGGATGTTGAGGAGGGAGCAGGCTTGTTTTCTGCTGCTCCAGAGACTAGGACAAGGAGCAATGTATTCAAGCTACAGGAAAGGAGATTCCACTTGAACCTCAGGAAGAACTTCCTGGTGGTCAAAACTGTCCAGTAGTGGAATACGCTGCTGCCTAGGAGTGTGGTGGAGTCCCCTTCTTTGGAGGTTTTTAATCAGAGGGTGGATCACCATCTGTTGGGAATGCTTTGATGTGTGTTCCTGCATGGCAGGGGGTTTGACTGAATGGTCCCTGGGGTCTCTTCCAGCTCTATGATTCTAAGATTTTGTCAGGTGGAACTATGGCACTAGATGGAACTATAACACCCCAGACCCAACTTTTTTTAGTAGTTGCAGCAACCTCCCAGACCCTGCATGGCTATTTACTGGTTTGTCAAGGGAGAGTGGAGTGGAGATGGAGAACCATCCATTTCTGTTCCTATAGCTCGGGGATAGGGGCCCTAAGTGTGGCCCCTGAATTCCACAAAGCCCCAATTTTTTTTAATAAAGACTGATTTTTCAGGTGAATTTTTTTCCTGCAGATCACCCAAAAGCTGCCCAAACTGCCTCAATATATGATAGTTTGCTTCCCCTAGTCTGCCAGAGCTCCCGCAAATCTCCCAAAACAAAAATGATGGCCAATGATCGGCCAAAATGGTGGCTAGAAGAGATGCTGTGTCACTTTGGGTATGCTGACATGCACCAGTGTGATCTACCTGTCAGGCATGGTAGCGAGGAGAATGGTCCCTGCCTCCTGTGCAACTGCCCGGCCCTGGTATAGCTGGAGCCACAGGCTTGAAAGCTTTGTTATCACTCCATTCACTTGCCAGAGCAAGGAGGATGGATATGTTACTGCGGCTCCCCCTGGATTATGTCCCCACTCCTGCTCTGAAAACTATCGTGCAGCTACGATGTTCTCCTCTCTTCCACCGCACCATGGTTCCTCAAAACTCTTCTTCAACACTTAGGTGATAATGAATAAGATGCAGCCCCCTTGTTCTTTCTTTCCTTCCTTGTCTGCTACCACTTTTAATCGGTATTATGGCTTCTTCTCATTTACAGGTACACCTATGGGAAGTCTGTCCCAGGCCTGGTGAAGGTCCGTGTTTGCCGTCCGTATGCTGGTTCCTGGAACCAGTGTTACGGCAGGGAGTCCGAAGCTGTGTGTGAGGAATTCAGTGGACAGGTGAGTCCCAGGACTGAATCTGCTGCCATATAGAAGGGGAGGGGGCACCACTTTCTTGCAGATCACAGACTACAGGTTTGTTTTTTTAAATTTTTATTGAGGTTTATAATTGAAAATAATAATAAAAAAACCCCTCCCTACTTCCATACTTATTTTCCAGCTGAATCTGCTTGTTTTCATTCTATTCATACCTAGGTACTACTTACTCGAAGGAAAAGATTATCTTACATTGTTACATCTTACATTGTTACATTATTACTTTGTTTCATTACCCTGTTACATAGTTACATTATTAACAATCTTGCTTTATTCCTGTTTCTTTTCTTATTCTATGTCTTTATCCAATTCAAAACTTCTCTCCATTCCCTTTCAAAGTTCTGGATAGGTTTATTTTTCAACGCAAATGTTAACTTTTCTGTCTCTACCATATCCAGGACTTTTAGTTTCCATTCTCCTATATCAACATACTTCCTTTCTTTCCAGTGTTGCCCATATATCAACCTTGCAGCAGTTATCAAATATAACAATTTCTTCTGATGACATCTTATTTCTCTTTGTTGCCCTAGCATATTTAACAGATAAAACTCTGGCTTCATTTCAAAATTTAACTTATAGATTCTTTGAATTTCATCATGTATTTCCCTCCAGAATTTTCTTGCTATCTTACAGGGCCACCACATGTGAAAAAAAGATCCCACCTTTTCATCACATTTCCAACATCTTGCATTTCCATTTTTAGTTATTTTTTGCAATCTTTCTGGTGTCATATACCATCTGTGTAACATCTTATAAAATTTTTCTCTTAAATTTAGGCTTGGTGTAAATTTTATATCTGTCTTCCATGCCTTCACTCATATGTCCAAATCAATTGGATGTCCAGCATTTTGTGCCCAGCTAACTATAGTGTCTTTAACAACCTATGATTCCATTTATCTTTGCAGCAATAATTTATAAAATTTAGAAATTCTTTTCTTCTCTGGATCACACACTACAGTTTGAGATCTGCCCTAGAGAATGTGTAGAGCAAGGAGACACCCTCAGGACATGGGGTTGGATGCAGTCCTCCCTTGAGTCCTGTATTAGCTGTCTTCTCAGTAACTATCAATTGGTGATTTCCCAGCTTTTATATATGAGTACTTTATAGTGCAGGGCCGGACAAGTTGGTGGGGGGCAAAGTTCACATTTCTCCCCAGGCATCCCCCATGAGCCACTGCCCTCTATAGCAAACCCATTTACCTCCCTTTCGAACTGCAGTCCTTGTCATAGCCCTCCAGGGGCCCATGGACCACAGGTTAAGAACCACTGATCTATAGCATTAAAACCACTTAAAGTTCATTAAAAGAAAGAATAGAAACAGTCAACAAAACAGCAAACCATTAAATGCCCCGCACAATCAATTTCTGAAAGCCAGAGGGGGTAAGAATTTTTTTTTACACAGAATTGCAGTGTTTATGAAACAAAATGAACCTTAAGAAAACAAAAACTGAGCAAAGCTGAAAAAACATAAGTTTGTCATATATAGATCAAAGGGATAATTTGACAATCTACAAATGAAATTATATACTTGATAAGCTTCACTCCTTGAGGTTGAAACTATAAATATATTGACAGTGTATATAAAGAGAAATAAATCTATAAATCCCTACCAACAATGTAATATCTTCTTCCCTTCTTGCCTACGTAGATTGGAAGGTATCTTTACATAAAAAACTTTCATGTAAAAAAACCTTAAATTCCATAAATAAAGGAACATATAACTTAAAACACCTTTTTGCCATGATTGCAATTCCTCATTTTGAAAGGAAAATAAATAAATAAATACATACATACATACATACATACATAAAGGAGAATAAATAAAATAAAAGAAAGATATAAGAATATAATTATGATATCTCCAGTATTGGTATTCATAAAACAGTAATGTATAAAGTAATAGTAGTCATAATAAGATTACGCTCATTTTGGCTGAGGAAAGTTATTACTGGATCCCACTCTTGTTTAACTCTGTCTGACTTCCCTTTTCTATTGCAAGACAGGAGATCAATTTCTTTCATTTCAAGTAATTTGAAATTTCTTCAACTTCTAGTATCCTGGAATTCTTCCAGAATCTAGCAAGCAGTAACCTAACAGCTGAGATCATGTATCATAAAATGTTCTGACTTGCCGAGGGACAGTAAGGAGGGAGCCATCCTAGCCTCCCTAAGGAGAAAGTCTCAAAGTCTGGGACCATCCACCAAGAACGCCCACTCTTTTCTTCCCACCGAACAAATCTAGGAAGGTATTACAGAGAGAGGTGCCCCTCCCAAAAATCTTGGAGCTTGAACAGGCTCATATAAAGAGATACAGTCCTTCAGATAGACTGGACCTAGGCTGTAATTAATGGCAGTAAGAGCCTCTGAAGACCCTTGGAAACTTGGGATCTGGTGAGGCGATGTGATATTTATGGCCCTCACCAATCAATACTGTTCATGCCCAAATTAATATGCTGTAGTATAAAACCTGACTGCTAACCAATGCACCTCAGTCTTGGCAATTTTTTTCAAGCTGCTATGTTGCTTGTTTTACCTCAATAAAATGTTGTTGCTTCACTCTTAGTCCATTTCCACACTAGAGTGGAGGAGTGTTTCACCGCATGTCATGAGGGGTGTTTTTTACTCCAACTTACCCCAATTCCTATCTGCACGCCCTCCAGTTTCTATCGAAGTAAAGTGGAGAAAATTGTTTGTAGCTTCCGCATCGTCGGTTCTCATGGAACTCCTATTCCCCTCCCTCCCTCCACTCTGCCACCGCTGATTGGTCAATTTTTTAAGAAAAGTTATAGAAACCGTTGCTATGTTTTAGTGCAAGTGGCGTGAATCGATGTAACGCTTCTGCATGTAGGAAAAAACGCAGCAGAAATGGTTTGGGTGGTTTACATTGGAGTTTTTCCGTTTTTACAATACATCGGTTTAACGTCGATGTTAACTGCGCTAAGACCTCAACTCGTGTGGAACCACAGAAGACAGAATGATGTCAAACTGGTTTAACTTGCAGATGTAAAAGCGACAATACGACACTACTGCAATGTATCAGCCTTGTGTGGAAAAGGCCTTAGAGTGTTTTCTTGGAAAGCTAGTTAACCAGCACATGGCATCCTATTTCCTTTGGCCCTCCTGTCTGCAAAATGTTCTTTGAAACAGAATTCAGCCCTTGGGGTGAAGTAAATTCTCCACTTTTTTCCTAAAAGGCAACAAGAGAGCCCTGATAATTGTAAGCTAACCTGCTGCTCTTTGGCTTCTTCTGCAGGCAGATGCACATGGCTGCTTGTCCCAGGTGGTAAAAACAAAGGTGTTTCAACTGAAGCGGTCAGGATATAGGATGAACATCAACGTGGAAGGCAAGATTGTTGAAGAAGGCACAGGTATGCTTGATGGGACAAGTAGGATGTATGACCAAGGGAGGACCATAGCCTGGAGAATAGGGAGTATGGAAGGAATATTCAAAAAACTTTGAGCAACAGATGAAGAAAAGGATTTCCTAATCCCATGCAATGAAAATCTTCACACTTCAGGACTTCTTCTGCATGAAAAAAAACCACTTGGCATTTTCAATACCAGAATGTTGTTTTCTGTGCAGAAAACAGCATTTTCTACTCAGGAGGTAATTCTGCGCTGGAAACAAGTTTCCTGTGCAGAAGGACCTATTTTCTGTGCAAGTAACCCAGCATGGGAACTGGAAATACTTTTGAAGAACTGTGGTGTTTTTTGGTACCCTTCTCACTGTGGGGAGAAAACTGAAAAAATAATTATTGTTTCCTGCAAGAAGGAAATTAAGAAAGTTCACATCACTGCAGAAAGTGTAGTAGTAAATTCTGAAGTGCAGGCATCTACCTTGAGGGTTCCCATGATGCTGGCATACATGTTGATTTGTATCAACCGTGCTGTTCTAGCACTGTCCTACTCTGTCATGAACGAGTCTTTTGTAAAGCTAATGGGTCTTCATAGCTCATTCACGACTGAGCTGCCCCAAAATACTTTGGATAATAGTAGCAAAAGCTTAAATAATAAATGGTGGTACACCAGATAGTTCTGTTAGAGTTCGGACTAAAACCCAGAGCCAATTCACTGCCCCAGTGATATTGAGCCACCGGCCACCAATGAGGACGACTGTAACTAAGCTCAGAGGGAACAAGCTGGCCTGAAAGAAATGCCAGGTAACATCTGACAGTGAGTGTATGTCTGCAGTAGAGAAGATATCCTGATTAAGGAGTAAAAACCCCAATGACTTAGAGCAGTGGTTCCTAACCTCAGGACTGGGGACTCCTGAGGGGTCTGTGAAACCCTGCTGCTCAACATCAACAGCAGCAGCTACAACAACAACAAGGACATGGTAGCAGGGGAGAGGATTCTGGGTGCTGAAACTGCTCCCTTGTTTGCAAATGACAGAGCAATTTGGGCACACGCACACACATACCCCTGCTGCATACCCCATCCTTGACGAAAGGGACAGAGCCGCATAGCCCAAACTATAACTCTGGAGACCAGGCTTTGAATTCCCACTCAGCAATGGAAACCCACTGGCTTGTCTCAGGCAAGTCACATTCCTTCAGCCTCAGAGAAAGGCAAAAGCAACAAGTCTTGGCAAGAAAACTCCCATGATAGGGTTGCCATAAGTCAATTTGCAAAGGAGAGAGACATGATGGGTAGAACGAATCTCCTTCTGTCAGTGGCACTTTGTTGCTGTATCCCTTCAAGTCACTTCTGGCTTATGGCAGCCCTCAGGTGGACCTATCACAGTTTTTTTTGGGGGGGGGGCAAGATTTGTTCAGAGGAGGTTTGTGTTTGTCTTCCTCCAAGGCTGAGAGAATGTGATTTGCTCAAGATCATCCAGTGTCTGATCCTCGTCTCCAGAAGCCTTTAATAAATAAATATTTGAAAATTTGAATAGTTGAGTATTTAAATCTAAATTTAAATGTTAAAGTCTTGAGTTAAATCTTGGCAAAAAAAATTATATTTGCATGGGTTCCCTGTTAAAGAAAAGGTTAGGAATCACTAAGAAATTCCATTCAAAGAAAGGAAACTTACTCAAGGTATTATTCTATTCTAGCTGCATTCTAGAGGAGAGCTGGGAAGAGACTCATGGAAGAGAAGAGGTGGAGAAAATATCCCCAAGAGTATCAGCTAATATCACAGAAGTCAGGATATTTGGTGCAAAAAGGAAGACGCTGTGGGTCACTCAGACTAATTAGCCCTTGTACTACTGCCCTCTATGAGGCATTCTTGACTCTTCAGTGCTAAGCATTGTTGCACTTCTGACAATATCAGTGTCCCTACTAATTAAAAAAAAAATTTCCCCAACCCTGTGGGAACCTCAGAGCACATGCTTTGCTTGCAGAAGTTCCCACATTCATTTCCTGGCATGTCCAGGGGAAAGAACTCAGGGAGCAGATTATCAGGTTTTAGAAAAGTTGGGTGGATGGGGTTAAACTACAACTCCCAAGGCATCAAAGCTTTTGGGAATCGTAGTCTAAAAATATTAACTTTTCTATGCTGTGCCAATTATGAGGAGAATGCTTTACCAATAATTTGCTTTCAGTCCGAAAGGCTAAGTCAACAAATAGCCTTGTCGTGGACCAAAACCAACTTCTTGTATTTCTCTGACTTGGAAACGTTTTGCTTCTGCCCCCCAACACTTGCAGGAACAGCTTCCTGGGGGGCTTGACTCCAACAGAAATAGAATGACTGTTCTGTTCACCTTCCTTATTGAGTGTTTTGCATGTTGGTTCTTTTTTTTTTTTACAGAGATGGAGCTAATAGGCTCTGCTTCCACGGATATTACTCAGACTCTCAGCAAAGCTACTTTTGAAAATGTGGACTCCTATTACAAGCCTGGGATCCCATTTAAGGGGCAGGTAAGTCCAGCTGATAAATCCTCATTGTTCACCATTCCATGTCTGAGAATGTATTTGAAGATATTCCTTGCAAATGCTGGAACAGACAGGGCCAGCCATGCTATTAGGTAGTGTCATAAGCTATTCCTCTGCCCTAAGCCCTTGGGCAAAGAGGAAGAGGTGAGCCACACAGAAGCTCCCCACTTCTATCCATGCACTCCCAAGCACTTTCTTTTCCATCTTTCTCCGTGGAAGGCAGAAATATTCATTTCTGACTTATGATGACTGTGAAGCAAACCTATAATGGGGTTTTCTGGGGCTGAGTGTGTGTGACATACCCAAGGTCATCCAGTGGGTTTTCATGGCCGAGCGGGGAATCCAATCCTCGTCTCCAGGGTCATAGTGCAGTGCTGAAACCACTACACTGTACTGACTGTAGAGATACGATTAACCCAAAGTAAAATTACTTTTCTCTTCCCTCCGTCTGGAGAAGAAAGGAGAGTGTGTGTGCTGAGCAGCCAAAAGTACTCTCAGATAGTTTAAGGAAGTTTTATTTTGTGTAATCAGGATTAAATCAGGTTTCTGGGTGTCATATCTTAGAGCCTCCTTCTCTGGGCATAGCTTAGAAAGCTGTAAAGTTGCAGAAATGGGTTACATTCCAAAGACACCTTGGCGCTGACAACCAGCAGGGGAAACATAGCAGAAAGTCTTTGATCCCTTCTATCTAAAGTGGTCCCTTGTCACTTACAGAAAAGTAGGCCTTCTGTTCTCGGGTTTTCCCACAGCTAAGGAAGTAGCAGTCTGACCCTTTGGAGTTCAGCTTCTACCAGCCTTCCTCATACAAATGGTCACCATTCCAACAAGAGATGAAAGAACAGAACTTGAAAGAGCGGCCCCACAGCCCCCACCCACCCAAGAAAGGCTGTCAAACTTCCATATCCCTGAACTCCAAAGTTTCCAGATGTTTTAGCACTGCTCTATCCACACAAGGCTGGATTAGCAAAGGGTTTCTCCTCTGATCTTTTGTGACCCTCTGCATCCTAAGTGGTAAATTAAGCCCTTGTTAGCTGCATGTAGCCTGGTTCATAGGCTCTAGATAATGTATGAGTGCATCATCACAGAGAGAGCATGGCACGTTCCTCTAGTGGCAGAAGCTGAGGGGCAGTGGAGGCAGCCTCTCTCCTGTCTCTCAGGAATTTCAGGACTGTTTCACTTCTGATGGAAGAGGGAGCTCTGCGTGCCCCACAGCCTCCTGGCCCCCCTGAACTAGGGCCCATTCACACTACATAATTACAGTGCTATTATTCCACTTGAACTGCCATGGTTCTGTCCTGTGGAATCATAAAATCATAGAGTTGAAAGAGACCACAACGGCCATCAAGTCCATCCCCCTGCCATGCAGGAACACATGCTCAAAGTACCCCCAGCAAATGGACATCCAGCCTTTGTTTACAAACCTCCAAAGAAGATGACTCCACCACACTCTGAGCCACGGTGTTCTACTGTCAAACTGCTCTTATCCTCAGGAAGTTCTTCCTGTTGTTTTGATGAAATCCCTTTTCCTGTAGTTTGAATCCATTGCTCCGTGTCCTAGTCTCTGCAGAAAACAACCTTGCTCCATCTTCAACATGACATCCCTTCAAATATTTAAACATGGTTATCATGTCACCTCTTAATCTTCTTTTTGTCAGGCTAAGCATGCCTACCTCCTTCAGCCACTCCTCATAGGGCATGGTTTCTAGACCCTTCATCATTTTGGTTGCCCTCTTCTGGACATGTTCCAGCTTTCCAATATCCTTCTTGCATTGTAGTGCCCAGAACTGAACAAAGGATTCCAGGTGAGGTCTAACCAAACAGAATAGAATCCTGGGGTTTGTAGTTTGGTGAGGCACTGGAGCTCTCTGGCTGTGAATTCTAAATGTGCTTCTCTAGAGTCCCAATCCCAAGATTTCACAGGAAAGAACCATGGCACTTAAAGTGGGATTATAGGGCTACAGTTCTGCAGTGTGAATGGACCCCTAGTCTGCTACCTCAGATGTGGTACCCATTGCCAGTGTGAAATAAGCTTCAACTATCAGTCTAGCCAGTTTTATCATTGCCATGTCATTGAAATCAGGCTCATCTATGCCATATACCCTGTATATAGATGTGAAAGCTGGACAGTAGAGAAAGCTAACAGGGAAAAAAAACTAAACTAATCTCAAATGCAGTACTAGGAAAGAGTTTTACAGATACCATGGACTACGCAAAAAGCCGAACTAATGGCTCTTAGAATAAATCGGGTCTGAACTCACATTAGAAGCCAGAATGTCTAGGTGGAGGCTGTCGTACTTCGGATATATCATAAAATGATGTGACTCGTTGGAAAAGAGAATAACGCTTAGTAGAATGGAAGGCAGTAGGAAAAAAGGGAGTCCACATTTCAGATGGATTGACTCAATTAAAGAAGCCTTGGCTGTCCTGAGTTTGCAAGAGTTCAAACGTCAAGAAAAAGTGTTTCCACTTAAATGTTAGGAAGAACTTCCTGATGGTAAGAGCAATTTGACAGTGGAAATGTGCTGCTGCCTGGGAGTGTGGTAGAGTCTCCTCCTTTGAAGGTTTTTAAACAGAGGCTGGATGGGGAGTGCTTTGATGGTGTCTTCTTGCATGACAGAAGGGGGTTGGCCTGGATGACCCTTATGGTCTCTTCCAATTCTACCGTTCTGTGATTCTGTGATTCTGAGAACTGAGCTGGGCTCTTAATAATGGGTCTCTTGAAGGTTTCTCCTTCATGGGGTTGCCATAAGTTTAAACCAACTTGATGGCACTTAACAATTAACCAGCTTCTGCGAGTTGACTGAGGGAGGGAGTACAGTTTAGGATGAGAAAGATTTTTTCCCTCTCATTGGTAAGAATGACCAGCATTCATGTATTTCTGAATATTTCTGATGGGAAGAACTTAATATTAAAACAAAACTTGCATGTGAAAGAAACTGACTTCCATCAGGACCCAGGGATTTGAGTGCCAAGTCTGGATTTGAACCCATTTTAGTACTATGAGTGCTTAATTTCTTCTCACTTTCTTCAAGAAAGGACCTGTGTAGACTATGCACAAAATCTTGTGAGTGAACTTTTCATATATTTTTTTGTCTCAATTCCCCAACAAGTACAAGTGGTTACTTTACTTTGATCAAGTTGATGTTGGATGAGAGTCAAGCTATCTCTTCTTTTTGAGAGGTTTCTCATCTTTAAGACTTTTGCAGCAGACAGGACAATATTGTTCTCCTCAGATTGGTTAGTAACTGTTCCTTCTGAGTTTGCTTGCAGGAAAATGGTGAAAAAATTCGTTTCTGTTTGTGTTTTAAGAATATACCAGAATGGATGCATTGTTTTTCTAACTGGGATGGAGAAAAGTTGAAGTTTAAAACATTTGAATGCAGAAGGAAACTAAACTCAACAGACTTTCCCCATCCTGAGGCTTCATCCCATCTTCAGTCTCAGGAAGGAAAGAAAATGTTGTTTGTTAGGCCCAGCATGGTGTAGTGGTTTGAGCACCGCACTATGAGTGGGAAATCATGGACTACAACTCTCTGAAGTCAGTGAGTAGTCCCCCCAAAAAGTCAATTTTCCATGCTTTGCTGTGGATCTTTAGGTGTCCTGAGTCCAATTCCTTCCAGGCATTGTGATGTGACTACTCAAATCTGGTTTCAGTTTCTATCGCTTCTTGATCATTTCTACTGCAACTCATCTACCTGCAGAATTGCCCTTACAGGCTCCAGTTTTAGACAGTAGTGTTCTTCTTCAAAATAAAACATATTGATGTATGTCTTGTTTGCTTTTTTCATATCTAGGTGAAGCTAGTAGATGGTACCGATCAGCCACTTGCCAATGAAACAATCAAGATTCGTGTCGGTGCCAAAGAGACCAGCTACACTACCAATGACCAGGGGCGAGTTCAGTTTTCCATAGACACCACTAACTTCACAGAAGACTCTATTAGTATCCAGGTGAGTGTTGCTGAGGACTGGGAACCTAGTAAAATGGGAGATTACTGCAAACCATGACAACAAATACCTGGACAAATAAAATACTTCCAAGTATGGAACAAATATATTCAGGAGTAGCACAGATTTTGGATTTTGTAGTATGTTTTTTCCAAATATGAGAGTATCAGTCAAAGGTGGAAATTGAGAAGTCTTAGGCTATTTCCGCATGGCATCGTAGTCCTGCTATAGGGATGGGGTGGCAGTAATCTATGGGTCATGCTTTCACATAGTGTTGTTGCGGTCCCACTGCCATCCTGTTTAGAAATTAAGACAGAAATCTTAGTCAGAGGAGCTGTTCTCACATCAAGGTGAAATGAGGAGATTATTCCTTCTTGCATACTTAGGGAGATGTAATAAAGAACCTTTTAACTAGCCTCCTTGCTTCTAGATAGAAGATAGCTGCAGAACAGAGTGGAAGGGAGCCCTAGTGCCACCACAACTGCAGGGAAAAGAGGAAGGTGCATCAACTGTCATAACTCACCCCTTGGAGGACTCAGATGAAGATAAGCAGGAGGCAGATTGCCACGAAACTGCAGCTCTCTCTGAGTCTGAGGAGGTGAGGGATGAGGCAGTAGGGGATCCTGCTCCCCAGCAGGATGTGGCAGAGGCTACAAATGCTGATGATGACAGGCCCCTGTCTTTTGTTGAGAGACAGAGGCAGAAATGTTAAGCCCCACCGCTAAATAGTGAACACTGACCCAATTAGCACTAATGAGGCTCCTGTGGCCATGAAGAAGCTGCTCATAAATATCCTGGCAGTTACCCTCCAACCTTAGTGCTGACAACTATTCTGTCTGGTTGACTGACTATACTCTGGAGTTCCTGATTTGTCTTGACTGTGAACTGACTGCAGTTTGGACTAATCTTTTTACTCTTTGCTGGCTCATGTACTTGGACTTCTGACCTAGCTGATATGACTTCTGGACCAGCTCAAAACCACCCCTTATACTTCCCCTTTCCTCTTACTCAGCTAACCCATGACTGACCTGAACTGGACTAACTATAGAAGTATTCCCACACACCAACAACCTGCTGTCTAGGGCTCTTGCTGACTCCTGTTCAAGATATGAACAAAACAAAGCCATGCAAATTGTTGCAAGCAAAAGGAGATTTGCATAACCCTTTTCCTGTTGCCTGAGGCTGAACCCCTCCAAAAGTGGAGAATTTGCACCCTTGTCTTCTTCCTGGAGATGTCTCATGAAAGGTGAAGACAGGTCCAAGCCCTGAGATCTGGCAACACTGTGAAATTATTGCTCAAGAAACATTGGAATGCAAGAAATGCTGCCAAAGGGCAGGGCTGTCTGTGCAGTAGCATTGCCAGCTGTTGCTCAACACAATGGCCCTGCATTCTTCACACACACACACACACACACACACACACACTAACAAACCTTGTTGAGCAATATTCAGCAGTGTTATTGCTTGGAGAGCTCTGCCATTTGAAAGCATACAATAGTCCCTCAGTATCCACTGGGGTTTGGTTCCAGGATCACCAATGGATACCAAAATCCATGGATGCTCAACTCCCATTGTGTACTATGGTGTATTAAAATGGTATCCCTTTTATAAAATGATGAAGGTTTGCTTTTTGCTTTTGCTTTTTGGATTTTGTTTTTAATATTTTTGATCCGTGGTTGGTTGAATCCATGGATGTAGAATCTGTGGATAAGGAGGACAGTAAATGCAAAAAAAGTAGTAGAGGAGAAAAAAAAGAGGCCTAACTTAAATGACCAGAAAGTCCCAGATTATGTTCCTCTTCTTTCTGATTTTATTTTGGAGATCCCTACCCATTTTATTTGTCCTGGAATCAGAGACTTGTTATACCATATACCAGTTTGGTTTATTTTAAGCTGGTATAAAATCAAAAAGAACAAAATCTGGGACTTTTCAATCAATCTGTATAGGGATGGAAGAGACAAAAAGGGCCATTGAGTCCAAACCTAGCTTAAGCACTTCTGAGAAATTGGCATCCAGCCTCTGTTTAAAGGCCTCTAAAGAAGGAGATTCCACTGTCAATTCCATTGTCTAACTCTATTTAACAGCTCTTACAGTCCAAGTTCTTCTTAGATGGAGATTCTTTTATTGCGGTTTGAACCCAATATTTAGGATAAGAACATAGCTTGTTACGTACATTAATATACCAAGCTGACCCTATATTCAAAAAGATGAAGTTGAAAACTGTAGAATATACATTCCTGCATTCACTCTTATTTTGGGTAGCTTTATGCACGATTATGGCCGTTTCTGCACTACACTGCTGTAGTGCTCTTATTCTACTTTCAACATCCTAGGGAATCCTGGGGTTTGCATTTCAGGGAGGGGCAGCTAGAATTCTCAGCCAGAGAGCTCTTTGGCCCCAATAAAAAACAAATCCCAGAATTCCACAGGATGTTGAAAGTGGAATAATATCACTACAACAGTGCAGTGTGGAAATGGCCTTTGTTTCTCCCTGTCTTCAATGAGCAGTGTATTGGTTGCTGGGCATGCAGATAGGTCTGAAATGAGACTAAGGTTCATGTAGTGGCTGTTGATACCACAAAAGGCCCTGAAGGATGCTGCTGCTGCTCCTCTACATTGCTCCATAGGGAAAATTGTAGGTTCCCTAAATCTGTGGCACTTCCCTCCCTTGCTCTCTATATGCAACACGGTTGCATTCATACAGGTCATGGTAAGCCAGGATGTGTCTTGTTGAAATCTGGCTCCTTGTTATGTGTGTACCTCCCTCTGTTCACCAGCCTTCGTTTATTTGCTAGTTCACGGTCTGAACACGTGGCTTCTTATTGGGTTATGAATTCAAGTGTGTTTAATTGTGGCTTGTGATAACGCACAAATTCATAGCCATGGCCTTTCCTTGGTTTGTCGTTTCAGGCGTCCACTCTAGAGCAGGAGCCAGTGAAGGGGTGGAGCCATTTCCGTAGTAGGCTGTTATATACCTGGCCCCTCCCGAAACTGCAAACCCCAGGATTCCATAAGATGTTGAAAGTGGAGTCATAGCGCTATAACAGCCTAGAGCGGAAATGGCCTGGGAGGGACGCCAACCAGAAACAAACTAGAAATGAGGAAGATCATCCATGGTTTGTTTGTTTACTGTGCAGTTTGTAGCTTAAGCCAACCATTCTCAACAGAGGCCATATGGCCCCAAGGGGACCCTGGCATTTTTGAATGGGGTCACAGACTGAAAACTGTGAGAACCCCCATAAACCCCAAGGGTTTATGGGGGTTCTGGTAATTGAACTGATGAAATATCCAAGCAGCAACCTTAATTGTAGTTAATAGTTTATGTCCTATTCATAGAATCCAGGAACAGAATTGATACTGTGATAAGAGAAGACCTCCAACTGCCATTGTCTAATTTGAAGCCTGATATGATGAAACTTGCAGAAAAGCACTAAGCTCAAGGATTGCTTTAGACCTCATAGATGTTTTAATTTCATACGGTCTTTTTCAAAACAATCTTTTTCAAAGTTGTGTCCAATATGTTGGAATTTTCAGGTTTGGTGTTCAATAATGTGTGATTTTCTCTCTGTTTACGTTGTATCATTTTTTGACAGAGGACCCTGGAAGCTAGGAAGAGTTCCTGAGAATGATATGGCCAAAAAAAGAGTTGGGAATGGCTGGCTTAAGCAACAGATTTGGGGCTTAATCAACAAATCATGGTTAATACAAGCCATGGCTTACCATGACATGCAAACTTACCGTTTTCCTCCCACCCATTCTGGCAAAGTAGTTTTAGAGGAGAATACCGAAGACCACATTCATGAGAGTGTGGGCCATTCATTAGAGAAAATGCTTTGTTGTTTAACAATCTAAATGTTTTTTTCAACTTCTGAACAACCTCTGTCATCTTTTTCACCAGGCTCAATATAAAATAGAACCGTCTTGTTATGACAGAAACTGGGTCGCCCCCAGTCACCAATCTGCATTCCACACAGCATCTTCTTTCTACTCTCCAAGCCAAAGCTACCTCTATATTGACTCTGTTTCTAAGACGTTAAACTGTGGACAAAGCCAGCCGGTTCAAGTCCATTATATTCTGAATCCAGATGTCATCAAAGATGAGAAGATTGTTTTCCACTATTTGGTACGTCTGAATGGAACGACTTTATATATATATATAATATGTGCTAAAAGAATGGGAGAACCTCTGAGACCTGCTGAGGAGGAACTACCACTCAGAGTGATAGAGAAAGTCTCTGATACAGGTCCCTATCACACTACAGTCGGCCCTCCACATTTGCTGCTTTCACTTTTGTGGATCTGATTATTCGCGGATTATTTGCTGTCACCTCTGCTGCCTCTCTATGCCATTTTCAATAGGGACTGCAAGGCTCATGAGACTGACAAAACTGTGAACGAGGCTTGTAAGTCCCTATTAAAAATGGTGTGGGGCAGCAGTGGAGGTGGCAGTAAGCCCCACCAGCCCCCCACTTCTGCCTTGTGAAGGAACCCTGGTGCCTCAAAAGAATCCATGGTGGATTGAATATGGTGATCATACTTTTTTGTGCATTCAATATAGTTTCTGAGGACCTAGATTTATTCACATCTTTTCCACTTTCACAGGGGTCCTGTGCTCCTAACCCTAGTGAATGTGGAGGGATGACTGTACACTGTTTAGCAGTATTATTCCACTTTAACTGCCTTGGCTGCACCCTGTGGAATTCTGGGGTTTGTAGTTTAGGGAGGCCGAAGAGTTCCCTGACTAAGAATTCTAATTGCCTCTCCCTAAATTGCAAATCCCATAATCCCATGCAATATCCCCATGGCAGTTAAAGTGGAATAATAGCACTATAACAGTGTAGTACAGTGGTTCTCAACCTGTGGGTCCCCAGATGTTTGTGGACTTCAGCTCCCAGAAGCCCCAGCCACTATGGTCAGTGCTCAGGGCTTCTGGGAGCTGAAGTCCAAAAACATCTGGGACCACAGGTTGAGAACCACTGGTGTAGTAAGGCCCTCAACCCCTGCTGTTTTAAATTGCAATAATACTATTTCTGAAAAACTAAGTTTTAAGTAGCAGGACAATAAAAGGAGCAATGATCTGGGATTCCAGATTTACATGAAGAAAGCAGACATATTTGTTTTCTGTGTATACTGATGTGTAAGACTAGATATTTTAGTCAAAAAATTGACCAGGAAAACTTAGGTAGGCTTAATCATGAGTCAGTGTAAGTGTTAAGTCCCCTTTGCTCAATAGAATGACGAAAGGCAAGAGCTTAGTCCGTCCTGGGAGAACCCAAAAGAATCACCCATCTCTTCTACTGTCTGTACCATGGTGATAATTCTGGCCATTTTGAATGGGAAAATGGCAATGGCGGCTTTTGGCGCTTCCCCTCAAAGGAACGCAGAGAGAGTAGAGGGTTGGTGCCTTTAGGTTTTCCTGATTCTTACCTTTTGCCATTCTACTCAGAGAGGGGATCATTCCTTTTTGGATAAGCCTGGGCGGGATATTGGCAGTGGTGAGGGTCAAGGGCTTCTGACCTATTGAGGCAACACTTTCTCCTTTTCACAGAATGACCCTCGGTTTATCCATGGGTCATAACAACATCCATAACTTTTGCCCTCAAAACTGGCCCTCAACTTATACATGAAGTTGACTTATCCCCGAGTATATATGGTGATCACATGATTATTTGTTTAATATTTACACACAGGAGTGGGGTCTGATTTGAACCTTTCTCCTCCATGTCACAGAACCCTCAACCATTTCCCGGAACTTCATTTGTAGTTCTGTTCCTTTAGGTCAGTTCTGATGGATGGTGACTCTGTTCTTAGCTTTTCTTGGCAAGATTATTTATTTATTTATTATATTTGTATGCCACCTTTCTCCCAGTATGCGACCCAAGGTGGCTTCCAACAACAAATTAAAAACATCAAAAGATTTAAAAACAATAAAAAACATTAAAAACATATAAAATCATTTTAAAAAAACCCTAAAACAATATTCAATTAAAACAAGTTAATAAAAAAACCTCCCCTGGCTTACATAAAAGCCTGCTTAAAAAGAAGAGTTTTCGCCTGCCAGCGAAAGGAAAGATGAGGTTTGCCTTTGCCAGCGACTTGCCCAAGGTCACTCCGTAGGTTTCCATGGCTGAGTGGGGATTTGAACCGTGGTCTAACTTCCTGAATTCTGTATTTGTAGGTAATTTATATCCCTTTCCTCCCACAAGTTCAAGGTGGCGTATATGGCTCTGTTTGCCACTTTATCCTGACAACAGCCATGTGAGGTAGTTTAGGTTGAGAGAGAGTGAGTGATTCAAGTTCAACCAAGGAGTGTCCCAGAGCTTGAAAGTTATAAGTAAGGTAGCTACCTTTAAAAGTATTTTTATAAAAATAATAATGAGAGAGTAACAGAACTATGCTATTCATGCAAAAAGCAGCATTTTAAAGTTATTTTTAAAGGCTGCTTATAAGAGACAACTTCAGGTATTTTTGGAGGCATTTTGCCAGACCTTTTTCAGCTTTTATTCTGTTTTCCAATCAAACTTGAGAGATTTAAAAACAACCCCAAAAAGTGAAAGGATGAATGGGAATGAATTACTTTCTAAAAATAACTTTCTAAGTTCTGGTATATCAAATGGCCATGTGAGGGGTTCAGCCTCGATTTTACATATTCCCTAGGCAGTGTTAGGGATGTGAGAAAGGGGAAGTTTTGGGGAAGTGCTGTGGGAAGGGGGGTACCGAAGACTTCAAAAGTAGCCTTGGGGCCCCACAGGGTTTGTGGGTTGCACCTTTCACGTCCTTGCAGTGGAGGAAGGATCCATCTTCTTCCACTCCAGTGCCTCCCAGGTTATAACATGGCTACTTGCATCATCTCTACTTTTGACTTTCAGTACAGAGGCTGTACGCGATGCACGGGAAGCTTGAATTGCTGCTCCTTTCAGCCTGAAGAGAGGGGCTTATTGAGTTGCCTTAGGTTAACTTTAAATAGTGCTTTTCTTTGGAATGTTTGTTTTAGCTTGTGCCTTGAGTAATTCAAAGGAAGTCAGGGATGAAGGTATTTGAAATCAATAAAATAAACAAGCTTCGCATGGAATTTGTACTTCAAATCAACGGTTTGTTTAAATCCCATGTTCCGCTGCTAAACTATGTTTGAATTCAGACTGGAAACTTGATCATGGTGCCAATATGCACATTCAGCATTTAGACCTTTAACTAATTTATTGAGATATCTGTTTTGTGGATTATAGTCCACTTCTTCAGCTCCATAACTCATCATTCTTAGTTGCAATGGAAGGAGGTATGATGCAGAAAAGGCCTAATTCCATGTAAATGTTGACTTTTTGTATTATTCTAACTGTATTGTAATCATTTTGAATTGTAAGCGGCCCTTAGCCACTTTGGGAAAATAAATCAATATGGTGATGATATAACACCAACAACAAATGTGATAAGTAATAATAATGAATATCATAGAATATTAATTTATTATAATTAATAATAATATAATGAGGCTATTATTTAATGCTAATAACAACAGCAGCAACAACATAATGATACAGCAACAATAATGGCGAAATAATATAAGTAATAAGTAATACTAATTAACAGCATAAAACATTAATTATAATTAATGCAATTATTTAATATAATCAATAATAAAAATAATAATAAAGTTATTGTTATTTAAAGATAATATAAAAACAGCAGCAACATAATAATATTATTGCTGTTATATCATCAACAATAAGTAATGTAATAGTAACTGATCTAATATTAATTAATTGTTAAATTATTAATATATCTTATTTAATATAAAGTTACTATTATATAAAATTAGTAAGAACAACATGATGATGATGATAACATCAGTAATAATAACAACAATAGTAGAAGTATTAATTGATAGAGTATAAATTACTATAATTAAGAAGTAATAACATAATTCAATGGAGCCAGTGTGACATATTGGTTTAACCATTCGGAGATCAGGGTTCTATTTCCTGCTTGGCCATAGAAACCCACTTAGGCAAGTCACAGTCTCTCAGCTGCAGCAAACCTCATGGTAAGTTCACTTTAGGGTTCCCGTAAGTTGGAAATGAAGGCATGCAACAACAACAGCAACAATATAATACAATAATGAAGTCATTGTTATTTAAAGTTAACAACTACAAATTGCTTTGGGGATAAAAACCAAGCATCTTGGTTAGTTTCTGTAGAGTTCGCCCTAAATCTCAGAACAGATTCTCACCCCTGCTGGCATGGGAGCAACCAACAGCTGGTCGTGGTGGCAACCAAGGCCATTTCTGCACTAGCCTGTTATAGTGCGATGATTCCACTTTCAACCTCCTCTGGAATCCTGGGGTTTGCAGTTTCGGGAGGGGCCAGCCGGCCCCTCCCGAAACTGCAAACCCCAGGATTCCAGAGGAGGTTGAAAGTGGAATCATCACGCTATAAGAGCGTCGTGCGGAAATGGCCCAAGTCTCCACAAGACTTCAGCCTTCTTCGTCAACAGCGTGCCCACTATCAGTTTCCTTTCTCCCTGCAGGTGATGGCTAAAGGAGGCATTGTGCAAGATGGGACCTACGTTCTGCCAGAGACACAGAGAGAAGGTAAATGCTTCCTATCCTCTTGTCGCTTTTTGAGCTTCTCTTACTTCTGGGATGCAGAGTGAAGTGGGCAGAGATATGCCACAACTCCCTACTGCCCCTGTCCCTCACATCTCTTCACCAAAAGCCAGGAAGGCTCAGTTTAGAACTGCATTGGTTGCAAGAAAGCAGCCAATATGGTTCTGCACAGAACTGGCTACTTCCTCTGTGTTGGTCCTGGCATCAGTGAAGTGGGATTTATGGGGGGGGGAATTTGAACTGGAAAATTTCCTGGAAATAATCCTATCTGGTTTAGCATATTTGGTTTAAAATATTATCTTCAAACACATTGAAAGCTTTAAGTGGAAATTATTTTATTAGAATATTTGTAATGATGTAAGAATTGTATATATTTCCCTTACCTTTAACAAAAAATGACCACACCTGAAAGAATACTTTTTTATGCCATTTTTCATAGGGACCGCAAGCCTCGTGAGACTGAGAAACTGCAAACGAGGCTTGTAAGTCCCTCTTAAAAATGGTATGGGGCAGCAGTGGAGGTGGCCATAAACCCCACCAGCCACCCACTTCCGCCTTATGAAAGTACTCTGATGCCTCAAAGGAATCCATGGTGGGTTGAATATGGTGATCCTACTTTTTTGTGTGCTAAATATGGTTTGAGAGGGCCTAGAGCAGTGGTTCTCAACCTGTGGGTCCCCAGATGTGTTTGGACTTCAGCTCCCAGAAGCCCTGAGCATTGACCATAGTGGCTGGGGCTTCTGGGAGCTGAAGTCCACAAACATCTGGGGACCCACAGGTTGAGAACCACTGGCCTAGAGTTATTCACGGTTTTTCCACATTCATGGGAGTCCTGTGCCCTTAACCCTAGCGAATGTGCAGGGATGAGTGTATATATCTGATATATCTTTGATATATCTTATATCAACAGTTTAACTTTCTCTTGCGGAGGTATACCTGTTTTACCTTCAGGTTTGCTCATTCAGTCTCTGCCACTACTCATAAGTTCAGTTTCAGTTTAGGAAAAATCCGATTCAATTCTAGTGGGCCATTCTATTTTAGTAAAGGATTGATTGCAGTAAAACAGGCAGACAGCTATGGATAAATGTGTGCATACGTGTATTCATATGTTGGAGAAAATTTTCTAGGGAAGAATTCAGCATCTCAACACTTTCAGCTGAACATTTTCCACCCTTACATCTCTGTCAGCCAGCATGAAAATGCGAGCCATAGGCCTCTGAATTGGCTGGCTAGTAAAACTGGAAATTTAAGACTTCTAAAAACTTTAATGGGTTTTATTTACAAAACTGCTGGATGACCTGTTTCACCATTTTCTCAGTCTACACTCCAGGCCATCTTGGTTGCTGAAGCTCAGCCAAAAGAGACGTGTGAGAACTAATTCCTTGTTTCTGTCTCTTGAAATTCTTTCTTTTCCAGCCAAAGGAGTGTTCCCTCTAGACCTGGCCATCAGTGTTCATATTGCTCCTCTGGCCCGCTTGCTAGTGTACACAATCCTGCCCAATGGAGAACTTGTGGCACACTCCGCAGATTTTACTGTTGAAAACTGCTTCTTAAACAAGGTAAGGTTGCCTAGGCCAAGGCAGAATGAAAAGTCCTGGCCTCTGGACCACAGGAAGACCACAAGCCTGGTTGTGCAGTCCCAGCTGCCCCAAGTTTCCCCTCTTGGCTCTTCTTCTATTTAATAAAAAAACAAAACAAATTGCCAAGTGAACAATATCTCCTAGAACCCCCTAGAAGCAATGGTTCACTTTTTTAAAAAAATTGTCATCCTTTTCCATACTGCTAAACTTTTTTTTAAAAAAACACTCATTTTTCAAAACCAGAAATAGACTTTCAACAACTGCCAGGTATTTTAAAAAGTGTTTTATTTCATTTTGGTTTCTTTTGCCTCGCACGTTGGGCTGTGCAGTCCCCATATGGTCCCAAGGCATAAAACTGGCTCATAGAACCTCCTGAGTCTGTGAGATCCTTTTCACATTACATAATCGTAACACTTTGATTCCACTTTAATTGAGACAGGTTCATTGGGTAGAATCCTGAGATCTGTAGTTTGACAGGGCACTGGGGCTCTCTGGCTGAGAATTCTAAATACCCATCCCTAAACTGCAAATCCCAGAATTCCATAGAAGGGAACCTCATACTCTCAAGCTGTTCCAGTTTGAAAGGGACAACCCCAGCTAATCTGCTGTCATTCCACTTTTTCAGCCACTCTCAAAATGTCCCAGTTTCTTTCTATTCCTTCCACTGTCACCTTTGTTCTCAGCTTACTTCAGTTGCTGCAAACTGAATTTAGAATACAAAAGTAATTTGCAGTCAATTAACCCAGCAGGGAAGGAAGAAATTTTGCCCTTTCCAGGAGGCTCAGGCAAAAACAAACTCTTCTAGCTTGTCTCTTCTTTCTCATTAATAACTTTTGCCATCTTGAACATTCAGCGTTTTGATGTTGCCCAGCCTCCTGTGTTCCACTTCCATTAAACTGCAATAATTATTGTGTAATGGATCAGAGACACTGAGGCCAAGAGGCTGGAAGTAATTAGTACCTGCTTGTTCTTCAAGGGCTCCTTCAGATTGGCCAGAAAACTTGTGGAAACCTTTAATTTTAGTGTTTATTTTGATGGATATATGTTTCTTTACCAAATATTACATGCAAACATGCTGAACATACGTAGAATCAAGGTATCATAGAGTTGGAAGAGACCCCAGGGGCCATCCAGTCCAATCTCCTGCCATGTAGGAACACATATGAAAGCACTCCCAACAGATGGCCATCCAGCCTCTGCTTAAAAACTTCCAAAGATGGAGATTCCACCACACTCCCAGGCAGCCTATTCCACTGCTGGACAGCTCTGACCATCAGAAAGTTTTTCCTGAGGTTCAGGTGAAATCTCTTTTCCTGTAGTTTGCTCCTTGTCCTAGTCTCTGGAGCCGTGTAAGAAAAACCTGTTCCCTCTTCGACATGACATCCTTTCAAATATTTAAACATGGCTATCATGTCCCCTCTTAACCTTCTCTTCTGGAGACTAAGCATACCCAGCTCACTAAACCGTTCCTCATAGAGCATGGCTTCCAGACCGTTCACCGTTTTGGTCGCATTCCTCTGGACACGCTCCAGCTTGTCAATATCCTTCTTGAAATGAGGTGCCCAGAACTGGACACAGTATTCCAGATGATGTCTGACCAAAGCAGAATAGAGTGGTACTATTACTTTCCTGCATCTGAACACTATACTCCTATTGATGCAACCAAGAATATTGACTGATGTAGTTTTGGAACAGGTCAATAAAGACTATTTTTTTAAAGAAGAAAAATCCAATAAGTATAGGTATAATCCCCTCCAAATCCCAGGAGTTTTGAATAGACTAGTCAAGATGCCAAGTGTAGAACTCATATTCTAAGATGGATTATTTCATGCTGCAGTGTCTCTAAAGGAAGCACTCCTTTAGCTCTCCCCTGCTTTTTTTTTTCCAGGTGAAATTGTGGTTCTCTGATCCCACGGGCTTGCCTGCCAGTGAAACTAAGCTCCACCTTGCAGCCACTGAAGGCTCCCTGTGTGCAGTCCATGCTGTAGACAAGAGCGTATTCCTCCTGAAACCTCAGGCTGAACTCTCTTCGCAGATGGTGAGGCAGCTAAGCGACATCTGTGTCCAGGGCATAACATTTTGTAAGGCTGCAAGAATCGGTTGGTTACAGCAGAGGAGAATTTTTGTGTTGTGCTGAATTGGATTCCTTTCCCTTTTTTTTAAGGTCTATAACTTGTTGCCTGTGCAGAACCTCAGAGGTTATTATTATGGAGGTTGGAATATGGAAGATCCAGATGCCACTGTTTGTATACCATCCAAAACGATTGTTGTGGATGGCATCCGCTACCATCCAGATGCTTATTCTTATGCTGGAGGAGATGCTTATAGAATTATTGAGGTGAGTACTAGTGGGTCCCTGAAATGGCTATGAGCTGGGGAAAAAAGGCAGGAGGAAACTGGATCAAGGAGATCAAGTAGTGGGACCCAGTGAAAGGAAGACGTGAAGTGGCATTCAGCACTTGGGCATCCTTGGGCACTGTGTCACACACCAGGGCCCACCCCTGATCATTGACTCAGCACTATTCCTTTACATTTTTTCCCTTATATCCCACTACACAGAACAGAGCAAGATGGCTTGATGTAGCCATCTTAAAAAAGAACCAGTGTGGTATACTGGTTTGAGTGTCAAGCTAGGACTCTGAGAGACCTGGGTTCAAATCCTCACTCAGTTATGGAAACCATGGTGAATGTGGGCGAGTCCCACTCTCTCAACCTCAGAGGAATTCAGTGACAAACCCCTTCTGAATAAATCTTATCAAGAAAATCTTCTGATAGGTTTGCCGTACATCAGAAGTAACTCGAAGGCACACAGCAGCAGCGGTCTTAAATTTTTTAAAAGGCTTTAAAAAGGTTAAATTGTATTAATTTAGTATTTTGAATAGTACTGTTTAATTTTTTGAAGCATTTGTATCAAATAGGTTTTAGCTATACAGTACCCCCTCCATTTTCTTGGGGGTTCAGTGTGCAGAACCCTCATCAAAGTGGAAGAACCACTAATAACTCCCCCTCTTCTCCCCACTCCATTCCCTTGCTTTTTGCCTTTTCTGCCCTCCCATACCCTTGCCTCACAGTTTGAGAACCCCTGTACTAGAGCTTTCTGGCTGAGAAGTCTAAATCCTTTACAAAACCACTAGCATTCCATAGGAGATAGCCATGTCAGTTAAAGTGATATCAAAGTGAATTTCTATAAAATGTTGCAGGGATGGTACATGACTCCAGAAAGATTATGAAAAATAACTAAAAATGGGAATGCAGAGTGTTGGAAAAGTGGTGAAAAGATGGGGCCTTTTTTTCATATATGGTGGACTTGCGGGATAGCAAAAGAATTTTGGAAGGGGATACATGATGAAATTCAAAGAATTTGTAAATTGATTTTGAAATGAAACCAGAGTTTTACCTGTTAAATATGTTAGGGCGACAAAGGGAAATAAGAAGTAATCAGAAGATATTATTATATTTCATAACTGCTGCAAGGTTTGACATGTGCAATACTGGAAAGAAAGGAAATATATTGATATAGAAGAATGAAAGTTAAAAGTTCTGGCTGTGTTAGAATCATAGAAATGTAGAGTTGGAAGAGACCACACGGGCCATCCAGTCCAACCCCCTGCTATGCAGGAACACCCTCAAAGCATTCCCAACAGATGGCCACCTAGCCTCTGCTTAAAAACCTCCAAGGAAGGAGACTCCACTACACTCCGAGGCAGCATATTCCACTGCCGGACAGCCCTGACTGTCAGGAAGTTCTTCCTGAGGCTCAGGTGGAATCTCCTTTCCTGCAGCTTGAATCCATTGCTCCTTGTCCTGGTCTCTGGAGCAGCAGAAAACGAGCCCTCTCCTTCCTCTAAATGGCATCCCTTCAAATATTTAAACATAGCTATCATGTCCCCTCATAACCTTCTCTTCTGCAGACTAAACATACCCAGCTCTCTAAGTCTATCCTCATAGGGCATGTCTTCCAGGCCTCTCATCATTTTGGTCGCCCTTCTCTGGACATGCTCCAGCTTGACCATGTCCTTCTTGAATTGGGGTGCCCAGAACTGGACACAGTATTCAAGATGAGGTCTAACCAAAGCAGAGTAGAGTGGTACCAGTACCTCCCTCGATCTAGACACCGTACTCCTATTGATGCAGCCGAGAATTGCATTGGCTTTCTTGGCTGCCGCATCACACTACTGACTCATGTTCAGCTTGTGGTCTATGAAGACTCCTAGATCCCTTTTACATGTACTGCTATCCAGTCACTTGTCCCCCATCCTATATTTCTGTATTCCATTTTTTCTACCCAAGTGTAGGACCTTACACTTCTCTCTGTTGAATTTCATTTTGTTAGCCTTGGCCCAGCTCTCCAATCTATCCAGGTCATTTTGAATTTTGATCCTGTCCTCTGGCGTATTAGCAACCCCTCCCAATTTGGTATCATCTGCGAATTTGATGAGCATGCCCTCTATTCCTTCATCCAAGTCGCTGATGAAGATATTGAACAGAACTGGGCCCAGGACAGAACCCTGTGGCACCCCGCTAGTCACTTCTCTCCAGGATGAGAGTCTGCCATTCGTGATCACCCTTTGGGCTCAGTCGGTCAACCAATTACAAATCCAACTAACAGTAGCCCTGCCCAGCCCACATTTTACTAGCTTCTTTGCAAGAATGTCATGGGGAACTTTGTCAAAGGCTTTACTGAAATCAAGGTATGCTACATCCACAGCATTACCTTCATCTATCAAGCTAGTAACTCTATCATAAAAAGAGATAAGATTAGTCTGGCATGACTTATTTTTGAGAAATCCATGTTGACTTCTCGTGATTACCGCCTTGCTTTCTAAGTGATTAGAAACTGACTGCTTAACGATCTGCTCCAGGATCTTTCCGGGTACTGATGTCAGGCTGACTGGGCGATAATTATTTGGGTCCTCTTTTTTCCCTTCTTGAAGATGGGGACAACATTTGCCCTCTTCCAGTCTGCTGGAACTTCTCGTGTCCTCCAAGATTTCTCAAAGATTATAACAAGCGGTTCCGAAATGACCTCTGCTAGCTCTTTTAATATCCTAGGATGCAATTCATCTGGCCCTGGAGACTTGAATTCATCCAGTGTGGCCAGGTATTCCTGTACCACCCCTCTACCTATTACGTGCCTCATTTCCTGTGCTTCCTCACCTGCTCCCCAACCGCCAGGTTGAGTGCTTGTATCCTTCTGGGAAAAAACTGAGGCAAAGAAGGTGTTAAGTAGTTCTGCCTTTTCTCTTCCCCCTGTGAGTAATTCACCATCTTCTCTGCGCAGCAGCCCTATTGTCTCCTTCTTTTTCCTTTTGCTGCAGACGTATTTAAAAAAGCCCTTTTTATTGTTTTTAATGTCTCTGGCCAGCCTAAGTTCGTTCTGTGCTTTAGCCTTTCTGACCTCCTCCCTACATCTCCTGGCTACTTGCTTAAATTCTTCTTTGGTGGTTTCCCCCTTCTTCCATTTCCTGTACATATTTCTCTTAACACTTAGCTCAGCTGAGAGTTCTTTGGTCAACCATTCTGGTTTCTTCAGATGCCTTCCATTTTTCTTCCTTATTGGCACAGTTTTAGAGTGTGCCTTCAGTATCTCCTTTTTTAGGAACTCCCATGCCTCCTGAACTCCTTTCCCTTTCACTATTCTTGACCACGGAATTCCAGCCAGCAGCTCCCTAAGTTTACAGAAGTCTGCTTTTTTAAAATCTGAGATGAGTGTCTGGCTACCCTTATCTTCTCCTTCCCACTGAATGCCAAATGCCAATAGGGCATGGTCACTCCCCCCTAAAGATCCAACCACTTCTACCTCATTAACAAGGTCATCCCTGTTGGTCAGGATCAGATCTAGAATATTTGATCCCCTTGTGGCCTCTTCCACCTAGAGACAGAAAAATTAGCATTTTCTTTGAAGAATAAACCTATCCAGAACTTTAAAAGGAATGGAGAGAAGTTTTGGACTGAATAAATATATAAATGTATAAGAAATGAAGAAAGAAATAATGTAATTGTTCTTGTTTTTGTTAAGCAGAAGTTATGTTTGTATGTAATGGAAATAAGCAGATTCAACTGGAAAATTTAAGCTTGGAAGTGTGGAGAGTGGGTATTTTAAAACTAAATTTTCAACAAAAATATTTTTTAAAAAGTGATGTCAAAGTGCTACGGTTTGGGTAGTGTGAGTGTAAGAATCCATTTTTAGTTAAGTAATTCTGTGATTACTTCATTGATCAATTATATTGTTACTTTTTAAAGGTAGCATTAAAATGATATTACCATCAGCCATTGGTTAACGAAAAATTTACGAAAAATAGCATATGATACGAGCATTGGGCTACAACTCTGGAGACCAGTGTTCAAATCCCTGTTTGTCCATAGAAACCCATAGAGTGACCGTGGACAAATCACAATTTCTCAGCCTTAGAGGAAGACAAGTGCAGACCCACTCTGAACAAATTTTGTAAAGCAAACCTCATGATGGGTTTGCTATAGGGTTGCCGTGATTCAGAAATAACTTGAAGACATATAACAAGAAGAACAATGAACATCAGGCTCTGTAGGCTTTATTTCATTTTTTTTTTGTTTAGTAATTTTTATTGAAAATTTAATCTCGAAAATAACCCCCCAGACACACTTCCATGCTTAAATCTTCCAGTTGAGATTGCTTATTTCCATTCCATACAAACATAATTTCCATCTTACAGAGAGAAGAACAATTACTTTATTACAATATTGATGTAGAAGAACAATTACATTATTTCTTCTTTGATTTCTTATACATTTATATCCTTACCCAATCCGATACTCCTTTCCATTCTTTCTCAAAGTTCTGGATAGATTTATTCTCCAAAGAAGATGCTAATTTTCCCATCTCTATCATATCCCGAACTTTTAACTTCCATTCTTCTATACCAATATATTTCTTTTCTTTCCAGTGTTGCGCATATGTCAACCTTGCCACAGATATTAAATATAATAATATCTTCTGATGACTTCTTATTTCCCTTTGTTGCCCTAGCATATTTAACAGGTAACCTCTCTAGGCTATATTTCAGAGGAAGGAACTGGCGAGACCACCTCTGAAGATTCCTTGCCTAAGAAGGTTCTTGTGTGCCTTCAAGATGACCTTCAGGGGAATTGAACCCTGACCTCTAGGGTACTAGTCCAACAGCTCAAACCACTACACTATGAAAACTCTTTGAAAAATTTATGGGGCCATCATAAGTCAACAGGCAACTTGAAGGCACGCATATACACGTGCTAGAAACCTTATTAATACAAAAGGGTTTTTTTTTTAAAAAAAATACCTTGATGAAAATGTTTCCAGGTTTTACCAAGACGTCATCTCTGCTACGGATATGTGTGTGTTTTCCTGTCCATGCTTTGTCAAATGTTTTAGATTGTCTCATTTCTTGATTTTGCAGGACTTTGGCCTGAAAGTTTTTACTAGCACCAAGATCCACAAACCCCGGGTTTGCCAAACATACGAACCAATGGTTGGAGCAGGGATGGCAGCACCTGGAGGTGGAAGTAAGTACCTGATCCAGAATTGTGGTGTTGGAATTAACAACATGGGCCTTTGCACTGATCTGTGGGAGTGCTCTTTTTAGGTTCAGAAGAAATAATAAGGCACGTGAGCAATGGAGTACTCTCTGCGTTCTTAAGCGTTTGCCATGTTATGTCTAATCCTCCTTTCAGCAGGTAGCTTTGTCACAGAGGTGCCCACCCATCCCTCCAGCCTGTGTGCGGGGGGGACCTCTGTTGCCAAATGTTCTTTGGTGCTGTCAAATTTCAGCTGTAGGCTAGCAGCAAAACATACATATAGGAGCAGGCCTTGTTTTTTCAAGTCAAATTGTATCTTTTGTTCAAGAAGGTGGCACTAGTGAGCCCGGTAGAACGTTTAAGGTCATCTGGAAAGATCCTTCTCTCTGTCTCACTATCCTCTTAGGTGTAGTTGGTGGGAACAAGGGAGAGACGCCTTCTCAGTGGCTGCTCCCAGTCTTTGGAACTCCCTCCCTAGAAAGGCCAGGATGGTCCCGTCCTTGTTTTCCTTCCAATGGCATGCTAAGACATTTTAGTGCCGGCAGGCTTTTATACATTGATTAGGTGTGGGCTTGTAATACTGTGCAAGTTTCTTTTAAGTTTGGTATAGGTTCTAATGTATTTTGATATTTTTAATATTAATATATAATGGTTTAACATTATAAATGGTTTAATTGTTTTTTAACTTTTACATTTATACTTCTATGGATGTTCTATTTGTTCTGTTTTAATGTTGTTAGCTGCCTTGAATCCCACTGTCAGGAGAAAGGTGGGATATAAATAAAGATGATGATGATGATGATGATGATGGTGGTAGTGCTACTGTAATCACCAACAGAAGGGAAGTGGAGGCAGAGTCTGAAAACATTTCTGCACTAGACTGTTATAATGCTATTATTCCACTTTCAACCTTCTGTGGAATTCTGGAGTTTGTAGTTTATGAAGCCAAAGAGCTCTCTGACTGAGAATTATAAATGCCTCTCCCTAAACTGCAAACCCCAGCATTCCATAGGATGTTGAAAGTGGAATAAGAGCACTGTAAGAGTGTAGGGTGAAAATGGCCAAAGTTATTTGTTCGTTCATTCATTCATTCATTCATCCGTGGAATTAGCATGTATTTCAGCCAACATGGGACTCCAGGAAGTTCCTAGCATAAATCAAAAGAAAGTAGAACTGAAAAATAGTTACGATAGATCACTTAAAACAATATGAAATTATTTAAAAGCATAAAAATGAGACTGCACAGCCCAGTAAAAGACCCCTCTGTACAACCAGTTATTCTTCAAAAGCCTGTTTAGACTAAAAAAAAAAAAATTTCAAGAGGAAAGACAACAGAGAGGCAGCCTCCTATGGAAGAGAATTCCACACCCTCTCATGTATTCCGACCAGGTGGTCTTCTGGAACTAGTGGGACTTAGAGAAGGCCCTCTCCTGGGGATCTCAGGACTCAGCAAGGCTTATTTAAGGAGTCATAGTTTTTCAGGTCGTCTGGACCCAAGTTAATTTTTGGAACTACAAGTCCCAGAATCCTTCTATAATTGGTGGTGGAATGGAGGATGAGGGTGAGAAAAGTGCAGCCCATAGACTGAATGGAACCCTGGACCTCAATTTTGTGGCCTCTGAAGCCCTCCAACAGTCCCTACAAAGACCCCAATCTTCCAGTTAAAAAAAAATATAATTTTGGGGCAATCTCTGGCATGCAGAAAGCTCTCCGGACTTCCCAAATCACATGAAAATATCTCTAGCCACCCCACGCAAATCCTCCATAACTCCAATTGGTCACAATCACTTGTTTTCCTTGCCCCCTGCATGGCAATAGGTAGTGATGTGATGTCAGAAAGAGGGTTTTCTGTGTGGGAAGGAGGGGGTGCATCCTATAGGGGAATGTGGGAAGGAATTGGCCCCCATACACCCCTAGGTTAGGATCGTATGAGGGGGTCTACCTTTGTGAGAGAAACAGCGGAGTTGTCCACAAGGAGGGAGTTAGATTTAAAATATCAGCTGCACCGGAAGCTGTTGCTACAGTGCACCTTCCAAAACTTCACAGATGTAAACTGGGACACATATTACCCTAAAAGGTGGGGGACATTGAGGTCCACCACCAGTGCCAGTGTCTCCCTAGGATTAGGGGAATTATTTCTCACAGGAGGCCTGCGAGAGGAGGGTAAGGGCAGGATTTTTTTCACCTGTGTATACTAACTGTAGAGAGGACTCTAGTTAAAATTAAACAGAATATTTTATTGGAAATTAATAGACACACACAATAAATCAAGCAACTTCATGAATCATACGAGGCTATTGAAGGGAAAGCCGAGAAAGGTTGGATAGAGAGAGGTTTTGGGTGGAAGGTGTGATATTTGCAAACCAGAAGATCAAAGCAGAGTGGCTCAAAAAGGAGTTTGAGGGCAACACAAAGGTCTAGGGTGCAACGTGATGCCCAATGTGCTACAAATTACCTGTGCTGGAGCCAGGGTTTTTATACCTTATTACTTACCTTGAAGGGATGTGTGTTAATTGCCTTCTGGCAGAGCAAGCAATCAGCAGAATGCGCTGATTGTCTTAACATTAGGTGACAAAGCATTGGTGGGAGTCATGACAGTCTCTTAATGTCTTGGTTGGGTTGGGTAAATAGGAAAGGTCTCTGTAGGCTATGCTCACAGCAGGGGTGCTTGACTGCTTCACCTAGACAGTTTCATCTTCTATTGTATTTGGAGGCTGGGTCATTAAGAGGGTTATCCAAACCCGTTAACATCATGGGTTTCCGTCTAATCTCCTTGAATTTATAACCTGGCCATGCTGATTTCATCCTGACCTAGCGCATGCTTGTTTTCCAGCCATAAGTGTCTAGTTTTATAGGTAAATGATATTTTTCACCAATTTTGCTATCCAGCAAGACAGGGGTGTAAGGCATGGTAACACACATGTGGCCAAACCACATTCAAGATGGTTCAAGTCATTAATAGGAAGAACATGCAAGCAAGGAAAGGTGGTGGCAGCAGCTTGCTTCAGCCTGAGCCTGCTGGGAAGGGCAAGATTCTGTCCCCTCCTTTCCTCTTCTCTCCTGCTGAACTAATTGAGTGCAAACTCCTTTTGCACCGTGAACTTAATTTGCAGGAAGCTGAGGACAAAAGGTGGGAAGTAGAAGCGAGGGGAGAGAAAATAGGACATTTTAAAGCAGCTATAAAAGCGGGCTGACTGAGAATTAATCAGGACTCTCCCTGCGAAATCCAAGATAGTTGGAGGATATGTTACTACTGCCAGAATGTCTGTTACTTCCGGTCAGTAGTGTGAGAGCCTGGGGAGTGGGAGAGACTGCCTTGCCAGTGTGAATGGTACTCGTTTAAAGTAAGGATGGGCAGAGTGCAGGCTGTGTGTCTCCCCTAGGTCACAGTCTCATGTTCTCTGAAGCTCACACCAATTCCCTAAAGTCATCTAAACTCCAATATTGTAAACAAACAAACAAAAGTGTTTTTTTTTTTTTTAGTAATTTTTGTCTGAAAACCGCACAGAAAATCTGTCAGATCAGTGATTCTTAACCTTTTCTTTCCTGGGGAACTCGGTTACCCTGAATGCATAGGATGTCTTGAGGTCCTATAGCAGTGCCTGCAAATTAGTATAAAAATGGGGAATTAATTAACTCAAATTGGGAAGCTTGCAAGAGGTGGGGTAACCTAGCACGACCTTTTAACCACTGTCTTACGTGATCTTTGTAAGAAAACCAGCCAGAGATTCAAAAGTAAACTAAAAATGTGTTTATTGAGAGGAATTCAATAATACATGCACACGGGAGTCAAACAGTCACACAGTCACACAAGAGCTAGCCAAAAAAAAGTGAGGAAAGGGTTAATTAGCAAAGCTTAAGGGAGTAGGATATAATTACCAGTCCAGAAGAGAAGTGGGCCTTTCCACACTACATTGTTATAGTGCTATTGTTCCACTTTCAACATCCTATAGGATTCTGGGGTTTGTGGTTTACTGAACCAAAGAGCCTTCGGCTGAGAATTCGAAATGCCGCTCCCTAAACTGCAAACCCCAGGATTCCACAGGATGTTGGAAGTGGAATAAGAGCACTGTAGCAGTGGAGGGCAGAAATGGCCAAAGTTATTTGTTCATTCATTAATTCATTCATCCACTAAATTAGCATGTATTTCACCCAACATGGGACCCCAGGAAGTTCCCAGCATAAATCAAAAGAAAGTAGAACTGAACAACAGCTACAATGATCACTTAAAACAATATGAAATTATTTAAAAGCATAAGAATGAGACTGCATAGCCCAGTAAAAGACCTTTCTGCACAACTGGTCTATGATGTAGCTTAGGCTTGCACCTAAGGGCAGCATAAGTTGGAACTGAGGGCGACATAGCGGTGTCCAGCAAGTGAAGATACTGACAAAGAACTGCAGAAAGTTCACGGTTTATATCCTCTTTCTGTGCTCTGAGGTTTCTGGTACAGCTAAAATAGTGTCCCATGGAACTGAGTGACAAGAGATTATTTTGCAAGGAATGTGAACTTTTGGAATTCAGATTAACAAGGGAGGCATTTGTGTGGGAATCCAAAGGTTGATGGTCCCTAGTTGTAAATACCTTGTGTCCCTGTCCCCATCCCCACCCCTTTAATATGAGAGCCTAGATGCAGATGGCTGTCTGGCCAAACAAACTGTGGAGTTTGTAACAAATACTCTTAGCATGTAGGTGGTGGAGAGTTCATAGCTGGTTTGATAGCTTCTATTATCTGGGTGCAAACGGGGCAGAGATAATGGGGAACTATGCCGATCAGCTCTTCTATGGGAACATTGATGACTCTTTCGTCTCATTTCTTTGTCTCTGCGGTTGGCTGGAACTTAAATAGTATTTAAATGCTTCATGCCTATGGCCTAGCAAAGCCTGGAGGAATTTCTTGGCCTGTTTATGCAGTTAGTTTCACCTCTTACGCAGCACGGCTTTAAGCCACAGCAGTATATGATTTGTATCAATTAAACCATATCAAATGGGAGGCTGCACTGCCCTCCCTCCCCAACAACCCCTGCAAATATAATTTTTTGCTGGGGACCCTCAAGACTTAACTCAAGATTTAAATATCCCAATATTTATTTAAAATTCCATTTATTGATTGATTGCTTCTGGAGACTAGAAAGCCCTACTCAGACACTGGGTGACCTTGATCAAGTCATATTCTCTCAACCTCAGAGGAAGGCAAAGGCAAACCCCCTCTGAACAAAAGTCAGGAATCGAATTCACACACACAAATGTAACAGTGCTAATACAGTATTTATTAGGAGTGTGATGCATAGTACAGGACTTCAGTTAGCAAACTGAAGGCAATTAGCAAAATCCAAACATTAGAAGCAAATAGTTTCCCGTTTCGCCCGCAAGAGACCTTGAAGTGCTGGCTTCAGCTTGAGAGGGCTTATCACTATATTCCTAGTTTGGTCTCTGGTTCCCATACCTTGTTACAAGCAAGCAGTTAATTAACTCCTACTACATGTCCCATAACTGAAATATGGAGGGCTACTCGACAACAAATCTTTATCAGATTCAAAGTGATCTGAAGGCACATAACAATAAAGTCTAGGGAGGCATGTGCGTGTGCCCAAACTGCTCCCTCATTTGCAAACGAGGGAGCAGTTTCAGCACCCAAACTCCACTCACTGCTGTATCTTTGTTGCTGGTGTTGCTGCTGTGGGCTTTGTGGACCTCCTTGAAGACTCCCAGGGTGTCATGGCCTGCTTCTAGAACATGGAAATGAACTCTGACTCAGAGACTGAAGCAGTGGACATGCCAGGATCTGCTGCTGTGCAGGCGGAGGTTACAGAGCCACAAGCCTCAGATACAGACCAGAGTGCAGTGCCAGCACTGCAGAGAGCCCTGCCCCTTCAGATACAGAAGACAGCTTACCCATACCTACCTTTGCCAAGTGGAGACAATAAAGGGAGAGCCTGAGGAGGTCTCAGAGGATTATAGGAAGCAGCAATTAGTGAAGCAGCAGCTGTGTTAGCTGCTGACCTATATAGATGTAGCCCTTCGCTCCAGGAGTTGTCAGAGATTATCTGACCCACTTGGTTACCCATCATGTTCCTGAACTCTATACTGTGTTGGTTTACTCTGGATTCATTTGTCGTGTCTTGGACACTGTTGAACTCTGTGACTGTAACTTTTTGTTTACTTAGTAAAGTAGATGCCAGACCTTAAGCTGCTCAGCTTCATTGTTTGCTGGTTTGCCTGTGTTGTCTCTTTGCTGTGTAACTGCAAGCCTTTGGCTGGCTGCCCAGACTGTGTCAGGACACTGGGATCCTCGGACCTTGGGTTTGGAATCATGCCCAAGAGGTGTGAAAGCATACAAAAATACACTTTCACAACCTCCAGAACCCCTAACTACCCCTCCATTCTTTTCCTCCGTTTTGCTGCTGTTGTGGTGGTTTCCTACTTAGGGTGACCTTAAAACAAACATGGTGTCTGGGGCAGAGATTATGTGACATGCCCAGTGGGTTTCCATGGCTGAGCAGGGAATCAAATTCTAGTCTCCAGGATTGGAGTCCAGCGCTCAAAGCACTACACCACTCTGGTTCCTCCAAAATGGTAATGGGGCATGGCAGAATGTTACTTCCAGCCACCACTTGGAGAGTCCCTCCAGAGAAAAATGGAGGTATTTGGGCTTGCTGGAGGGATGCGGCTTGAGTGGGGCGAGGGGGAAAGCTGCAGGAAATTTGGCCCCTCATCCCAAGCAGGTGCTTCCCTCATTTTAGAAGGAGGAGAAGTCATTTCTCTGAGTGCCTGATGCTAGCTGTCCTTGTTGAATTCCCTCAGTGGTAATGAGTTGTAACCTCATGCCCTGAAAAGCTGAGGCTGAAGCCAGTGGCAGGCTAAGCCAGAACCAAGAGTGAGCAAGACCACACTACTCTCTCTTTCTTTGTTTTTTTCTGCCAGACCTTTCTGCACCAATAACAGGGCCTTTTCTGTTACGGCCTCATCTCTGCGGAGCTCACTACCTAGGCAGCTATATGTAGCCTTCCATTGCTCACTTTTAACTGGGCTGTAAAGACGTTATGCGCGCATGCACGCGCACACACACACACACTCCTCTTTTAATTGGTATTTTACCTGTTCTGTTTGAATACTACTATTTTAGGTGTTTTTTTTAAATGCCTTGGTTTTTGTTTTGTTTTTTAGACTGTGGTTTTGGTATAGTGCAGCATTTCTTAACCTTTCCTTTACCACGGACTCCCTTTAAATATCTTTTGTTGCTGCAGACCACAAAGACTTAATGCAAGAGTTAAAACTTTAAAGTGCATCAAATATTTTTTTTAAAAAACTTTTGAACAGTTTGAGATATTATAATGAAACTTTGTACAAATGACATCTGTCGCCGACAAAAGACTCCTGCTCTTTGAGATCAATTTATGACTGTCCATCTGTTTTCCTTTCTTCCATTTATCCATTTTTTTCTCTCTACGTTAATTGTAAAAGCTCCTTAACATTTCTTTAAGGCTTTGTGGACCACCTGCAAGGATATTGTAGTCTCCTTGGGGGCTGGGGACCACAGATTAAGAACTGCTGCTATAGTTTAATAATGTCATAGAATCATAGAGCTGGAAGAGATCATAAGGGCCATAGAGTCCAACTCCCTGCCAAGCAGGGAAATTTGTATGCTTTTAAATAACTTGTGAGACACACAGAAGGATCAGTCTTCTGGAATGTCCTTCCACTTAAGGGTTGGTGCACACCTATACTGCTTTTGTTTCCAGTAGTTGAAGACTATTCTTTTTAGATAAGCATGTCCCCGAGTGATAAATTCCATCCCTGCTTTGTTCTGGTGTTTGTTGTTTTCCTTATCACATTTTTGCATTTGGAAGTTTTAACCAGGGAAAGTGAACATTGGGGAAACGGCGTGGTTTATTCTTCATTGTAATCAAATAGGTCTCCTGTCTTTAGGTTTTGAGGTCTACAGATCAGCTCCAGTCCCAGCTATGCTTGCGAGAGAACATTCTGTAGTTGATAACTTTTCCCCTCAGATGGATGATCAACCACAGGATACTCTTAGAAGCTTCTTCCCTGAGACATGGTTATGGAATACTTATGTAGTGAAGTAAGTAGCGACTAGGAATGTATAGAATATTTGCTTCTTTAAAAATTCTCAGCATGCTGAGATGCTTGAGTGTGAGAGAGAGAGAAAGAGAAAGAGAAAGAGAAAGGGGGAGAGAGAGGCCATTTCCGCATGACACTCTTATAGCGCGATGGATGATTCCACTTTCAACCTCCTATGGAATCCTGGGGTTTGCAGTTCAGGGAGGGGCCAACCGGCCCCTCCAGAACTACAAACCCCAGGATTCCATAGAAGGTTGAAAGTGGAATCATCGCGCTATAAGAGTGTTGTGTGGAAATGTTCAGAGAGAGAGAGATTGAGATTAAAAAGCAAACCAACAGTACTTCTCCCAATTTTCTCCTGGATTCTAGAAGGATAATCACTAAAAATATGTATTTATTGGAGGGATTAACAAACAGAACTAGAAAATATAAAATGAGCAACCAGCTGAAAGCAGAATGTTCTGACCACCTCAGTTTCAGCTTTAGCAGTTGAAAAAGGCCAAAGCTGAAGTGTTTGCTCATTTTTTTTAGTTAATTTCTCTCTCTCTCTCACTCACACAGGCACACACACACACACACACACACACACACACACACACACGTGCACACACATGTATGCAGGTCATATCTCCACTAATAAATAGAAGATAGAATAGTCAGTTTGGAAAGGTCCTTAAAGATCATGCTATCCAACCCTCTTAGTGGTGTTATTATTGTCATTATTTATTACGTGAGTTTCCTTTGACAGCGACAATGAGCAGAGTGCAAGAAAGCCAATAAGACAATGATCTAGGGTGCAAGAAAGCCAATGAGTCGCACAGCAGCAGAAGTCCAGGGAATCCCAAATCAGACGTATCAGAACAAAGAAAGGCATACACATCAGCATATGTTATGGAAACAAGGGGTTCTTCTCCCACCCGGTGCTGACTTCTGCCCTTGAACAGGGGATGGAAACTTCCCTTGTCTTTGATTAAAAATTGCTGCCACCACCTACTGGATTAAAAATCCCCGATCCTGTGGCACAGTAGGACGCCACTGGGGAAACAATGATCTCTGAGTGTAGAGATCCCTTTCCTCCCCCTACCCTCTCTGGGAGAGCAGAATTCTATCTATGCACAGAGCTGACAAGCATATAGAAGCTGAGAGCGAGAACAGAGAGTTCTTTTAAGGAAAGTCTTTTATGCTCAGAACAGGCAATCCAATGATAAAAAGATGTCTCTGTCATGGAGGCTGCTCCTCCAGGCCTTGCTTGCAGTTACAAGTTACAGATAGTTACATCATTTCAGCCAGAACTTTTAAAAGAAACAAAATGCAACTAGCTAAAACATCCTAGCTACTCACATTGTCAATCAGATGCTGAGATGGTATGTGGGAAGCGAAGCTGGGAGGCAACGTCTAGTTCTTGACATCTGGAAGGTTTCACCTTTCTCCCCAGAGTGGACAATTATCTCTTGTGACCTGTGATTTCCTTGTGATGCTGACCCTCAATAAAATGTAACCCAACCCAGCACTTCATTCAGGCCCTGTCATGTAGTAGCCCCCAGTGTCTCAGTCACTTAACACCTATCTGTTATTTATCCAAAGTGGGGCCTTCTTGCTTTTCTGTACTGTGGGAGGCTGGCACTGCTGTCTCCTTTGTTTTCTGTAATATACATTCTATTCCCCATGTCTCTGTGTCTCCCAGTGAAGCCGCTGCCTCTGAAGGCTGATGTAAGAATTTAATATAATATATAATATTATACACACACACAAACACACACACTAGCCTATATACCCGGTGTTGCCCGGGATTTTATTTTCTCATAGGTAATACTTGTTAGAAAGATTTGAGAGCCTGTGTTTCTGATTCCCCAAACTGTCTTGTCCAGTACCTATAACATTTCCCCATATTCCCTAAGAATTATTAACATACAGAGGTTGGGGAATACACTGTCCTCCTCCTTGCTGCTAGGCCTCATCTCCATAGCAGCCAGCCTATTCAAGACAGGCACAGTTGACTGAGGACCAAGAGCAATCTGGCTGAGAATTCTAAAGCCCCTCCATAAACTGCAAACCCCAGGATTCCATGGAATCTTCTTAGGCAGCCAATCATATGAGGTCTTCGCCTGACACGGACAGACAAATAAACTTTGACTTTTATATATTAGATAATAATAATTTCCAGGCGCTCTTGTAAATAACAAAGCAGACTAGTAACTCAAAGGGCACTGGGGGAAACTCTGCAGAAGCCTGGTCTTGATTTCTTTCTACTGTCCTATGTGACGCTAAGTCCCATCATTCTCAGGCTTCCAGGCTTCTCTATCAATGGCGCTAAAAGAGAATTCTCTACACCCTCTTGGTTTCTTGCGTCCCTCAATAGGAATCAGGACCCTGCCGGCGAAATCACTGTGCCTGTCACTATTCCGGACACCATCACGGAATGGAGAGCCGGAGCCTACTGTATGTCAGCCGAGACGGGCTTCGGCCTTGCCAGCTCGGTCACCCTCAACGCCTTCCAGCCCTTCTTCCTTGACTTCACCATGCCTTATTCGGTGGTCCGAGGTGAAGTATTTGTACTGAAAGCCACTGTCTTCAGCTACATGCAACGTTGCATCCGGGTGAGGAACGCTTCATCAAATGTCTGGCCTCCTTGGTTTTTGATTCCTAAACTCCCAACGCCTGAAATGGAGGAAAGCCACTTGTGATTCTTTGGGGATTATATGTGTCTTTGCACAATTTGCCGTTGAAACCTAATCCCTCCCCACACACCCCTGGCCTATTTTAGGCTTCAGAACCCCTTTTAGAAATGGGAAGTGACTATGCCTATATGAGCTTTTCTTTGTTTCCAGTTCTGTAATCCTCAGAACCTTTCTTAAGTTTTCCAGTCCAGTATTGTTGTTGTTGTTGTTGTTACTACTACTACTATTACTACTACTATTATTGAGAGCCAGTGTGGTATAGTGGTTTGAAGGTTGGACTATGACCCTGGGGACCAGAGTTTGAATCCCTGCTCAGCCATGGAAACCCACTAGGAGACCTTGAGCATGTCACACACTCTCAGCCCCAGAAAACCCCATGATAGTTTTGCCTTAGGGTCACTGTAAGTTGGAAATAACTTAAAGGCAGATGGCAACAGAAACACATTCCTAGCAATACCTGTTACCGAGTTGAGGCTTTCTTGATAAAATACTTACATAGCTCTGGAAACCCACTGGGAGATCTTGGGGCCCATCGCACACTCTCAGCCCCGACAAAACCCTGTGATAGGTTGCAATAAGTCAGAAACAACTTAAAGGCACAACTCGTTATTGTTATTGTTGTTGTTATTTAGTTAATTATTATTCCATGTTATCTGCAAACTTTTCTGGTTTCCAAGGGATGCTGGGCAAATGCATGTGAGGTTAAAGTCACACTAATTGTGCCTGATGGTGTGCTCATCTTCCCAGTTGTAAAATTTCAGTTTGCATGATTCAAGCAAAGACTGGGGCTTTTTCACACACTCCCTGTGATATCTAGGGTTCCCGGAGTGAAAATGAGAGATCCTTTCAATTCCTTTAATAACTGTGTAGAAGAGAAAAAAGAGGAAATTTCAGCAGGTGTTGCTTGTTGCCTGGTTGTCTCCCGAGCAATACGTATTGTAATTCTCCCCCCACATGACAATTAAAGGGACGGGAGGCATCTCTAGAGAGCCAGCGTGTCATAGTAGTTTGAGCATTGAACTACAAGCCTGGAGACTACCGTTCGATTCCCCACTTGGCCAAGGAAACCCAGTGGGCGACCCTGGGCATGTCACACACTCTTAATTCCAGAAAAACCCTCTGATAGGTTTGCCTGAGGATCACCGTAAGTCAGAAACAACTTGAAGGCCTCATAGCAACGACAACGCAGGCATCTTCAAATATTTAAACATGGCTATCATGTCCCCTCCTAGCCTTCTCTTTTGCAGACTAAACATACCCAGCTCTCTAAGTCTATCCTCATAGGGCATGGCTGCCAGGCCCCTCACCATTTTGGTCGCCCTCCTCTGGACTTGCTCCAGCTTGACCATGTCCTTCTTGAATTGGGGTGCCCAGAACTGGACACAGTCTTCAAGATGAGGTCTAACCAAAGCAAACTTCCTGACGGTCGGGGCTGTCTGGCAGTGGAATATGCTGCCTCGGAGTGTAGTGGAGTCTCCTTCTTTGGAGGTTTTTAAGCAGGGACTGGATGACCATCTGTCGGGAGTGCTTTGAGGATTTTCCTGCAAGGTAGGGGGTTGGACTGGATGGCCCCTGGGGTCTCTTCCAGCTCTACATTTCTATGATTCTGTCTCCAGTCTTCGGTCTGGCAACCCCTGACTGATGTCATGGGGCAGGAGTCTTGTGCCTTCAGCAGTTGGGTAGCTGAGGGGATTTCAACAGGTGTTGCTTGTCACACAACCAGGTAACAAGCAACACCAGCTAACATTCTCTCTTCACATAACCAGAGGTACAGGAATGCTGTCTCATATTTCACCTGGCTGGAGTTAACCACTGGTCATGCTGGCTATGAGGTTCTGGGGAGTGGCGGTTCAGGTTTACCTCCCTAAGCTCTTATCCAACCCCATTTGAGTGTTGTTCACTGTATTGCCTTGACTGCCTTTTTCTTCTTATTCTAAGAACCATTTCTGCACTGCAACAGCCCTGTGTGATGCCCTTTTGTGTTTACGGACAGGTCAAGATAGTGCTGGATCCTTCTTCTGATTTTGTGGCTTCCCCTGTGGAGAAAGAGGAGGATTCGTATTGTCTGTGTGCAAATGAGAGGAAAACTGTGTCCTGGAAAGTGACCCCCAAAACTCTGGGTAAGCAGCAAGTAATGACATCTTGGTGTCTAACTTAAACAGAAGAAGAGTTTGTTGGCTCTCAGATTAGACTACTCTAATGCAACCTATATGCTAAAGTGTGTAGAAGCAGCAGGTAATGCAAAATGCAACAGCTAGGTTGTTGTTAGGTGTGCTTATTAGAGGATTCATAGAATTGAAGAGTTGGAAGAGACCACAAAGGTCACGCAGGAATACACCATCAAAGCACTTCTGACAAATGGCATTCCAGCATCTGTTTAAAAACCTCCAAAGAATGAGACTCCACCACATTCCAAGGCAGCGTATGCCACTGTCAAACTGCTCTTATTATCAGGAAGGTTTTCCTGATGTTTAGATGGAATCTCTTTTCCTGAAGACATTGTTCCATGTCCTAGTCTCTGGAGTGGCAGAAAACAGGCTTGCTCCATCCTCCGCATGATATCCCTTCAAATATTTAAACATAGCTGTCATGTTGGCTTTTAACATTCTTTTCTCCGGGCTAAACACACCCAGCTCCCTATCCTGCTCCTCATAGAGCAGTGGTTCTCAACCTGCGGGTCCCCAGATGTTCGTGGACTTCAGCTCCCGGAAGCCCCAGCCACTATGGTCAATGCTCAGGGCTTGTGGGAGCTGAAGTCCAAAAACATCTGGGGACCCACAGGTTGAGAACCACTATCATAGAGCTTGGTTTCCAGGCCTTCATGGCACTGGCCTTATACCTTCAAGCCAACTTTGACTTATGGCAACCCTCTCTCTGGGCTTTCCTGACAAGATTTCTTCTGAGGTTTGCCATTGCCAGCCTTGTAGGCTGAGAGAGTGTGACTTGCCCAAAGGCAGCCTGTGGGTTTTCATAATTGAGCAGGAATTCAGACCCTAACCTTCCAAAGTCCTAGTCCAGTACCTGAATGGCTACACTATTCTGGCTCTCATTCAGCCCTCTAAACCAGTTCTTCTTTAGCTATCTGACATGTTAGGCCAGAGGCAGTCTTTTTCCCATTATACTTGGGACCAGCACCATAGTTGCAACAGGCACCAGGGTATGAAACAGATAACCCAATCTGGTGTACAGGTTAAACGAAGCCATCTATGGTCTCAAACAATCTGCCCATTGCTGGAACAAGTACGTGGATGGTGCTTTGCATGGTTTGGGTTTCAAGCAGATCCGTGTGTGTACACCAAAGGGTCTGGGAAAGACCAAGAAGTTTTGCTAGCCTTTGTTGATGACTAGTGTTTAGTCACAACAACAAAGGAACAAGTGGCAAGGTTTGCCAAGAAACTGGGTAAAAAGTTCCAAATCAAAGACCTGGGACCCATTAAACAGTACCTGGGTATTGGGGTACAGGGAACTGAGAAAGGATTTCTGCTTAGCCAGAAGCAGAAAATATTGCAACTGCTGCAAAGGTTCAACATGGTTGATTGCAAAGATGTGCAAATCCCCATGGTACAAGGGCTTACAAAAACTATGGATGACAAAGTGTTTTCTGACAAAGTATATCAGTCTGCTGTGGGATCTTTGTTATATTTGGCTGGTTATAACAGACCAGATTTGTCCCTGGTGGCTAACATTCTGGGAAGGGCAAATTCTGAGCCCATACAGCAATGTTGGTAGAGGGTAAAGAGAGTGTTAAGGTGCCTAAAAAGCACTCTGGAATACTGTCTATGTGTATTACACTCTGGGAAACCTGAATTGGTATGTTACTGTGACAGCGACTTTGCTGAAGATTTATGTGACAGGAGGTCAACCTCAGGAATCCTCATAATGTACAGTGGCACATTGGTGCGCTGGAAGACTAAAAAACAAAGTTCAGTTGCCACTTCAACTGCGGAAGCAGAATATTGTAGTCTGTCATATTTGTGAAGTGAACTAATCTGGTACACACAACTTGTAAAGGACCTCGGTGTTGACATTCCAATCCCTGTCACGGTATTTGATGATTCCCAAGCTTGTATCCAGATGGCAAGTAATGAAAAGGCCAGGGGGCACACCAAGCATGTAGACATGTGAAGCAAACTAGAGAGTGGTGTGATCAGATTAGAGTATTGCCAATCTGAGGAAAATGTGGCAGATGTGCTCACAAAACCACTCACAACTGTGAAGCACTGGGATGTGCTCAGGAAAGTGGGAATGGTTAAGCATAGAGTGTAAAGCTGCCAGTCCATTACAGAGGAAAAGGAGGGGTGTCAAGGTTATATGCCGGGCAGGCATGGTTTCCTCTGAGTGGACGGCAGAGGAAGGGGTGATGTAGCCAGACAAGCAGGTGCAAAGTCAGCAGTGTTGTTTTGGCTACGACTTGTATACTGGAGAAAGCCACACGCCAGAATGCTGATTGGGTCACCCCACTTGTTTAGGGTGACAGGGGGACATAAAAAGGCTGGTGATTGCCTTTACCAGCTGCCAGTCAGGATTGCCTAGCTCAGTGGTTCTCAACCTGTGGGTCCTCAGATGTGTGTGGACTTCAGCTCCCAGAAGCCCTGAGCATTAACCATAGTGGCTGGGGCTTCTGGGAGCTGAAGTCCACGAACATCTGGGGACCCACAGGTTGAGAACCACTGGCCTAGCTGGACCTGTCATGCTGCTGACAGTTTACATTTTGTAAGGGGAGATACTGCCTGTTTATCTTCTGTTATTCTTACTTGTTTAATTGCTGCTGGAATGTTTTGCCAAAAGCCTTTATCTTAGAGTGCAGCAATTAATTCTGCCTCTAAGCCTACTTAATGAGCCTCTGGAATTTTTTCTGCTTCCCTGGGAACCTCTGTGCGGCGAAGCCTTGCTTCAGTGTTCAAACTCTGCACATGCTCAGAGGAGCCAGATCCGGCTAACCCTGACACACCCACTGGCTACAACTGCTTCTTTCCTTCTTGGAAGCTTGCCACAGACCAGTAGCCAATAGCTCGTAGCCTGACACTGGTGCAGGTACCTGTAATTGTTGGAGAAGAAGCCTCTTATTGATATATGTAATAAGGTGGCTGGTTCCTGTTCTAGGTGAAGTGAACTTCACAGCAAGTGCCGAAGCCTTGAGCTCAGATCAGCCATGTGGGAACGAAATAGTAGAGACTCCCAGCAAAGGACGAAAGGACACTTTGATCAAGTCACTTTTAGTTGAGGTATGCGTGCTCACTACGTTCATTTTCGGGGAGAGATGCGTACAGGGGGAGATGATACCACACATTTAACTGCAAATGCTTAGAATTGTAGAATCATAGAATCATATAGCTGGAAAGAGACTATAAGGGCCATTGAGTCCAACCCCCTGCCGTTCAGGAATATAGCATCAAAGCATTCCCGACAGATGGCTATTCAGCCTCTGTTTAAAAACTTCCAAAGAAGGAGACTCCACCCCAGTGCAGCACATTCCACTGTTGAACTGCTCTTACCATCAAGAAGTTCTTCCTAATGTTTAGATGGAATCTCTCTTCTTGAAGTTTGAAGCCATTGTTCCGTGTCTCAGTCTCTGGAGCAGCAGAAAACAGGCTTGCTCCATCCTCCCCATGACATCCCTTAAAATATTTAAACATATCTATCATGTTGTCTCTTAACCTTCTCTTCTCTATGCTAAACATACCCAGCTCCCTAAGTCCTCCCCATATGGCTTGGTTTCCAGACATTCTACCATTTTGGTTGCCCTCCTCTGGACACGTTCCACCTTGTCAATATCCTTCCTGAACTGTGGTCTGCAGAACTGGACACAGTACATAACACAGAGGAGCAACAAACCAGCAACAAACCAAAACAAAAAACAATCACACGAAGGCTCTTAGGCAATAGTATTTGTTAATGAGTGTAACTTGCAGAAATTCTATCTCTGTTGAGATTCCCTCTCACTATTACTTTTCACAGTAGCATTAGAACCTCGGTGACTGCAGTTAAAAAACATGCAAATATTAAAGAAGTAGAAGTTGAAGGTGCTGATTATAAAATTAATTTATACAAAAGTGACATATTGCTCTTTTAAATCAGATACTGTAAATATAACATCACCCCAGTCAGAAATATTCTACAGTCAACCCTCCACATCCGCAGATTTAGCATTCACGGATTTGATTATTCACAGATTATATGCCGCTGCTGCTGCTGCTGCACACAATTTTAATAGGGAAATATAAGTTTTGCATTCGCAGTCTCTCTTCAGATCTTGTAAGACCAAGACAGATTGTGAGCGACTGAATGAGAGGCAAGGCTTGTAAGTTCCTGTTCAAAATGGCATTGGGGAGCAGCAGAAGCAGCAGTAAGCCCCAGCAGCCGGTTGCTTCTTCCTTGCAAAGGAACCCAGGGGGCTGGCGTGCTCCTTGCTGCAAATTCAAATGTATTGTGTACTGTGTGTTACTATGTACTGAGTGTTATTGTATACTGTTTGTGTACTTTTTGTGTGTTAAATATGGTTTGGGAGACCTGTAGATATTTCCAGTTTTTCCACTTTTGGGGGGGTCCTTTGCCCCTAACCCCTGCAAATGTGGAGGGCAGACTCTAGGTGCATTTCAGATACATAGTGGACTAAAAATCAACTACAACCTCTGACAGTGACTGAGGAAAAGAATTTCTAGGGCTCCAGTCCACTTCATCCGATGCATGGAGTGAAGCCTCTGTGGACAGACATATAATACCAGTGGGGAGGAGTTTAGGTTGTAACAGAAATACAGATATGGTGATGGAGTAACAAGTTCAGGCCCGATGATGGCTGTAAAAAGTAGTTAAATTGATAAAGGTGGGATGCTGTTTCTATACAGAAGCCAGGATGAGCAAATAAACATATTGACAGTGAAATTCTTAGACTAGTGTGTTGATAGAGGCACAAGACCAGTAAGATGTTGCAACAAAACGGGCATGAAAACCCTGCTACCCGGGTTGACAACTAGTGTTTTCATATGGGTGGTGTAGCAAGAAACCATTCTTTCTGTTCAGACCACTGCCAATGGACTGGAGTTTGTGGATATATCCCAACTCAGTCATCTTTTGAATTAATGTTTCCATAGTGAAAACTGGTTGTAATGGTTGAGTGGAAGAGGGAATTTCAATAAGCACTGCTTCTCACACAGCCAGATAACGAGCAATACAAGACACTCTTCTACACAGGGATAAACGGAAAGGAGCCCTCTCCCATTTTCAATCTGGAAACCCTAATTTGAATGGTAAGGGCTCGGCATTTAAGTTCCTTTCAACAGGGCCTAGTGAGACATCCTGCTGTTTGAACAGAGGGAGCAAGTGGTCCTCTCTGGCCATCTAAGTCAAAGTGCACAAGATATCCAGGTCAGCCAAATTCTTTTGACACAGGAGGGAGAAAATGCCAAGAACATCTCTCCCTATCTCTGGCCAGTAAAAACGCAAAAGTATACATTAAGTAACTAACAATGACACCCTACATTGGCTTCAGTGCCCACTGTTGGGTGTCCTGGAGGCCATAGAAGTCTTCTTACCATGGAAATGGCAGTATATAAACCTGCCTGGAACTTGGAGAAATTACTTTTTTAGACTACAGCATCTCCTGCCCAGTGACTATCCATAGCTGCAATATCCTGGGTGTTGTAACTTTTGCAAGTACAATCCTAACTCATATTTGTGATAGTGGAGAGGCAACTATTGTTGGTAAGCAATGACTCATTCTTATATATCTCAAACAATTATGGTTGTTATTCTTCTTGTGTTTTTTTTAATTGTGCTTTAACGGGTGGCATGACATCCTGACATTCTAAACTAAATGGAAGGAAGACGAAATAAAAAAAATTAATAGAATACATGAAATGAATACTTTTCTCTTCAGTGCTGTCTGATTTTTCCGCTGCCTTTGCATTGGGGGTGGTAATGATCCTACTGCTCCATTTCCTGTTTCTGTTAGCTACATGTCATCTCTGTCTGCCTCTTGGGCCATTCAGAGTGTGTGTGTGTGTGTGTGTGTGTATGAGAGAGAGACTGTTTCAGAGTGAGGAGCTCCCTGGAACAATATTGTACACTGCAACAATATCTGAGGCCTTATCTCAGCTGAAAAAATGGGGCAGGACTGCCAAAGTGGGTGGGATGCAAGTGGGCATCATGGGGGCCGTAACAGATACTTCAATGGGCCTCATAATTCTTACCTGTGATCTATATCCTTCTCCCATATTTATTTGTTATTTTTCAGATTTCATCCATTCCCTCTATGTTTCATATATGTGTTTCATACCTGCCAACTGTCCTAATTTGACAGGGACAGTCCCAGTTTGTTCTATTCCAGTGGTTCTCAACCTGTGGGTCCCCAGATGTTCGTGGACTTCAGCTCCCAGAAGCCTTAGCCACTATGGTCAATGCTCAGGGCTTCTGGGAGATGAAGTCCAAAAACATCTGGGGACCCACAGGTTGAGAACCACTGTTCTATGCCATCCCACTTTCTCAGCTGCTTTTAAAATGTCCCGGTTTCTCTCTCCTCCCACTCTTTCCCCTTTCATCTTCACCTTCCTTCAGTGGCTGCAAAGTGAGTTAAAGGTGGAAAAGGAGTTTGCATTCAATTAACTCAACAGGAACGGGCAGAGTCTTACCCTTTCTGGTAGGCTCTCCTCCCCACAAAACTCAGGATATAAATTCCAGGGCTTCTTTGCTTGGGACAGTAGTTTTGTTTGTTCTTCCCCCTTAAAAACATTCGCCCTCTTCTTCTAGCCGCATCCTTTTGACCACATGCTAATGTTGCTCCGTCACATGTGTCCTGGTTTTCATGTATTAAATGTTGAAGCATAATGATGTTTTAGGGCCCTACCACACTACACTGTTATAGTGCGATTATTTTCCTTTAACTGCTATGGCAACGTCTTATGGAATTCTGGGGTTTGTAGTTTAGTGAGGCCCAAGAGCTCTCTGGCTGAGAATTCTAAATGCCCCTCTCTAAACTGCAAATCCCAGGATTTCATGTGATTTTTGCCATGGTGGTTAAAGCGGAATAATAGTACTAAAGCATGTGGTGTGATAGTGTCCTTAGCTATGACCAGAGGTTGGAAATGTTGTCATTGTAGTTGTTCCTGGAATACAGCTGCCTGTATCTTGACCATTGGATTCCAGGAGTAATCTCTGCTCTCTCTGCCAAAACCCTTTTCTAAGCTTCATTCAGGTTTTACAGTCATCCATCCACATGCGCTAAGGTTAGGGGCACAGGACCTCTGTGAAAATGGAAAAACTGTGAATAACTCTAGGTCCTCCCAAACCATATTTAACACACACAGATGTATGATCACCATATTCAACCCACCGTGGATTCCTTTGAGGCATCAGCGTTCCTTCATAAGGCAGAAGTCGGGGGCTGGTGGGGCTTATGGCCATCTCCGCTTCCAACCCACATCATTTTTAAGAGGGACTTATAAGCCTCGTTTGCAGTCTCACAAGGCTTGCAATCCTTATTAAAAATGGCATAGGGAAGCAGCAGAGGTGACAGCAACTAATCTGTGAATAACCAAATCCTCAAAAGTGAAACCTGCAAATGTGGAGGGCTGACTGTATTTGTTTATCCACAGCATTGGTGTTATTTCTTGTGCCATGTGCTCAGAGTTTCTCACTTTTATGTCTCTTTTTCTTTCGTCTCCCTTTCTACACCTTGAAGCCTGAAGGAGTTGAGAAAGAAGTAGTCTTCACCCATGTCCTGTGCGATGGCAGTAAGTCCCTTCTACTTTTTTCAACATCAGGGGCCCATTTCACAGTCCACAATTATGCTATGAGATTCCTCCTTAGCTGACATGGCAACATCCCATGGAATTCTGGGACTGGGTTGAGAGAGGGGCATGTGAGGATCCTCGGCCGGAGAACTCCATTGCACCTCCCAAAACTGCAAACCTCAGGATTCCATAGGATGCAGCCATGCTGCCGCTAAAGTCAATGTACTGTAACTGAGAACAGCGTTCTCCCACCCTCACCCCTGTAAGCTACCACTGAATGTACAACTGCAGCCCAAATTCAATGGCCACTACATCAGTGGTTGCCAAAATTCTGTGGCAGTTGCTTCCTTGCTCTTGAGTTTGCTGTCCGTCACTTCTTCTCACATCAGAAGGGAATTTCTCATGACATAAATTCCCTTCTGATGTGAGAAGAAATGACAGAGAGCAACCTTCAGAGTGAGGAGGGTTTACTTAAAGCAACATCACTGTCGGGCATAATAAAGATTTTAAAAATGGTGAATGTTGAGTGACAAACAAATAAAGCTTTTATACTCTTAGGAAATTTATCTTTTCTACAATTGATTGGCTTAAAAATGCCACATAGATGGAGGATAATAAGATAGTGAGGTGTGACCGCTTCTTTGCTGGTATTTGGCTAATTAAGCTCAGTATGAGACTATGGCCATTTCCACTCTACACTGTTATAGTGCTATTATTCCACTTCCCACTTTCTGTGGTTCTGGGGTTTGTAGTTTCCTGAGGCCAAAGAGCTCTCTGGCTGAGAATTCTAAAGGTCCCTCCCTAAACTGCAAACCCCAGGATTGCATAGGATGTTGAAAGTGGAATAATAGCACTATAACAGTGCAGTATGGAAATAGCCTATGTTAGATATCACTTGGTAAGCACATTCCAAAAAACTCTTAAGGCAAAGCTCCTAGGCAACCTGAGAAGCTCGCCAGCCTAAAGCCTGCCCCCGGCAGATCTGCAGGCACGCACTAGTGTGTGCCTGCAAATCTGCACCGGAGCGCGGTGACAGAGCGACATGGAGTCGTGTGCTCCGTGCTTTTTAAAAACCTCTTAAAAGAGGTTTTTAAAAAGCACGCTGCGCGACCAGTTCCGGTCGCTCCAAACCGGACTGAGGTATGGAACAACGAAAAGTAGTCCGCCCCAGTCCGCTCCACGGTGCAGAAGACCTCCGTCGGAGGTCGCTCTGCACCGTTTAATAGCCTAGTGCAGAAAGGGCCTGAGGAAACCATTTCATGGGACTCAGCAGTGAGAGTCACAACTGTTCTTCCCTTGGTCAGCACCCTCTAATGGCAATTGGAGCTGTGTGCGCCACAAGGCTTCTTCTGTAACCCCTAGGCCAGTCTCCTGGCCTCAGGAGCATTGGAAGACTGTATCCTATTGCTAGCGTTGAAGTAAGATGGGGGCCTCTCTGCACTACACTGTCATAGTGCTTTCAACATCCTGTGGAATCCTAGAGTTTGCAGTTTAGGGAGGGGCATGTAGAATTCTCAGCCAGAGAGCTGTTTGGCCTCAGTAAACTACAAATCCCAGGATTCCACAGGATGTTGAAAGTGGAGTGTTAGCACTATAACAATATAATGCAGAAAGGCCTAGGAATGAGCAACAGTTGGGGGTTAAGGGGCCTAAGAGGTCTGCACACCCAACTGGAGCCCCCCCCACACAAATTTCACCTCTAAATATCCATTAGGAGTAGGGGATATTTTAGCTATGTTTTGGGGATCACTGTGAGCCATTTTAGTCCCAAGGTTTACCAAAAGAAGTGATCCGGAAGTCAGCTAAAATGGCCCGGGGCAGATGAAGAACATGGCAAAATTGTCCGCCCTACACCCTAGAGGGCATTTGGGGGCAAAAAAATTTGGGGACCCTCAGGAGCCTGAGATGGTTGGAGCTGTCCCTAGCCTGACGTAAAGAATTCAACTGTGAGAACAGTTTCTTTCTGGAATTGGGATTGTGTTGCAATGTTGTCATTTGCCTCAGGAATCAAAATGTCTCAGGCCAGCCTTGGGAGGGGGTCCAGTACTGTTCACACTGTCAGTTGAGTTTTAGGAAGGAAATCTTTCCCAGCTAGGTTGCCAGGTGGAAAACAGGAGAGGGCTCCTGTGCCATTCATGACTGTGTAGGAAAGGAAATTTCAGCTTGCATGTTACCTAATTGCATGACAGGGAACACCTTCTAAAATTCCTTCTTCTACACCACCATTAAGTGTGCACAATCCCTTTCCAGTTTTTAGTCTGGGAACCCTATTCTTACCGTTACTTGCCAGTAACCAAAGCTCTGAGACATTCTGCAGGTGAAGCATATTCTTCCTGTCACTCAGCTGTGATCCACCTTAAAAAAAAAAAAAAAAAACCCATCCCCATAAGACCTCCTGCACAAACTATGAAATTTTGGAAAAGCTCTTTTTAACTTCATGTATATAATTTATGCCAAATCTGCTGTTTCCAATTGACTCAGCAGATCTTTGATAAGCCAATAATTGGAAAATATTGAAAGATGATTATCTTAACGCCCCTTTGTAGCCTCTTCATTTGTTTTATTCTGTTCATTTTTGTAAGTTATTTTTACACAGTAAAATTTGAACATGAAGGAACGTGTGCTCTGTTACTCAACTGCAAAACTTCCTAAAGGTTGAGAGTCTGAGATCTTAAGAAAAGGTGAAGAAAGAAAGAGAGAGGAAGGAAGGAAGGAATGATGTAGACTCGAGTCAAGTGACTCAGGCCCTTTCCACACGGGGTAAAAAAAATGGCTTAGGGCGACCTCATCTGGAGGTCGTCCACACCGTGGAGCGCGCTAGAGCGGTTTGAATAGTGGAGGTTCCACACCTCAAACCACGCTAGCGCGACCGCAAGGGGTGGCGTGGCGCGTTTTTTAAAAACCACATTTTATGTGGTTTTTACGAAACGCGAGCGCGCTAACCTGTTGCAGCGCCCCGTGTGAAACTGCAGGGACGCGCTAGCACGTCCCTGCAGAGCTGCCCGGGGGCGGGCTTCCGGCTGGCGCGCTGCCCTGATTGGCGGAGCGCCGCCGGAAGTCGCCGGCCGCCATTTTGGGCGCCACTGAACGCCGCCGAAACTCGCCAGCGTGTGGAGCGGCGAACGCGCGCTCCCCGCAGGGACGGAGCAACCCGTTTTCAGGTAAGATCCGTCCCTGCGTGCGCTGCCCCGTTCCCCCGTCCCCCGTGTGGAAAGGGCCTCAGACTCAAGTCTGATTTAAGTTGCTTCAGTGACTCGACTCAGACTCGACCAGGCAATGAATGACACACTGACTCGGCTCGACTCAAGACTTATATATTTTTAGTGACTGACTTGCTGTCCTTGGTTCAATAACATAATACATTCATCCAGAAACTTTACAGCTTTCAACAATGCTTCCATCTCTTTTTGCCTACTGGTCACATGACAATTCTGTCTCAAGCCCAAAGTGTGGGTGCATTTCTCAGAGGGAAACAGCAAATGGGTCAGGCAACAAGCTTGAGGCAGGCTTGAGGTCTGCTCAGCAGCCTGTCCGCACTGCATATCTGAGGAAACTTCTAAAACTTTTCCTAAGAGGAGAAGACAAGACCCACCCCGAGAACACAAGGTGCATTTCTCAGAGGGAACAGCAAATGGGTTAGGCAACAGGCTTGAGGAGGAAGGATCTTTCCTTCTAAAGCTTTTGAAGCTTCAGTAATGTGGGGTAAGAAGGATCCTATTCCCCACTTCTGAAAAATCCTCCATCTTCTGAAATGGGAAGTAAGAAGGATCCCCACGTCCAAATCTGCAGATTGCAATATCACAAATGTGGAGGGATGACTCTGCTTAAATTGTTAAAACTGACTATTCAACTCTGTCCAAAAATTCTGGAATATAGGCTGGGGTATAAAGTTGGCTCCCAGACTTGAGATTTGACTTGAAATAACAAGGACTTGAGACTCGCCTTGAGGCTTGATTTGAGACTTGGAGGAAAAGACTTAAATATATCACTGGAAGGGAGGGAGGGAGGGAGGGAGGAGAGATAGCTGGATGACTGGACAGGTAGCTAGACAGGTAGATCGATCAAGCAAATGAATGGACAGTTTAAACAACCACACACCCTAAGGCTGATAGAAGAGGGAAAGATGGCTGTATGGTGCAGGGGGAAAGCAATCAGCTTGGTTAGAATCTCATGTTTTCCTTGCAGAAAAAGCAGCCCCAGAAGCTATTTCTCTAAAAGTGCCAGAAAATGTGGTGGAAGGATCATCAAGGGCCTCATTCTGTGTGCTAGGTAAGCAATGCAATCTCTGCAGAGACCTGTGCTGCTGATTTGCTACCATTACTCTTGTCTGAAAACTCTACATTCCACTCTGTCTGGCTCAGACAGGGGAATGACATCAGCCAGCATTTCTATCCATCTTGCATTTTGAAGCGTGGATTTTGTGGGCCCTCCTGGGGCCCATTCACATTACACAGTTGCAGTTCTGTATTCCACTTTAACTGCTGTGGTACCATCACTGTGGAACCCCAGGACTGGCAGTTTAGGCAGGGACATAATTCTCAGTCAAAGAGCCCTAGTGCCTCACTGAACTACGAATCCCAGGATTCCATAGGAAACATATAGTGCAATCATAGCACTATAACTGTGTAGTATGAAAGGGCCCCAAAGTGAGATCTGGAACTCACTTATCTTTTGCATGTTTTCTCCATATTTACAGTGTGGTTCTTGGCCCAACAACAACAAGCCACACCAAAAATGTGTGTGAGAGAGTATTTTTTTTAACATAAAATATATTCTCAAATAGGAAAATGTCTTCTCAATAGCTATTACCATGTTCTAAAAGTAATCCATTGTTGTTACTTATCACAGCATCATCACCATCATCATTAGTGTTGCTCTCTCTGTCTCTCTCTTTTTTTGTCTTGGTTCTTCATTTATATCCTGCCTCTTTCCCCCAAACTGGGACTTAAAGAGGCTTGCAGAACTGAAACAAATACAGATAAAAAAGGACGTTTTTGTTGTTGTTGTTGTGTGCCTTCAAGTTATTTCCAACTTGTGATGACCCTAAGGTAAACCTATCACACTGGGTTTTCTGTGGCTGAGAGCGTGTGACAAGCACAAGGTCACCCAGTGGGTTTCCATGTCCGAGCAGGATTTCGAACCCTGGTCTCTAGGGTTGCAGTCTAACATTCAAATCACACCACACTGGCTCTCGAAAAGAGCATACAGAGGCATAATTAAAAACATGCAAAAGATTATTATTAACATCCATAGGATTAAAACCATTTCAAACAAATCCATCAAAAGTCAAAAAGTACCTTCATTAAAGGCCCTTTGTAGTCAGTTCCTAAAAGCTGGTGAGAAAAGTTTTTGAAGTTTGAAAAGTCATTTCCGATTTGTGCAATCCTGGGTGTAGTGGTTTCACTATTGGACTACGAGGGATCAGGGTTCAAATCCCTGCTCGGCCATGGAAACCTACTAGGTGGTTTCAGGGAAGTCACACTCTCTCAGCCTTAGAGGAATGCAACGGCCAAACCTCCTCTGAACAAATCTTGCCAAGAAAACCCCATGATCGATTTGCCTTGGGATCACTGTAAGTCAGAAATGACCTAAAAGCACACAGACGACAAAGGCAAAGCTATCACAGGTTGCAGATTCACAACTGTGGCTTCCTGGAATGAGTCTATCCACTTGCAGTGCAGTCTTCCTCTTTTCCTATAAAAATAGAAAGACTGCCGTGCACTTTACGGAGCATTGTTGTCTTTTCTAATGACTCATATTGCTCCATGATATGCCCAAAGTACAATCACCTCAGTTTGATCATCTTGAGGGATTTCAGCTTTGATTTGCACGAGGGCCCCGTTCATTTTGTCTTTTTGGTAGCCCATGGTATATCCACAGAACTCTTCTCCAGGACCACATTTCAAAAGCCTTGACTCTCTTCCTGTCAGCTTTCTTCATTTCCCAGCTTTCACAATAATACACAGAAAGCAGAAATATGTTGGCATAGACAACCCTGACCTTGGGATTCAGCTGTATTTTTTGCAGTCTCAAACATTTTGTCTCCTTCTTTCATGGCCGCCTTTCCAAGTCTTAGGCTGTTTCTGCACTATGCTATTCTAGTGCTATTATTCCACTTTCAACATCCTGTGGAGTCCTGGGGTTTGCAGTTTAGGGAGGGGCATTTCGACTTCTCAGCCGGGGAGCTCTTTGGTCTCAGTAAACTGCAAACCCCAGAATTCCACAGGAGGTTGAAAGTGGAATAGTAGCACTAGAACAGTGTAGGGCAAAAATCACCTTAGTCTTCTTTCTTGACTAGTGCTTCCATTTTGATTTTTGACTGAGTCACAGTATAGAAAATTCAATATATTGCTTGGAAATCATGAAATCCTGCCACTGACCCTCTCTCTACCTGTGTCTCTTCCTGCTCTCTAGGTGACATTCTGGGCAACGCCATACAGAACCTGCACCAGCTCCTCCAGATGCCCTATGGCTGTGGCGAGCAGAATATGGCTCTTTTTGCCCCTAACATCTACATCTTGAAGTATCTGAACAGTACTGGGCAGCTGACAGAGGAGATCAAATCTAAGGCTATTGGATACTTAGTGTCTGGTAAGGAGAGCAAGAAGTGTTGCAAGGGGAATTCCTACTCTTGTTTTCTTTAAGGTCCTTTCTGCAGCTTACCATGTTCCAAGAGACATCTGGTGTAGGGCCTGCTGTTGTCTCTGCTGAGAGGGGAGTGCAACAGGAGCGCTCCCTTGTGCACCAGCTGCTTCTGCGAATGGAGGAAGTGCAGTGGCACTGCCTCTTCTTTCCACAGTGCAGATGGGTACTGTCCTAGGCTGTGCTAGGGCAGGAAGTGCAGCCATTGCGCTTCCAGGACCTCCACATACCAGGTAAGTGCGGGCAGGTGGAGAGATGGTGGCGCGATCGCTGGTCATTGACGAGAAAAACTCATCAATGATTTACTGTGCGATCACGCTGCTTGGGGATGGGAGAAGGACGGGACCTGGATGACATCATGTAGAACTGTCATCTGCATCCTGTCCTTTTCCCGTCCCCAGTGTAGGACGACAAAGTCCTGCAGGAAGGGTCTAGGTTGGAGTGGGTGAAATAAAACGGTTTCTTTCTGGCTGGATATATAGTTGTCCCTCCGTGTCCACAGATTGAACCAACCATGGCTCAAAAATATTTGGAAGAAAAAACCTCCAAAATCCAAACCTTGATTTTGCTACATGCTGAGCCCTGCCATTTCACAGATCCTCAGGCTCCCTCTGGCACTCACTTCAGTTGTTCATCATCTTATAAAAGATTACCATGCCATTGTATGTAATGCAACTTGAAGATCCACTTATTTAGGTATCCACAGAGGACTCTGGAACAAAATTACAGCAGATACTTGGGCCCACTGTGTTTATAATCAAGGCTGCCAGCTTTAATTTTGTGAATTAGTAGCTTAAAAAATAAAAATATTCATTGGTTTGAGCCTAGTGTAGTGGGACTTCCAACTCTGATTTGTTTACATCATCAGATTAATCAACTGTAGTTGTTTTTATATGCTGTCAAATGGCGTCAGCTTAAGGCGACCCTATGAACATGAGACCTTAAGTGCCCTGGGCATCAACCACCTTGCTCAGGTTTTGCAAACTTGGGGATGATTTCATCTGCCTGTAATGCAATCTTCCTTTTTCTTCTACTGCCTTCCACCTTACCATATGTTATTTGTCCTTTGGAATGAGTTGTGTGTTCTCATGATAAATCAACCAAAGTACTAGTTGTTTAATTGGTATGGAATAATTTTAATAAAGTGGCTGTTTTTAACTTGGCTAAATTAAAAAGGTTCAAGTGGGGATGAAGTCAAACACTTAAAAGCTGGACTGTGCTGTTCCTGTCTGCTTCGAGAAAATGCCATTCACTCTTTATTTTACCTAGTCAAAGAGCAGTCCAGAGAACCTGAGTGGGGTTAAGGGCCTCACAAACAACCTTGGTGGGCCTTTTGAAGTCTCAGGGCTGCATTTTGCCCAACCTGTGGTAGTTTCTCAAAGCAGGAAGAGAAGATACTAAAAATGCCCTTTCCTTCTAACAATAAATGTAGTGCCCCTGTATGAAACAGCAGCCACCAAAATGCCCCAAAGACACCAGGTCGTGTATTATCTTGGAAGCTAAGCAGGGTCAGCCTGGGCTAATACTTGGATGGGGGACCATCAAGGAATACCAGGTGCTTTGAGCTATAATCAGAGGAAGGCAATGGCAAAGCATCTTTGAGTATTCCCTACCTAAGGGACTTATCACACCATACCTTAATACCATGTTGTTCCACTGGAATCCCACTATAGTCATTCCTGTGAAGGGAGCAAGTTATTAACACTCTCTATTGCGTCCTTTTGACATCTGCGGTTGAGTAGCATCGTTCACACTGTTCTTCTCACCGCATTACAGTGTCGTTGCCGAGTCCTTTTCCCCACCCCACACTTCATGTTTGGTCTGGAGGTTACTGGGGAGAGAGCTCCTTGCTAGCAGCCGAGGGAGGGACAACCTGGGAATGCCCACACCACGCCCATTACTGGATGAGATACAGAAAGAAGCGCTGTGCCACAGCTAATTGGACTGTTGCGAGAAAAGGGGTCATTAATGGCGTATTCACAGCATGAAAAAAGGGCACATTTCAAATGGATTACAATGCAAAAGCTGCTAGTGAGCAATGACGTCATATGATAGGACTGATCCTGAACCAGGAATAACACATTTCTCTGGCAGTATGTCACCTTGGTGTAATAAGGCCGTAAGAGAACTCTACAAACTTCATGGGGTCTCCAGAAATTGACAGGTGACTTCAAGATGCATATATTTGCTTCATTTTGAAATACATACCTTCCTTTCTGACACAAAAGTCTCCTCTGTTGAAATTTGGGTAACATATGAATCTAATGGACATGTTGAAAAAAAGAAAGGTAACGTTTGTCCTTCATTTCAGGCTATCAGCGGCAGTTGAACTACAAGCACTCCGATGGCTCCTACAGCACCTTTGGAGAGCGTCGTCAGGAGCCAGGAAATGCCTGGTATGATTTTCAGTGCCAGCTTCATATCCCAAGGATATGCAGCTCTGTGTGTGTGGTGATGAGAAATTATGGAGAAGCTGCAGGATATGTTACAGTTATACATAACCACTTCCATTTTTTAAAAAGCATTGTTGAAGCATTTATGGCTATGGAGATATAGGTTGCTTTCACACTACAGAGTTACAGCCCTATGATACCACCTTAACCACCAACTTCACTTCAACAGTGAAGTTAGAACTGAGGGCTTTATCACATGAGGCAAGTAAATCACAATTACATCAGGATAATAGCACCTTTGGTTGGAGTTTATCACATGACACCATTCCTCTTCTGTTGTTCTACCATGGGAGACAATTTGGAAAGCATTTCTTTTTATGAACACATAAATTCCTTTCCTGCTTCTGTTGTGCTACAATTACCTGAGTGAAAGTTCAATTGTACTTTTATCCCTATTTTGGGCAGTCGGGGTGCTCAGTGGGTGTGCTGCAGGTAGGGAAATGTCAGTTCACCTCCAATAGAATCTTAGGCCCTTTCCACACGGGGTAATTAAAACGGTGTAGAGCGACCTCTAACGGAGGTCGTCTACACCGTGGAGTACGCTGGGGCATTTATAATTTTGAGGTTCTACACCTCAAACCGCCCTGAAGCGACCGGAAGTGGTGGCGCCGCGTGTTTTTTAAAAACCACTTTTCAAGTGGTTTTTATAAAACACGAGCGTGCAGCCCCATTCCACCCCATCACAGCGCCCCGGTGTAGATTTGCAGGCGCGCGCAAGTGCGTGCCTGCAGATCTGCCAGGGGCGGGCTTCCAGCTGGCGAGCTTCTCTGGTTGGTGGAGAGCCTCCGCCAGCCATAAGCTGCCATTTTGGACACCCCAGGACGCCGCAGGAGTGTGGAGCAGCGAACTCACGCTGCTCCTCGTGGTGACGGACTTACCCAGCTTCTGGTAAGCTCCGTTTCTGCGCATTCTACCCTGTTTCTCCCTCCATGTGTGGAAAGGGCCATAAAATCATAGAGTTGGAAGAGACCCCAGGGGCCCTCCAGTCCAACCCCCTGCCATGCAGGAACACACATCAAAGCATTCCCAACAGATGGCCATCCAGCCTCTACTTAAAAACCTCCAAAGAAGGAGACTCCACCACACTCCATTGAGGCAGCATATTCCACTGCTGGACAGCTCTGACCATCAGGAAGTTCTTCCTGAGGTTCTGGTGGAATCTCCTTTCCTGCAGCTTGAATCCATTGCTCCTTGTCCTAGTCTCTGGAGCAGCAGAAAACAAGTCCCCTCCCTCCTCGACATGATATCGCTTCAAATATTTAAACATGGCTCTTATGTTTCCTCTTAACCTTCTCTCCTCTAGATGAAACATCCCCAGTTTTCTAAGCCGCTCCTCGTAGGGCGTGGCTTCCAAACCCTTCACCATTTTGGTGGCCCTCCTCTGGACACGGTCCAGGTTGTTGATATCCTTCTTGAATTGAGGTGCCCAATATTCCAAATTAGGTCTAACCAAAACAGAATAGAGTGGTACTGTTACCTCCCTTGATCTAGACACTATACTCCTATTGATGCAACCAAGAATCGCTTTGACTTTCTTGGCTGCTGCATCACATTGCTGACTCAGGTTCAGTTTGTGATCTACCAAGACTCCTAGATCCCTTTCACACACACGTACTGCTATCCAGCCACGTGTCCCCCATCCTATATTTGTACATTCCATTTTCAGTGCCTAAAGAAATGATAAGGAAGAAAGAGAAGGGGTGGAAATTTCAATTTAATTTTTTTCAATTGGCAAACTAACTGAGAAAATTTTAAACTTTCCTCTATTGAAAAAAAAAATCCTTTGCCAAATTACTTGTCCCCTTCCGTAATTTGGACTCCTCAGGGAAGCCAAAACTAGCCCTGTTCTGGAGGCTGTCTCTTGGGCCATTTCCTTACTGTGCTGTTATAGTGCTATTATTCCACTTCCACTATCCTATAGAATCCTGGGGTTTGCAGTTTAGGGAGGGGCATTTAGAATTCTTAGCCAGAGAGCTCTTTGGCCTTAGTAAACTACAAACCCCAGAATGCCCCAGGATGTTGAAAGGGGAATAATAGCACTGTAACAGTGTAGTACAGAAATGGCCTTATTCTCTCTCTCGCTTTCTGCCTCACTCACACATGTACACACTCTCACATGCCTGGAAATTAAGTGGAAAAGAATCTTACAGTTTAAAAAGGCATTTATTTCATTAATCCATTCTTGCTTTCTTCTAGCTTCAGGCTTAACTAATTGCTGGCAGATGAAACCCATGTCAGGATAGATGAAACAGCTCAGCAGCTGCTGACTTTCATCTGCCAACAGTTATGCAAGTAGTGTAAAATTGGGTGCATCCAGCTTCCTGGGATCAGAGAGACCTCACTGAACCACCCTGGAGACAAATGGAGGCTGTCCCTTCCTGAGAAGGTGACCACTGTGGCTCTCTATGGTAAAACATGCTCCTGCAGCCATAGACCCTCGTGAGATTGCAGAGGGTGGAGAATCTAGTTCCCTCGCTGAAATAATAGGAAGAGAACTAAAGAGGAAGTGGCTGTGAGATTGGAGATATAAATGATGGCAACAGGGCTAACAGATCTTAGGGCCTCGCCCTGAGTCTCCAGTTTTCCCAGATCATCTCCAGGGAGGAGCCAAGGATCCAAATTCTTCAGTTTTGGGGGCAAGAGGAAAGGGCTGTGTGTAAATTTCCAGCTCTGCTAGCAGAGCCTCAACTTGCTGAAGTTCATAAGGCTTAATGGATTTGTTGCTGCCATCATCATCATCATCATCCCACTCTTTTCCCAAAATTGGAACTCAAAACAGCTTGCAGTTTAAAAAAAAATACAGTTAAAATATTCAGAAAGCAAATATTAAAATAGAATTAAGCTAATTATAGTGTAAAACAACCACAGTAAATCATAAAAATGAATAAAAAGGTAAAAAAACCTCTTAAAAACAACAATTAAACTATAGCATGTAGAAATAGCATTTGTATTTCTATACCACTTATCAGCTAAGTGCTCTCTCAGCAGTCTACAATGTGTTAGTTAATTGCCCCCAACAAGCTGGTTACTCATTTTACCGACCTACTGTAGGATGGAAGGCTGAGTCAACCTGGAGCCCGGCAGGATCGGGCTCACAGCCTTGTGGTTGCAGTACCGGCATTTAATCACTGTGCCACCGGGGCTCCTATAACTTGCAGAGACTTTCAGGAGGAGGGTCTCTATGTATTTACTTAGTTTCCTCCTTCCTTCTCAGCTAACCCTCCACTCTGCACTGCATCCACCTGCTAGCTAGAAGCCAGTTGCTGTTGTTGTTCTGTGCTTTCAAGTCATTTCTGACCTATGGCGACCCTAAGATGACCCTATCACAGGATTTTCTGGGGCTGAGAGAGTGTGAGGTGCCCAAGGTCACCCAGCAGGTTTCCATGGCTGAACGGAATACTGAACTCTGGTTCCCAGGGTTGTAGTCCAGTGCTCAAACCATTATACCATGCTGGATCTAAAAGCAAGTAGGGTAGATTAAACCTTTCTTATCCTGTCTACCTGTGTAGGTAAGAAGGAATCCCCTCATTTCACCTTCATCTGGGAACAACCCCTTGAGCTAAAATCTCTGGCTTAATTTTCAAACAGGAAAACATGTCCTTGTGTGCATGTGTGTGCACGTGTGTATGACAAGCTGTGAGCAACTGTGGTTAATACTTAATGCATGACGTCACCAGGGTCTGTTCTTAGGTCTCAGGTTCTAGCCTGGGAACCTCAAGGTCTCGGACAATCTTGAACTGACAAGTGTTGGTGGAAACAGTGCCATGAAGTCCACAAAAAAGAGATGCTAGGCCTACAGATGTGGCTGATGGGCCACATGCTACCCACTCCTGCTGCAAATGAAATGAAATCAATAAATAACTCATGCCTTCCCCCCCTCTCCTTGGGCTGTTTTGCAGGCTGACAGCATTTGTGCTCAAGTCCTTCGCTCAGGCCAACCAGTACATCTTTGTGGATCAAATTTACATCAGGGATGCCCAGGCCTGGCTGGCTGTCCGTCAGAAAGAAAATGGCTGCTTCCAGAGCAGTGGAACTCTTCTGAACAATGCCCTGAAGGTACGGCAGGAAGTGGGAAGGTTATTGTCAGAACTGGGTTAGCATCAGCTTGGTACAATTGGTTAGAAGAAGAGCAAACACATTTTGAAACTGATATTTGGGCTGACCCACAAGGTTCAGGGTTATAGAATCATTGAATCATAGATTTGGAAAAGAGCACAGGGCCCTCCAGTCCAACCCCATTCTGCCATGCAGGAACCCACATCAAAGCACTCCCACCAGATGGCCATCCAGCCTCTGTTAAAAAAAAACCCTCCGAAGGAGAATCCACCACACTCCGAGGCAGCGTGTTCCACTGCCGAACTGCTCTGACCGTCAGGAAGTTCTTCTTGAGGTTCAAGTGGAATCTCTTTTCCTGTGGTTTGAATCCATTGATCCTTAAATTGGGAAATTTCACAGAAACATAAATCAGAGCTTGGAAAATTTATCTGGGCCTGCAAGCTCCCAGAATCCTACTGCCCAGCATTTTATATTCCCAAAAAAGTAATGTTTCCAAGCTCTAAATCTTACAGAGTACCATATTCTCTTGGGAAGCTTAGAGGATGTTGATCTTGAAAGGAGTCCTTGGAAGATGGCCTTCATGCATTTCATGGGTTTGATGGCTGCTTTTCACCTTCTCTCTTCGCAGGGTGGAGTTGACGATGAGATCAGCCTGTCAGCCTACATCAGCATTACTTTGCTGGAGATTCCATTACTTGTCACTGTACGTACCTATCTCTTCCCTCTCATAATCAATCAGGAACTCTAATTAGGCAAGGCATGGAGGAAACTCCTTGTATAGCTTACCAATCCCTGACAAATGGCAAATCCAGAGAAAGTTGGGGTTTTAGCACAAATGTGGGTATCTTTAATTCCTCTTTAGTTAGCTGTTTCTCCATGGTTTGTTTATCTTAGGGTTTGGGAAAGTTATTTTTTTGAGCTAGAGTTCCCAGAAACCCAAGTCAGCAGGGCCAGTTGGGATTCTGGAAGTGGTTTTAAAAAGGCAGCTTTTCCAAACTGCTGGTAAGAAGCAGCTGGTCAATGAGCACCCACACATTGCATTCATAATACAGTCATCCCTCCACATGCCATGGCAATATCATGGAATCATGGGATTTGCAGTTTAGAGAGAGGCATTTAGAATTATCAGTAAGGGAGCTCTTTGGCCTCCCTAAAGTATAAACCCCAGAATTCCACCCAAGGGAGTTAAAGTGGAATAATACTGCTAAATAGTATACAGTCATCTCTCCACATTTGCTAGGGTTAGGGGCACAGGACCCCAGTGAAAGTGGGAAAAACCATGAATAACTCTAGGCCCTCCCAAACCATATATAACACAAAAAAAAGTATGATCACTACGTTCAAGCCACTGTGGATTCCTTTGAGGCATCAGAGTTCCTTCACAAGGCACAAGTGGAGGGCTGGTGAGGATTACTGCCACCTCCACTGCTGCCCCACACCATTTTTAATAGGGACTTACCAGCCTCCTTCACAGTTTCTCAGTCTCATGAGGCTTGCGGTCCCTATTAAAATGGCCTAGGGAGGCAGCAGAGGTGACAGCAAATAATTTGTGAATAATCAAATCTGCAAAAGTGAAACCCGCAAATGCGGAGGGCTGACTGTCAACCAGAATTCTCAAGAATTCTAGTGTTGCCAGATCTCAGAGTTTGGACCTTGTGATCCTCAAGGTCAAGTGGGGAGGAATCTTGAGGTGAGAGCACTGCCTTTAAAAGAGCGTGTGTTGTTTATAGGTGGCCCTCCACATCTGCAGGTTAAACATTTGAATGGATCTGATTCATAGAATCATAGAGTTGGAAGAGACCGCAAGAGCCAGCCAGTCCAACTCCTTGCCATGCAGGAATATACCATCAAAGCATTCCCAACAGATGGCCATCTAACTTCTGTTTAAGAACCTTCAAAGAAGGAGACTCTACCACACTACGAGGCAGTGTCTTCCACTGCTGAACTGCTCTTACCCTCAGGAAGTTCTTTCTAATGTTTAGATGGAATCCGTTTTCCTGAAATTTGAAGCCATTGCTCCGTGTCCTGTCTTTGGAGCAGCAGAAAACAGGCTTGCTCCATCCTCCATATGACACCCCTTCAAATATTTAAACATAGCTATCATGCCGCCTCTTCACCCTTTTTTCTCCAAGCTAAACATACCCAGCTCCCTAAGCCTCTCCTCACAGGGCATGATTTCAAGGCCTTTTATAATTTTGGTCACCCTCCTCTGGACATGTTCCAGCTTGTCAATATCCTTCCAGAACTGTGGTGCCAGAACTGCACACAGTATTCCAGGTGGGGTCTGACCCACTTGATTCAAGTCTTGCCAGGCCTAGCACGATGGCGTAGGATGAAGGCCTAGCATGATGGCGTAGGATGAAGGCCTAGCATGATGGCGTAGGATGAATCTCTATTTTCTTCTCTCCCCTTAGCACATTTTGGTGCGCAACGCTCTATACTGCTTGGAGACGGCAGCGCAGGCAAAAGAAACCCACATTTACCTCGCGCCTTGATGGCTTACGCCTTTGCACTGGCAAGGAAAGAGGACAAGCGAGAAGAGATGTTGCAGCTCCTCAGTGCGGAAGCTATCAGTGGAGGTGAGAAAGCAGCACCAGATGTGGGGTGTGTGTGTTGGGCCTTGACCTGTTGGGATGATTGTTAAGGGGTGGAACTCTGAGGTGAACAGGGTACCAAGCTGAGCTTGGTGACAGTTTGAGTGTACAGGTACTTGTCTTCAGTGGGCCATGATGAAAAGAAAGGCAGTCAGTGACTATAGCTGGAGTATGGAACATGTGGGCTATGAAACACTCCCATGTACATTTTTACAGCCCCTAGACCTTCCTGAGCTCTCCCCAGTGTTTTTGTGTGTGTGTGTGTGTGATTTTATCAAGGAAGTAAACTGGAAATGACTTGAAGGCATATAATAACAAAATATATATGCATATATACGTAGGTGTCATGGGCTTCCAAGACCTAGATTCAGACTCAGAGTTTGAAGTTTGCTCGAGCCCTAACACAGAGACTGCTGCAGGAGAACCTGCAGAGCAGACAGTACCACCACCTGCCTCAGGGACAGAAGTGTCAGCCCCAGCAGGGGGCCCTGCTCACTCTGCCACAGAGAATGATCTAGCCGTACCTACCTTCGCCCAGTGTAGACACCAAAAGGGTCTCCTGTGTTGCTCCTGCGAATTTATGCCAACCACCAATTAATCAGGCACCAGCTGCACTGACCCTGGAGCCTATAAGAACTGAGCTTTTCCCCTCTAACCTTTGTCAGCAATGAGCTGACCATTTCTCCCGTGCATGCTTCTGTTTGCTTCCCTTGCCTGTGTTTCTACCTTTGACTTGTGTTTGTTTTTGCCTGCCTCTGGTTTATGGACATTGTTGGGACCCTTTTGTTTTGCATTTGCAAAGCTGTTTCCTTTCTTCTGTAAACTGACCATTTAAGTTACTGCTGAGTTTCTGACCTGTCTTTGTTATCAGCTTCTCCTGGCTGCCAGCCCAGACCAAGCCCGAACAGTATATAACTATGTAATACAGTGGCCCCTCCACTTTCATGAGGCTTTGGGGTGCAGAACCCTCAGAAAGTGGAAAAACTGCAAATAACTGCCCCCTGCACTCCCCCTCCCATTCCCTTCTGGGGTTCCCACCTTCCATTCCCTTCTGGGGTTCCCACCTCCCATTCCCTTGCCTTTTGCCCTGGAATTTGAGCCTTCCTGCTCCACACCCCAGTAAAAGGCAAAGGAATGGGTAGGAGGAACACCATGCATGAGGAAGGAAGGGGCATGTGCTCCTCCCCGCCCATTCCCTTGCCTTATGCATCGGCACTCATTCTCTTAACTGGGCAAAAGCCAAGGGAATGTGTGTGGGGGAGCACCAGAGACAGAGAAGGAAGGTACGTGTATTCCTTCCTCCCCATTCCCTTGCCTTTTTCCATTGGCGTGCATTCTCTGTCTTGGGACCAAAGGCAACAAAATGGGAGGGGAACACCAGCAACAGAGAAAGAAGGTGCGCATGTGCTTCCCCCTGCCCCCAGTTCCTTGCCTTTTGCCCAGGCATGCTTGCTTTCCTTTTCCACGCCTGACAAAATGCAATGCAATGGGAGGAGGAGAATGAGGAGGGAAGACACACGCGCATCTCGTGAATAATCACATTTCCAAAGGTCAAACCTACGAATGTGGAGGGAGGACTGTACTTGAAATTTGTTAAAGAAATAAAGTCAGAAGAAAATAAATGTGATCAGAAGCCCTGTGCACTGATTTTTCTGATCCAAATGCTAACTCTACTTTGGCCTGAAGCGGATGGTTCCCTTCACTGGCAACGGCCTAAGAAACAGGAAGAGGAGAACAATCTGCCATACTATCGCCCTCGTGCTCCATCAGCAGAAGTAGAGATGACAGCCTATGTGCTCTTGGCTTACCTGACCAAACAGCCGACACCATCTGATGCAGACGTGAGAACAGCCACCCGCATTGTCACATGGCTTACCAAACAAGCGAACCCAACGGGGGATTCTCTTCTACTCAGGTAGGTATCTTCCTTCCATGGATCCAGTACTAGTGGATTTGGAGAGGAGCCTGCTCTGAGAGGTTGTCTCTAATTGCAAAATCCTGAATGTGAAACAAATAGAAAATTTGGGCTAGAGGCAGAAATGGCATCAACACAGATCTGTTGTGGAACTGGATGTAGTTCAAGCTTTGTTTGGTGACAAATAATGTCACTGCTATACATTGAGCTTTAGTGCTGGTAAACAATACAGCAGTTAGTACACAGTGGAGACGCATCCAAGCTGATGAGATCCAGCATCCCCTTACAGACAATGGAAGAACTGAGCCCCAAACAACTAATTCTACCTATATTCAGGCCAGCAATCAAATTCCCCATGCTTAGCTAAGGGACAACAACCAGTCCTATACCCACCCTACCTAAAATATCCCTGGCCAGCAATCTAATTCCTCATGGTTAGCTGAGAGACAACAACCAGTCCTACACCCACCCAACTAATTTTAACTAGATGATCCCCGGCCAGCAATCCAATCCCCCATAGTTAGCTAAAGCACAACAACCATTCTTACATTCACCTAACTAATTCTATCTAGACTCTCCCTGGCCAGCAATCCAGTTCCCCATGGTTAGCTGAGGAACAAGAACCAGTCCTACACCCACCCAACTAGTTCTACCTAGATGATCCCTAGCCAGCAATCCAATTCCCCATGGTTAGCTAAGGGACAACAACCAGTCCTACTATTTTTAAAAAGCAATGGGAAAAGAGCAACACAACAAGCAATGGAACATCTTACTTTTAAAACATTGCCATGAGTAATAAGAACAGATTACTTTTGAAACACTGTTGATGAATAACAGGGAAAATCCTCAGCGGTGTCACTAGGGGGTAGGGCAGTGCAAACGACATCGGCAGACACCATCAGAGGGAGTGATGCCAGAATGACATCCTTTCTTTCTCCCCTGCTCCATTAGAGTACATATAGCTTCATGTAGGAAGACTGCCCCTTTTTTTCTTTTGAGTGGATGAGATCCCTCGGGCCTTCATGCAAGTGGAGCCAGGCAGATAGATCAGGATGCCCAAAAGGCAGGTCGTCATGGCAGTAGACCGTGACCTCTGGAATTCTGGCTTCTGGATGGAAAAGGTTCCATTGGGGTGATTCCATGAGATACTGCACTGGTTGACATCAGCCCTAGTGACACCACTGAAAATCCTCATGCATGCTTTCAATAATATTTCAACAGTCCTGCACACATACCAATGCAAAATAGATAAAGGGTGAGATTCAGTTAGGGACATCCTCACACCTAAGTTTCCCTTACGTGTACAGATGTCCCTTTTCAGGTGCAGCAGGATTTGGTATTCCCTTTCCCCCGTGCAATGCCCAGAGGTTATCCTGACTTACCATAAAGCCCCAAAGCCATCCTGCACAGCCATTCTGTGCTTCACGGCAAGCAGGTGCATTTAGAGAAGCATCTGGCTACCTCCCCATAGCCAGGTTCACAAGGATGAAATCAGCATTGAGATGCTCAAGGAGTCTCAGTGCTGCTCTAATCATTGTGTATTTGGTTATGGAGAGGTAGCCAGATGGTTCTCTGATCATGTCTGCTTGTCATGAAGCATGAAATTGTCATGGGCCAGGACTCAGCTTCTCCAGGTGGACAGCAGCCTCAAAGGAGGACAAGCAAAAACAAGCGCTGAGAGCTAGTCAGGATGGGAGAAAGCAGGCTAGGATGAGAGCCAGCTGGCTCCAGCCTTTTTAAGGAAGGCAGTGGGCAGTGGTCCGGCACCAGAAACAACATGTGTGTTTGCTGGCGCTTGCCTTTGTGCGCTCTGGATTCTCTGCTTGCTGTCTGCCTGGATTCTCTGACCTTCAGGCTGTCTGATCTTGCTGCTCACTGGATTCCTTTTTTTAAATTTTTTTTTATTAAACCACTAAAAAAACTAAACATACATACCCAACATTCATAACAAATTAAACATGATACACATTCCAGAACAATACATAAAGATAGTACATAAATAATACATATACAACATACCTTATTACATATCTAAACAAAACATAAAAAACTTCCTCTTATAGTGAGATACAGCCTTATAATATTCAAACAAAAAAAGTTACCTCCGTATATCAGAAGGGGAAATAGCAATATTCCTTTTAACACCATTATCTTTGACTTTACTTACATAGTAATTATATAATAATTTAATGTTACTATTTAATATTAATATTTTAATATTAACTTTTATTTTTTCCAGTAAGTCCTTAAGTTTCACAAAGAGTTGTCAATTTACTTTTACATCCCAATTCTTCCAAAAATAACCTTATTACATCAACACATCTTCTCTTATTCCTCCGTCCCTCCACAATATTACCTAAGGGTTATCTCTCATTATTTTAACCATAAATTATCACTTTCCTGCTTATTCCTTATATATATTATTTTACTAAGATTGATACTCAGAATTAAAAACCTTTAATTGAAATTTCCTTATTTTCCAGAAACTCTGGAAACAGTTCCCACACTTTATAGAATTTACTGTCCATCTTATTGTCCAATCTAAAGGTCAATTTGTCCATTTCTGCTATTTCCATAGTTCTTTCTAACCATTCATCTACTGTTGGAATGTGCGTTGATTTCCAATGTTTAGCATAGACCAATCCAGCCGCTACAATCAAGTGCCATAATAGTCTTTTGGTGGTAAAATCCATCGAATAGTCTGCACCAAAGACTCCCAATAAAAAAAATTCAGGAATTAAATCAATTTTCCTTTTCAAACGTTTTTGGATATTTACTCAAATAGCGTACCAAAATCTCTTTGCTCTGTCGCATCCCCACCACATATGATAAAAAGATCCCACTTGATCTTTACATTTCCAGCAGTGACTATTCATATTCTTATTCATTTTGACTAATCTACTTGATGTCAGATACCAACGATACACCTTTTTCAGCACATTTTCCTGTAATGCATAGGATCTAGAATATGAGATATTGTTTTTCCAGATTGTTTCCCAGTCTTCTAGGAGGATATTATGGTTAAGATCTCTAGCCCAATTTACCATACAGTCTTTGACAGTCTCTTCTTCTAACTTACAGGATAATAACTTTTTGTACAGTCTTGAAAGTAACTTTTTCTCTCCTTTTAGCATCAGATCTTCCAATTCATTTTGTCTTAAATCCACTCCTCCACTTGCACATCTTTTTTAAATTTTTCTTTTATTTGCATGCAGGGAAACCATTGTATATCAAATCCTTCCTCTTTTAGTTCTTGTTGGTCTTTCATTAGAACTGCTTCCCCACTTTTCTTTAATAGATCCTTATAGGTCAACCAGCTTCCAAATCTTCCCAATCCCTTAATAGAAAGCGCCTCCAATGGTGATCTCCACAATGGTTTTTTTGGGCAGAAATAAAACTTATACTTCTCCCATACTTTAAGTGCATTCCATATTACATGTCTTTTGAAAATCTTTTGGGCTTCCACTTTACCATACCACAAGTACGCATGTCAGCCAAAATGTAAATCATGTCCTTCTAGTGCCAGGATTTTCCTGTCATCCAGGTGAATCCAGGGTTTCATCCAGGCTAGGCATGCCGCCTCGTAATACAAACCCAAATCTGGTACTGCAGAGTCTCCTCTGTGTCTTATATCTGTCAGCCATTTATATTTTATTCTCGGCTCTGGATTCCTGAACTCCTGGACCGACTTTTGACTATGCTTCTGCTCAACCCTGAACAGGCAAGCTCTGCTGAACCGCTAAGATGTCTCAGTTTGTCTGCTGAATGACCTTCTGCTAGCTCTGCACTCTGTTGCCTGGCAATGGGCAGCCAGGAGCTATGACAGGAATGGCCATGTGAGGTGGTTCAGGGCTCTATAGTAAGTCAGGGGAAGGAGAACATGGCTTAGTGTAGTGTCAAACTGCAGGCAGATATTTACACTATGTCGAGGTGATTTTGCATTGAGACAAGTGAGTGTTCTACACTGCACGTATGGTACTGCAGCCACAACGTTGTGAGTTTGATCCTGCAGGGCTCCAGGTTGACTCAGTCTTCCATCGGTCAGTAAAATGAGTACCCAGCTTGTCGACGGCAATTAGCTAGACGCATTGTAAACTGCTTGGGGAGTGCTTGGCACTGATAAGCGGTGTAGAAATGTAACTGCTATTGCTATTGAATACACACAGCGACGTTCATAATATTAAGATAATTTGAAACGTACACATAAAAATGGATAGAAGGCAGTTAAAGAGAGTTGAATAACAAATATAGCACCCTGTTAAAAGGCTTTTCTTTAAAAACCTTTAGTTCTAAAAACCTGTTGGAATAAAAAGTCTTTGCCTCCTCACAAAAGGGCAGCAGGGAGGGGGCCCTTCTAGCCTCCCTGGAAAGAGTGTTCCAAAGCCTGGGAGCAGCCACCAAGAAGGCCCTATCCCTAACCGCCTTGCCTTACTTTTCACTGCAGGATACTACAGTGGCCCTCCAGGCCCTCTCCCTCTATGCCACTTTTACCTTTGGCACGGGCAGCACAAGCAAACAAGTGACCCTGAGATCCGGGGAGAACACTGTGAAGCAATTCAAGGTGGAGACCGCCAACCGTCTACTGCTGCAGTGCCAGACTGTGACCAAAGTGCCAGGAGACTATCAGATCGATGCACAAGGGGATGGTTGCGCCTATGCTCAGGTGAGTGTCCAGAGGCTGTCCAAAAGAGGGGTGGGGGAAACAGTCCTGGTGTCAGACGACACAACAGAGGGGATGGTGAAGTTGGGCAATTTTAAGTCAAGACTGCCAACCTGTTTTAGTTTTTTCTTTTTATGATTTTATATCCTTTTAATGTTTTTTAACTGTTTCAAATATTTTTAATGTGTTTAATATGTTTTAATGTGTATTTATTGTTGGAAGCCACCTTGGGTCCCAATTCTGGGAGAAAGGCGGCCTACAAATATAATAAACTAGACTATATACCCGGCGTCGCCCGGGATTTTATTTTCTCATAGGTTATACTTGTTAGAAAGATTTGAGAGCCTGTGTCTGTAATTCCCCAAACTTTCTTGTCCAGTACCTGTAACTTTTCCCCATATTCCCCAAGCCAATCTGTATTCAGAGTTATTACCAGAGAGAAGTTAGGTTTCTTGGGGAATATACTGCCCTCTTCCTTGCTGCTAGGCCTCGTCTCCATAGCAACTGGCCTATTCAAGACAGACACAGTTGACTGAGGCCCAAGAGCTCTCTGTGGCTGAGAATTCTAAGGGCCCCTCCCTAAACCGCAAACCCCAGGATTCCATAGAATCTTCTCAGGCAGCCAATCATATGAGGTCTTCGCCTGACACAGCCAATCGTATGAAGTCTTCACCTGATACAGACAAACAGACGAACTTTGACTTTTATAAGATAAACAAACAAGCAAACCTTTGGGTCCCAAGGCTTGCATTTGGTGCTGGATGAGGAAGGTACATCCTGCTCCAGACACTTGTATTCTCTTCCTATAAAAACACATTTCAAGATGCCCAAAGATGATGTTTATTAGCTGAAAAGATCAGTGAGTTCTGGCCTGTGGATGCTTTAAGGCCTTCTACAACAGGCTGTAGAAAGTACAACCAATTACTGTATATACTCATTTATAAGTCTGGCAATTTTAGTCAAAAAAAAAAAAGCCAAAAGACCTGGTTCCTCTTATCCACAGGTCAAAATAAGTACTGGACCTTAACTCTTATCAAAAAAGGGAACCATCCCCTTTTCTGAGTAGTGTGGTGAAAGGCAAGAGCTTAGTCCATCCCAGAAGAACTTAAAAGAAGCACCAACCCCTCTCTCTGCCACCGTTCTGCTTCTGGCCTGTTTGAATGCCTGGATGGAGAAATGGCAGTGGTGGTAGCGGCACTTTGCCACTTCTTCCCAAAGGAGCACTGAGAGAGTAGGGGAGGAAGGTGTTTCTTTTAGGTTCTTCCGGGATGGTTGAAGACCTCACCTTTCACTACTCAACTCAGAGAAGGGAATGGTTCCTTTTTTTGTTAAGAGTTAATACTGTACCTTAATTATTGTGTATATAAAAAAGAACCATCTCTTCTTCTGAGTAAACTGGCAAAAGGCCTTTTTGAATGCCTGGGCGGGAAGATAGTGGCAGCCAGGGGTGGCTGGCCCCCTGAGGTAGTGCTGGTGCTTTCCCCTCTCTGTGGAATGACCCTGGACTTATCCACGGGTCATATCAAAATCCATAATTTTGGCCCCAAAACCTGCCTTCGACTTACACATGAAGTTGGCTTATATGTGAGTATGTATGGTTAAGTGCCACAAACATAAGCTATATCGATTGTAAAATCATTTTGAGAGTTGTATTAGAAGAAGACATTAAGTAAGTATCCACAGGCCGAAACACACTGGACTTTTAGTTCATAAGCATTATCTTCTATCCTCTTGAGACATATCTCTGATCATGACCTTATTGCTGGACCATAACGCTCAGTAGTCTTAGCCAGCATAGCCAAATAATGAGGAAGGCTGGGAGCATTCAGAAGGCTGTGTGATTTCCAGCCATTTTATTAGATGCTCTGTAGTATTTGTTTCTTCCCCATCTTCCCATGCCCAGCACATGCACACACAGGCCTGCATCCTCTGAGTGACATATACAAGCGAAAGTCCAGCATATACACAGACACAAAGACACACACAGAGATATATATCTTTTTCTGGGTCATTGCAGAGGTTAGTATCTCTTCCTCCCTCCACAGCAATCAAAGCTCCCTGGCAGAACTCACAATTTTGCTGCTATAACCACCCCTTCACATCCATTCAGTAGCTGGTGGAAAGGAGAGGGAGATCAGAAAAGCAGCTGGTTATGTCCTCATAGCCAGACGTAGACCAAGGACATCATCACTGAGATCCACCAGGTTCCTCCAGAGAGCTTGGTGGATGATGACACTGGTTTGCATCTGGTTCCGGTGACATAGCCACATGCTTCTCAAAATCCCCTCTGCACTCCACAACTTGGGTTATCTTGTCCAATGAAAATTATATCAGGACTCGGTAGAGAACATATGCTTAAAATGAGGTCATCTTAACTCTAGTAAGATTGGCATATAATAACAATAATTCTTCATTATGCTGGAGAAATTGTGGGCTGGTTGGATCTTCATACATGGTGGGATTGTCCTGTGATACACAGATTGTCCTGTGATACACGGATTCTGGCAAGATCTATGATCAGAAATTAGCCAGATAATGGAACACCATATTGCCCTTGATCCCGGAGTGGCACTACAAAATTTATTTAGGGGTGCAAATAAGAAAATAATACGTAAGAATTTGCATTCCTTTCTATTATTAACAGCTAGGTAGGTTATTGCCAGCAATTGGAAGCCAGGCAGGTTATTGCCAGCACCTAGTTTAAATCTGTGGTATAAAAAATTTGGAATCTGGTACTATCAAAAAGACTGACATGGCAAGTAAGATGAGCAAAAGAACTGAAAGATGAGAATACCTTTGAGGCAATATGGTCCCCATTTGTTTCTTATGTAAATCAAACTAATGAAGGAGGAAATCATATTCCCACAGGTCTATTTGGAAAAGATTAGTCCAAGAGAACAATTAATTACTAAGAGATTTAGCTTGCATTTCAAGACTATGAAAGTGTAACTCATGTTCTGTGCAGTTATTGTCAATGTATTTGTTTTGTTGTTCTACATTTTTCATGTCTGTCTTTGTTTTCTGTAGGTAGGTAGGTAGGTAGATAGGTAGGTAGGTAATTTCCACTGCTCTCTACCAGCCACTGAATGGCTGAGTGAAGAGGCCTTGGAGAGGGTTGAGAGGAGAGATGTAGTATCGTATCGCCTGTGGCAACACTTTGCAACACAGAATCTTGTCAAGTCTCCCTCCCTGCCACATGAAAACACTTTCCTCCTGTCATGCCTAAGCATATACTCTTCATTTTACATCATACATTTTCCCTACCTCTGGGAGCAAATGTCAAGCTCTTCAGGGTATATAATCCAATATTTCACAGATGAAAGCTGGGATGCACACGTGGTTTAGCAACATCAGAGCATGGTCAAAATGAGGAAGAACAAGCAAGCAAGGAAACGCTGTGGCAGTTTGCTTTTGCCTGAGCCTACTGGGAAGGGCAAGACTCCATTCCTTCCATTGCTCTTCTCCTTGCTGTGTTAGTTGAATGTAGATTACTTTTACACTCGGAACTCAGTTTGCAGTAACTGAAGTAAGCTGACGATGAAGAGGGAAAGTGGGATGTGGAGAAAGAAACTGGGATGTTTTAAAGCAGTGGTTCTCAACCTGTGGGTCCCCAGATGTTCATGGACTTCAGCTCCCAGAAGCCCCAGCCACTATGGTCAATGCTCAGGGCTTCTGGGAGCTGAAGTCCATGAACATCTGGGGACCCACAGGTTGAGAACCACTGTTTTAAAGGCAGCTGAAAAAGTGGGAAAACAGAGGATTAATCAGAACTGTTTTAGGACAATCAGAGTCTATGGCCCTTTCTGCACGGGGTAAGTAGTACGGTGTGGTGCGACCTCCGACGGAGGTTGTCCACACTGTGGGAGCGGACTGGGTCAGACTACTTGTCGCAGTTCCGCACCTCAGTCCGCTCTGGAGCGACCCGAAGTGGCTGCGCAGCATGCTTTTTAAAAACCTGTTTTTACAGGTTTTTCAAAAGCACAGAGCGCGCCACTCCGTTCCCGCGCTCCGGTGCAGATTTGTGGGCGCGCACCAGTGCGTGCCTGCAGATCTGCCGGGGGCAGGCTTCCGGCTGGCGACCTTCTCTGGTTGGTGGAGAGTCTCCACCAACTGGAAGCCGGCATTTTGGACGCCGGGGACTGTGGAACAGCGAGCTCGTGCTGCTCCACATGGGGACGGACTTACCTGGCTGCCAGTAAGCTCCATTTCAGCGCGTTTTCCCCCGTTTCCCCCTCCACGTGCAGAAAGGGCCTATGTGGGAGAGGCCATTCTAAGAATACCATCATCAAGGGAGGCTTATTTGTTGGGTGCCCTGAATAGGATTTTGTCCTGTGTTTTTCCAAGTCTGCATGATGCATTCCCCCCAGAAATGCACTCTTAGGCCTAAATTCAGTTGCTAATCCTTAACTAAACCAGATCGTTTGGTTCCCAATGGCCTCTGGATCATTTGGGTCCCATAGCACAGTTCAGGTTACGCAGGACCTGTGTATGTGTGATTGCATATGTGGAGACATTGCCACTGAGAATGGTGTCCTTTTCTTTCCAGACCACCTTGAAGTATAATGTGCAGCTCCACCCAGAAGATGCACCTTTTGCATTGGATGTCCACACGGTCCCTGAGACCTGCACTGGCCCCAAGGCCCAGAGAGTCTTTGACATTGCTATAAATGTCAGGTAAAATTAACCACACTCCGAGCTTTAATGGGGAACACTGGGCCTAGGAAGGAGGAGAAACAGAAGCTGGTGACCAGGCAATTTCTGCCAGGCCTTCACACAAGGAGATATAACTGAGAGAGGTCCAGTCTGGGGAGAGCTTCATTTAAATCGCTGTTCAGTCAGGCCTTTTCCACGGCACCCTCCCAACCTGCCATAGGGACAGGAGAAAGACGAGACCCTGATTACAGTTCTGCATGATGTCGTCATGGTCCTGTCTTCCCATCCCCAGGTGGCGCAGTCATGGAGTAGATAATTTACAGGTTTTCCCCATCAATGACCTGCGATTGCGCCACCATCCCGCACTTACCTGGTCTGCGGACGGTCTGGAAGTGCAATGGCTGGCTTCCTGCCCCAGTGCAACCTGAGAAAGTAGCCAGCTGAGCTGCAGAAGGAAGAGGTGGGGCCGTCGTGCTTCCTTCATCGCAGATGCAGCCGGTGTGGAAGAGAGCACTCCTGTCGCGCTCCCCTCCCAGCAGAGCTGCTGCTAAGATCCCCGCAGGAGGAAGGGTGCAGAAAGGGCCTCAGTGAAGATTACCAGATGAGTTGGGAAAAGTGTAGCCCTCCAGATGCTGTTGTATGTGGGGAATATAGTTCAAAAAAGTGTATTTTCCAAATTCTGGCAGTCAGCTGACAAACTTTATTTCCCCTCAATGGGCTTTGAAGGTGGATCTCCCATGCATTATTTCTTGGAGTATGAACAGGATTGGTGGAAACTGAGTTAAGGGATGAAGACTGCTTTTCCTTCTGGTTTGTAAAGCTATCTCTTTTCCTTCCTGTTTTCCCAGTTATACTGGCAAGCGCCTGGTCTCTAACATGGCGATCATTGACATCAAGATGCTTTCAGGATTCATCCCAGTGAAACCATCTCTGAAAAAGGTACTGCCCCTGTAGACTACAAAAATTAAAACACGATTAAACAATCAAAAAGAATTAAAACAATTTTAAAATACATAATTGAAAACTCAAACATTCATCAGCAACACAATATCCACCACGTTCTATCAGACAGGCCACATAGAATCGCACACGGAATGCCTGTCTGAATAAAAACGTCTTTACCTGATTGTGGAAAGAAAGTAGGGAGGGTGCCAGTCTGACTTCACTGGCAAGAGAGTTCCAGAGCCAAGCCCAACACTGGAAGAACTCCTCACATGCACCCTGAGAACTTTTATACAGTGGAGTTCTCCTCTCAGCCTGAAAAATATTCTTGTCTTGGATAAGAGAAGATACCCTTTCTTTCTCCTTCAAACACACTCTAGTCCATGGTTTTGAGTGGTGTCTTGATTCCATTGCTCAGGTAAGATAACCCAGTCTTTGTTGTTTTCTTTCCAGCTGGAAAATCAAAACCAGCTCAAGCGGACAGAAGTCAGCACCAGTCACGTCCTGCTGTATTTAGAGAAGGTAAGGAAAGAGGGGACTAAATACCCTGAAGTTACCAGATCCCTTCTGATCTTGGAAACTAAACAAGGTCAGCCATGGTTAGTACTTGGATGGGAGACTGCCAATGAATACCATGGATCAGGTATATGAGGGCCTGTATTATTGGAATTTGAACTTAAGGGGTATCAATTGTTTGTCCACAGCTGACCAATGCCACCCAAAGTTACTCCTTCACAGTGGAGCAGGATGTGCCTGTCGAAGGCATGAAGCCAGCCCTGGTGAAAGTCTATGATTATTACGAAACAGGTGAGAAGAGGAATTGGCACCGCAGGCCAGCTCAGGGGCTGTAGTCATTGTTTCCAGGGTGGTGGTTCATTGAATATGAAAGCCAGTGTGGTATAGTGGTTTGAGTATTGCACTATGACCCCTGAAACCAGGGTTTGATTCCCTGCTTGGCCATGGAAACCCACTGGCTGATTTCAGGTGCATCACACACATTTAAGCACCAGAAAATCTCGTGATAGGTTCACCATAAGTTGGAAACGACTTGAAAGCATAAAATAACAATGATAGTCCATGTTGGACTAGGCTTGCCAGATCTCAGGGTCTGGCCCTGGGTCTCCAAGTTTCACAAGTCCTCTCCAGTCAGGAGATAAGGGTACAAATTCCCCAGTTTTGGGGAGGGGGTCATCTCTGGGCAGGGGCAAAAGGCTGTGTGCAGATTGCCAGCTCATCTAGAACAGAAGCAGCTTGCTACAATTGGTAAGGATTTGTTGAGTTATTGCTACAACTTTCTCTTCATGGGGTCTGTGTACTTACTTGAGCCCCTTTCACACTAAACAATTATAGCACTATGGCATCACTTTTAAGGGCCAGGGTTCCACCCTATGGAATCCTGGGATATGCAGTTTAGGCAAGGGTGTTCAGAATTCTCAGCCAGAGAATTTAAGTGCCTACTCAAACTACAAATCCTAGGATTATTCCATACAATGTAGCCATGGTAGTTAAAGTGGAATCACAGTGCTATAACTGTGTTGTGTGAAAGGGCTCTTAAGTTAGCCTGCCAGTTGTGGTGGTACAAGAGCTCAGCCTCTGCTCTGCATCCAACTTCTGGCTAGAAACAAGTCGGCTACATTAAATGTTTAATTTGCTTATTTATTTATTATATTTGTACACCACCTCTCTCCCAAAGTCGGACCCAAAGTGGCTTATCCTATCTGGAAACAACCCCTTTAGTTAAGATTTCTCTTAATTTCCAAACAGGAAAATATGTTGGGGTGTGTGTGTGTGTGTGTGTGTGCGAGCTGTGAGCAATTGTGGTTGGTACTTAATGAATAACACTTAATGACATCTCCAGGAGCCCTCCCAAGGGCTCAGGTTTTGGCCTAGAAACCCCCAGTCCTGGGAGAATCCTGAATTGGCAACACTGTTGGACTGTAGATGTCAAAAATAGCAGAATCTTGTTTCCAGTTTGTTTCCTTTATGGATTTCAGCCTCCTGCATGTTGTTATTCAAAGACATAACCATGTTAGTCTATTTCAGCCTTAAAAGATATAAGGGAACCATGTAGCACTTCTGAGACTCATAAAGAAAATAAATAATTTCCTAGCATAAACATTTGTGGAGTTCAGACATACATACCTTATGAAATTGACATGCATCCACAAATGCTTACACCAGAAATTTCTTTTAGTCTCAAAAGAGCTATAGGATTCTGTTGTGTCTATCCTACTTGTCAAGTCACTTTTCAGGTATCTAAAAAAAAAAAATGACAACTGCCACACAAAAAAATATAGATTGGTCTTATGCCTGTGACTTACACTGGCATAGGTTCCATTATGCATGTAGCTGTAATTTTGGGACCATGGCAAAATCCATATTCATTCACAGTTTGCAGAAGTAGAGTTGAACATGTGGCACTCTTCTGTGTGGTGGTGTCACGGGGCATTGGAATGGAAGGGAATACGGAGTGGAGGAAGGCTTGCGTATGCCTTGCTTTTACCCCTCCGGAGCTCCCCCATTCCTATGCATTTTGCTTGAGTACAGATAACTTACACAAGGCTTCTCCCCTGCTCATTCATTCCCTTACGTTTTGCATGAGAATGGGAAGGCGGGGGACTCTGGAAGGGAATGGGAGGAGGAACAGGGGAGAGTTATTTGTGGTTTTTCCACTTTCGCGAGAGTTCTGCACCCCGAACCCTCATGAAAGTGGAGGGGCCACCCTATTGCACTTTGAACTTTGCAGTGATTATAGTAAGCTGAGGACAAAGGGGGACAAGGAGAGAGAAACCAGGATGTTTTGAAAGCAGCTGAAAAAAGGGGACAAAGGAAGACAAATCAGGGCTGCCCCTGCCAGATGGGGACAGTTGGACAGTAGTGGAGGGCAGCAAGTGCAGGGGTGGGAATCTGGGGGGGGAGTGGCCCCTGGGCCACATGCAATTGCCCACACCAGTGTAGGATCTTAGCAGTAGTGCATAGGTTGGCGGCAACCAGCATCTGTGCAGAATGCAGGATGACACTGACAAGTCAGCCCTGACCATCTTTCCTTTCTTCTCCTTCTACGTCCAGATGAATTTGCCCTAACAGAGTACACCGCTCCCTGCGTTGCAGGTAGGTATGAGAGTCAATTTCCTCTTCCTCCCAAAGCCGGACTCTTTTCTACAAATTCTGATCTCCCCCGCTACTTCTGTCCCCATTAAGTTGTCAGTAAAATTCAGAAACAACCCAGTTTTTAAAGCAGATGAAGATGTGGAATCACCATTTGTAGTTTCTGTTCCAGCACCAAAATGCCTGTGTCAGTCTGAATATACACTAGTGTGAACACATTGGGAGCACTTGCTCCTCTTGATAACCTGCCCATAAAAGATTTCTCCATGCCAGGATGGAGCATGCATCAGTGGCGTCCACTGAAAAACAAAGAAACAACAACATTAACTTGATTAAAGAAGTGCCTTAACTGTACACTACTTTTGACACAAGACTTGACACATTGAGTGGCAGGTGCCCTTTTAGAAGAGACATTCTGCTTCCTGGTCACACAGGGCGGAATGCCTTTTGCAGACGGCACTTTCTGCAACATCTAAGAACACAGGAAGCTGCCTTATACTGAGTCCTGCTATAGGGCCATCAAGCTCGGTATAGTAAATCTTTAGTAAAACTGAAAGATTTATATGATCTCACAAGAAACCAGGGTATAGTCTACACTGACCAGCAGCAACTCCCCAGGATTTCAAACAGTTTTTTCCCAGTGCTACTGGTAAACATGCTGCCATTCTGAAGACATCTGCTTTTGTCCGATTTAGAAACTAAACACAGCAGGGCTGGGGCCCTCTCGCGTTCCACAATCATAGCACTATGATTCTACCTGAACTGCCGTGTCCGTGTCCTGTGGAATCCTGGGACTTGTAGTATGGTGAGGCACTTGAACTCTACGGCTGAAAACTATAAACCCCCTTCTCTAAACTGCAAATCCCAGGATTCCATAGGATGGAACCAGGAGAACCAACACTTTACCATCCTGGACACATCTGCCTTGTTTGATTTCAGAAGCTAAGCAAGATGGACTTGTTAGTATTTGGATGGAAAACCAGCAGTGATCTCCAGGTAGGGCTGGAAGAGGATCCTGTCTGAGATCCTGTCTGAAAGCCTAGACAGCCACTGCCAATCAGTGCTGGACCAACAGTCTGAGTCAGTATAAGGCAGCTTTTTATATTCTTGTAAGCAGAGAGGCAGAGTGGTATAGTGGTTGAGTATTAGACTATGACCCTGGAGACCAGGGTTTGATTCCCTGCTTGGCCATGGAAACCCACTTGGTGACCTTGGGTGTGTCACACACACACAGCCCCAGAAAACCCCATGATTGGTTCACCTTAGGGTCTCCATTAGTTAGAAATGACTTGAAGTCTGACAACAGCAACAACAACGCTTGATTTATGGATTTTTATGCTCTTTGTTCCACTACAGATGATACAAAACAAGGAAAGGCATGAAGGACAAAAGTACCTCCAGTACACCATTCTCTTTCTAGATTCTTCTGGTATCTCCACCAGACAACCTTGAAGGATAGCACAATAGAAACTGAAGAAACTTTTTTTTAAATAGAGTCAATAAAATCTGGACCTCATCAATTGTTATCAAAACCATATGTTTGCCTTGTTTATTCCACAGCAATCTAAGCCCCGGGGCACATGCTTCTGCTTGTTCAGGCAATGCTCAGAATGCCAGCTTGAAAAGCTATGGAAAAATAGAACAAACAGGTGAAGAATTGGTGTATAAAAATAAAAAGTCAAGCCACACTGGGAATCCACCTTTTCTCCAGGTTGAGGTCAAAAGAGAGATCCTTATTATCTACTCTGTCCCACTGCTCAGTGAAATAAACATAATATTTTCTATTTTACATGCCATATCTCAAGTGGATCTCTAATAGCAGCTCAAGGGGGTGGGAAGCCCTATTTGATGGCAAACTCTTGCCATCAAATAGGGCATTTCTCTCCCTTTCCATGGAATTCTTTGGTGAGAAGTAAGGTCAGGGCTCTGTCTCCATTTCACTGATTCTGTTTCTTCCCTATGTGAATTTTCTTGTGATTAGGAAGACCTAATTGATCAGAAAACTTCTTGGTACTGCGTGAGCAGCCATATGGATTCTCCCACCAGCATATCTTCTGATCTTGAATACTGTTCTAAAGTATGAGGGCTTAGTCTGGGTCTGATGCTTACTACATTCATATACAGCCAGCCCTCCATGTCTACGGGTTCGACTTTCACAGATTTGATTATTTGTGAGTTTCTTCAACCCCTGCCACCACCACTCACAAACTCAGGCACTTTTTTTTCGGGAGAACTTTCCCTTTCAGCAGCTTTGATCAGGCTGTACAGCCCTTTAAAAACCTGTTGCTGGTCCTTTTCCTCCTCCACTAACCACTGCCTACTCAGCTATTTGCAGAAATTGCAGCCCAATTTCTCAGCTCCACAAACCCTCTCCTGATGCCCTCCCACACCCAAGGAATGAGATGGGTAAAAGAGAGAATGAGTATAGTGCCACCATACTGATCCTTCTCCTTTCCCTGACCTGATTTGGACTCTGGGTGCCCGCTCTCTCCACGGTCCCTGCCCCCCGCTTCCCACAGACACACACATTTTGATATTTGCAATTTTTCCACTTTTGTAGGGATCCTGCACCCCTAACCCCAGCAAATATGGATGCCACCTGTATATGGTTTCACTCCCTCTTTGCATTTCATGATATCTCCTTGTGCTTTAACAGCAGGTATTTTCACATACCGAACAGATATAGTGCCACTGTTTTTTTCTATATCCTTGCTTGCTTGTTTTCCCACTGTTGACCCAGGAGGACTCAACATAATTACATAAACCAAACATTAAAGCAATTAAACAGTACAACTGAAATTATGAATGAACCACAAAACCCTAGGCAGGAACACCCAATGAAAACACTTGGAAACTATACAACATGACCATTATTATCAAACACAGCACATAATTCAATATTTTAGTTCAAAGAACATACGGTATGGATCATGTTTTTATTAAAAAAGACCCAACCAAACTCAGTGATCATTGTGGCTTCCGTGTTAGAGGGGCAGTGGATCTGCTCTGAGTTTATGCTGAACTTTTAAGAAGCTATTCAGGGTGCTGTACGCCACTCACAAAACTGGATTGTTCCTTCAAAGTTTGGACTAAAACTCAGAGGAGATTCGCCAGTCCACTGACACAGAAGCAATTAGCCACTGACCAAAGCAATAAAGACTGCTCAAAGAGCCAATCCCTCTGAAGTCCACCCTCAAAATAAATTAACAAAATGTTACATTATGGATTTCTGCTATCTGGGGCCAAATCACTCCATTCCACTTTCTCTTCTATTTTCCTTTCATGTGGTCACTGAGAATGCTCAGTCTCCAGTCAACTATTTGCTGGATCGTTCACCTTTCCAGGGATGTTTTCCTAAAGAATATTCAAATGTCTGCAAACCTAGCTTACTAACATATCCCTTATGTGTATGGATGCTGCTACTGTACTTTGACTGCTTACTCAGCGGCACTCACAGCTTAAACAGAGGGAATGATATAGTCCATTTCCGCACTACACTGCTACAGTGCTACGATTCCGCTTTCGACATCCTATGAAATCCTGGGGTTTGCATTTAGGGAGGGGCGTTTAGAATTCTCAGCCAGAGAGCTCTTTGACCTCAGCAAACAATAAACCCCAGGATTCCACAGGATGTTGAAAGTGGAATAATAGCCCTATAACAGTGTAGTGCAGAAACGGCCATAGCCTCAAACAATGTAAATGGTACTCACACTTATCTCTCTTGTCTGACTATTTTATTAACATAAAAGGGGTCCTCTTGGAACCAACTAAATTTCCATCTAGTCCAAGTCTTTGGGCAGAGTGGGACACTGACGCACGGGCCAAATCTTCTCCACCCGATACTTTTCAGGTCCCACATTCAGGACTTGCTGTGAGATTCATATATTCATTAGGCCTGAAGTCTACCTGAAGCATTTCTATGACTTCCCTTCAGTGTGGATTTCTTGATGCTTAATAAGAGTTGATTTGAGACCAAATCCCTTCCCACACTTTAGGCATTTATATAGTTTCTCTCCATTGTGATTTCTCCAGTGTCTAACAAGGTGATGATTGTATATGAAACCTCTTCCACACTGAGAGCACTCGTACAGTTTCTCTCCAGTGTGGGTCCTCTCATGTGCTTTAAGTTGTGATGGCCTGTTGAAACTTTTCCCACACTCCAAGCATTTATATGGTTCTTCCCCTTTGTGAGTTCTTTCATGATTATGAAGACTTGAAGTCTGATTGAAACTCTTCCCACACTCTGAGCATCTATATGGTTTCTCCCCAGTGTGAATTCTCACATGGACGACAAGATTTGACTTGAGGCAGAAACTTTTGCCACAGTCGGAGCATTTAAATGGTTTCTCGCCAGTGTGGATTCTCTGATGTCTGCCAAAGCTTGCTTTCTCACTGAAACTTTTCCCACAATCAGAGCATTTATATGGCTTTTCTTCCACATGCATCCCCTCATCAGCAAGATGGGTTTGGTGGTGTTTACTGAAATAAGAAATTTGTCTAAAACTTTTCCCACAATCTGGGCATTTATATGGCTTCTCTCCAGTATGGGTTCTCTCATGTTCCTTAAGATTTCCAGCTTGGCTGAATCTTTTCCCACAATCAGAACATTTATATGGTTTTTCTCCTGTATGGGTTCTCTGATGGGCAATGAGGTTAGAGCCTGTACTGAAGGATTTCTCACAGCTGGAACATTTGTACGGCTTCTCTCCTGTGTGAAACCTGTGGTGTGTTGTAAGCTCTGAGGTTTTTCTGAAGCTTCTGCCACAGTCTAAGCAGGTATACGGTCTCTCTCCTGTGTGGGTTTTTTCATGTTCTTTAAGGAACCCTGACCGGCTGAAGCTTTTCCCACAATCTAGGCATTTGAATGGTTTCTCTCCAGTGTGGATTCTCACATGCAAAACAAGGCTTCCTTTGTGACTGAAGGTTTTCCCACAATCAGAACAAGCATATGGTTTTTCCCCGGTATGGATTCTTGTATGAGCAATAAGATTTCCTTTCTGGTCAAAATTCTTGCTGCAAATTGAGCATTTAAAGGGTTTCTCTCCCGTGTGAATTCTGTGGTGTCTAATAAGTTTAAAGTGTGCATTGAATGATTTTCCACAGTATAAGCAATGGTACACTTTTCCCTCTGACTGGGATGTGCTGTGGACAGCCAGACCTGAGCTGTTTTCCTGTTCAGTCAATGTCTCTTGTCTCTGATTTTCATGAATTTCCTCCCGGCTTGCAAACTCACTTACCCAACATGGACTGGATCCGTCTATACTCTTCATCCACTGGCTTTCTTGTTGCCTCTGCACCAGTCCTTGTGGACTTCTGACAGATTCTGTCTGCTCAGATCTTTGGGAAACTTCCTCTTCACTTGCTCCTTTGAACAAGCGGAGTTCTCTTCCTTCACAGGCTTCCCTTCGGTGACCCTCTTCTTTTGGCTCAATCTCACACTCCTTGCCTAATAAGAAGAAATTTCAAAGTGAACATGCCTGTAAAGTCAAGCCCCAGGTTTGTCTACTTCAAGGATGGGCATGAAGCGGGGGACTGCCTCTGTCCTCGAGACCTCAGAGGCCCACGTCTGCCCTGCACTCATCATTTAGGGGGTCAGTGGGTGGGCTGGACCTCCATTTCTAAAAATGGCCAAAAATATTCCACATAATTCCAGACTACTTCAGGCCTATTTCAGTTTATTTTAGGCCAGGAGTGGGAAGTGGAATCAAAACTGTAAATAACAGTCCTGTCAGTTTTGGTTTTGAGAAAAGCATGACACAGATCACCCTAAAACAGAATCATTCCTCCACCCCAATGGCCCAGAATGATCAATCACACCTCCTGGAAGTTTCAGGGGTCTTGAAGGGAAGTGAGAGTACCAGTCTATTCTGCTTTTGTCAGACCCCATCTGGAATACTGAGGCAGCTGCACTCCCGCCCCCTCAAATGAGTGGGGTTGTTCCCAATTGCCCACAAACACTCTCTAGGGCAGTGCCACTCAACGTGGAAGTCTATGGACTTGTGATACTCCACGAGCCACCGGCTACCAGTCTGTGGCAAGTTTCTAGGAAATGAATTTTTCAGTGCTTACAAAGAAATTAAATATTTTTAGGTATAACAATAACATAAAGGTTGAGTGTCCCTTATCTGAAATGCTTGGAACCAGAAGTGTTTCATATTTTGAATTTTTCGGGGGGGGGGATTGGTATACCTGTATATACTTAAGTACCGTACAGGAGATCTTTGGAGAGCCTGTGTATGAATGAGTGAGAGCGCCATCACCTTAAGCTGGAAGCAGATGGCTAGCAGATTCCCCAGAGATCTCACGTACCGTACTGTATTTTAATTTAATACAGGTACCAGGTGCGTTTTATCCTCAGTCTCTCTCCAGCCTTTTGTCTCATACACAACACAAGCAGGTGGATTTCCAGTTGGTTGACTGACCAAACCAAAGGGTGCTCATCAATGGCTCCTTTTCATTTTGAAGAGAAGTGACTAGTGGGGTACCAGACAGTTCTGCCCCGGGCCCAGGGCTATTCAACATCTTTATCAATGAGTTGGATGAGGGAATAGAGGACATGCTTCTCAAATTTGCAGATGACACCAAATCAGGAGGGGTAGCTACCACCCCAGAGGACAAGATCAGAATTCAAAATGATCTTAAAGTGATTAGAGAGCTGGGTCAAAACTAACAAAATGCATTTCAACAGGAAGAAGCATAAGGTACTACACTTGGGTAGAAAAAAAATGAAAATGCACAGACATAAGATGGGTGACACCTAGCTTGACCATACTGCCTGTGAAAAAGATCTAGGAGTCTTAGTAGACCACAAGCTGAATATGAGACAGCTGTGTGATGCAGCAGCTAAAAAAATCAATGTGATTCTGGGCTGCATAAATAGGAGTATAGTGTCTAGGTCAAGGGAAGTGATGGTACCACTTTATTCTGCTTTCATCAGACCCCACCAGGAATACTGTGTCCAGTCCTGGGCACCACAGTTCAGGAAGGATATTGAGATCTATCTAGAGGGCAGCAACCAAAATGGTAGAAGGCCTGGAACCCATGCTCTGTGAAGAGCTACTTAGTGAACTATGTTTAGCCTAAACAAGAGAAAGTTAAGAGGCAACACAATAGCTATGTTTAAGTATTGGAAGGGATGTCGTATGGAGGATCGAGCAAGCCTGTTATTTGCTGTTCCAAAGACTAAGACACACAGCAATGGCTTCAAATTTCAGGAAAAGAGATTCCATCTAAATAGTAGGAAGAACTTTCCGACAGTAAGAGCAGTTTGACAGTGGAATGTGCTGCCTGGGAGTGTGGTGGAGTCTCCTTCTTTGGAAATGTTTCAGCAAAGTCTACCTGTCGGGAATGTTTTGATGACGTATTCCTGCATGGCAGAAAGGGGATGAATTTGATGGCCCTTGTGGTCTCTTCCAACTCTACGATTCTAGGCACGAAGTAGCAAACATTTAAGACGTGAGGCTGAGAAGTGAGGGTCTATGAAATGGCAGGAGGCGTGGATGAGCACCGAGCACTACACTTGGATTCGTGCCATTTCACAGATCCTTAAGTCTCTCTCCAGCCTTGCATCTCTCTCCAGCTTCATGCCTTGTTTGTTTGCCACTTGTCTTGTGTGTGAGATGTGAGGCTGGGGAGAGATTGAGGATCTGGGAGACAGATGAGCAGGAGCACCACAGCTGCTGCCACAAAAGTGGACATGGGCTGCTGGTGGCAAAAAAGCTTCAGTTTTTGGAGGTTTTTGGATTTATGGAAAGGGATGCTCAACCTGCATTGATAATATAATAATAAGGAGAAGGGATTATTTTCAATTTATTGAAGATAGGAAGTTTGAAAACTATCAGTGGGCTTTTCCCTCACCTTGGCACTCTTCAGTTTGGCCAAAGCTCATGAGCTCATCTTCACATTTAACTGCTGCTGGGTCAAAGAGACCTTCTGCTCTGGGGTGGGTCTCCCACGGACTTTTCTCTTGATTCATCTTGGATGTCTGTCTGGCTTCACAGAACTCTTGAGAGAAAGCTCACCAGCTTTCCACGTGGCCCACTGTCTCCTTCATTTAGGAAGAGATCTCCTCTACAGTCTCATCCTCAGTGTCGTTACCTAGTAAGCGGAAGACAGATATATATATGAAACTAGATTTATGTGGCCAGTGATTGTGGCCTGTAAGAATTTGCTTCAGGGGGATGATTGGGAGCTGCCTCAGGTAGACAACCCAAACAAACATGCCAGATTAAAGATCTTAGACACCAGCCCTGAAGACATGTGGCCCTCAACAGAGTCAGGAAAGCATCCCTGCTTCTGAGATGTTGGGAACTCTCAGACCCAAATTGTGGTAGCCTTTAAAGACACAAGCGAAGTCACTGGCCAGGCAAAGCAGTAGCTGCTTGTAGAGGAAGATTTCTCATCAGTAAAGGGCTCCTTGTCAATAAGACCCTCTTCCTAAAGAGGACGTATGCTCTTTCACACCAAAACAGTGATAGCGTTCCATCTTACGGATCTGTTGTTTCAAGATTTCTCTGCCAGAGAGCTTTAGTGTCCCACCAAACTATAAATCCCAGGATTCTATATGCAGGATGCAGCTGTGGAAGTTAAAGCAGCATGAAAACACTGTACAGTCAGCCCTCCACATTTGTGGGTTTGACTTTCACGGATTTGATTATTTGTGAGTTGCTCCAACTCCTCCCTCCACCAGCGCTTCTTTTTTGGGGGAACCTTCCCTCTCGGCAGCTCCAATCAGGCTGCGCAGCCCTTTAAAAACCTGCCTCCGGTTCTCTTCAGCCTTCACCAGCGGCTGCCTGGCCAGCTAAGGACAGTTCACAGTCCAATTTATCAGCACCACAAACCCCCTCCCGATGCCCCCTAGTACCCAAGGAAGACTGGGCAAGAGAGAGGAAATACAGGGTCACCATGCTAACCAACCCCCCTTTCCCTCTTCTTTCCTTGACCTGGTTTGGACGTTGGATGCCCAATCTCCCCGCTGTGCTTTGCCTCCCCCCTTCCCACAAACACACACATACACACACATTTTGATATTTGCAATTTTTTCACTTTGGCAAGGACCCTGCACCCCTAACCCTAGTGAACATGGAGGGCTGAGTGTAATCGTGTGATGCAGGGGTTTGAACCAGTAATCGATCGGGCTTTCTGCTCTATAAGATCTTGGTTTTCTGCAACAGTTTGGAGGCCCAAGACTGATCTAAATAAAAACAATGTCTACCGTGCTTGAGGTACTATATTCCAAACCATGTAATAGATGCCCTCGACTTGATCTAAAACTGCATTTTCCAGCAATGAAATAATTTAGCTAGAGCACCAGATGGTACCATTCCAGCTTGGGGCTAAAAAAGAATTCTCCCAGCTCAGATCTGAAGGACATTTCTAAACTTAATTCTACCACGTTGGAACACAGTCAACCTGCCATAACACTGCCAGCCGGCCCCTCCCTAAACTGCAAACCCCAGGATTCCATAGGATGTTAAAAGTGGAATAATAGCACTATAGCAGTCTAGTGCGGAAATGGCCACAGACACAGCCATTTTTGTTTGGCATACTAAAGATGATTTCGTCAGGGACAGCATGCTTTTCTGCCTTATCTCTGTCAATAGTTCTTAATCTGGATTAGGCCTCCAAGTCTAGAATCAGGAATTTCAGCACCAAGAATGAATAACACAAACTAACACTATATTAAAGTACCTCAGAGCTCTTGCAATGCATTTTTTGCTCTTCCTACCTAACAAGAGATTCAGAGGAAAGTCTTTCTCAAAATGGTCGCTATTGTTTTCAAGGCTTTATTCCAGAGTTGGGACTCCACATGTTGTCAGATGCTAACTCTCAGAAGCCCTTGCCAGCACAGCCAATGGTACAGAATGCTGGGAGTTGTAGTTCGGCAGTGCCTGAAGGGCTGCATGATTCCCATCCCTGGTTTAGTGAAACACAGTCACTGCCTGAAAGTCTCTTTCCCACACAAACTCACAGATCCTTCTGCATAGCAAAAGCGCCCAACCAACTGCTGCACTGTATTACTACTGGAAGGATACTGACAAGCTGTAATGTTTCCAGAGGCGGTGGACCAAAATGGTAGAAGACTTGGAAACCATGCTCTTTGATGACCAGCCTAGGGACCTGGGTATGTTTAGGCTAGAGAAGAGAAGGTTAAGAGGCAACATGATAGCTATGTTTAAATATTGGAAGGGATGTCATAGGGAGGAGGGAGCAAGTCTGTTTTCTGCTGCTCCAGAGACTGGGACACAGAGCAATGGCTCCAAACTCCAGGAAAAGAGATCCCACCTAAAGAACTTCCTGATGGTAAAAAGCAGTTTGACAGTCTAACTCAGAGTGTGGTGGAAGTCTCCTTCTTTGGAGGTTTTTAAACAGAGGCTGGATGGCCATCTGTCAGGAATGCTTGGATGGTGTATTCCTGCGTGGCAGAAGGGGATTGGACTCAATGGCCCTTGGGGTCCCTTCCAATTCTACAGTTCTATCGTTCTACAATTCCCAGCATCCTGCCATACCACTTGGGGTGATGAAAGTTGTAGTCCAAAACCACTGCAAGGTGTCAAGTGGTGAAGGTTTCCGTAGCCAACAAGACAAAAGAACAGGAGCTGAGCAGGTGACATTTCCAGCCACTGTTTCACCTTCCAAAGTCCTGACAGATATCCATGTGGGAAGGAAGCCTCATTTTTAAATGTCTTCCTCTCATGAGACATCCTAAGCCTCTACATCCCTCTTTGATCGTTCACGAGCTTTACGCACTCTGTGGAATTCAGGAGTCCCCAGCTAACATTTTAAACAACTCTTGTCCAAGCTAAAATTAATTTAGTTCTGCAAGGCTGTCAACATTTAACTGCCTACTGTGCCTTTTGCTTTGAACAAGTTGGTTTAACAAGGAATTAAAAGGCTGATAAGCAGTGATGTAGACTCAAGTCAAAACTGAGTCAGACTTAAGTCTCTTCAATGACTTGACTTGGACTCGACTCGACAATAAACGAGGCACTGACTTAACTTGACTTGAGACTTGCAGTGGTTCTCAACCTATGGGTTCCCAGATTTTTTTTTTTGGACTTCAGCTCCCAGAAGCCCTGAGCACTGACCATAGTGGCTGGGGCTTCTGGGAGCTGAAGTCCACAAACATCTGGGGACCCACAGGTTGAGAACCACGTGACTGACTTGCTACCCTTGGTTCCGTAACACAACACGTTCATCCAGAACACCATTTCCATGGCCATTTCTGCACAACACTCTTACAGCGTGATGATTCCACTTTCAACCTCCTATGGAATCCTGGGGTTTGCAGTTCTGAACTGCAAACCCCAGGATTCCATAGGAGGTTGAAAGTGGAATCATCGTGCTATACCAGTCCAGTGTGGAGTTCGTTTCCCTTAAGACATACACACACTTCGCTTCTTTCTCCACTACACTGTTATATAGTGCTATTGTTCCCCTTTCAACATCCTATGGAATCCTGGGATTTGCAGTTCAGGGAGGGGCCTTTAGAATGCTCAGCCAGAGAGCTCTTTGGTTTCAGTAAACTACAAACCCCAGAATTCCACAGGAGGTTGAAAGTGGAATCATAGCGCTATAACAGCGTAGTGCGGAAGGCCCTTATTTCCACGCTTCGCTCCCTCTTGCCAGCATTTTCCTCCTCTTTCATCTCTCTCTGTTTCCTTCCATGGTCTGCATTTTTCCCCTTTTTGCAAAGCAAGCTGACTCCCCCTTGCAAGCTCACCTCTCCTCCCTTTCTCTCCTTGCGGGCACGGCCAAGGCATCCTCGTCCTCCCCCTTTGCCCCCACCTCCTGCCACCCCCCTCCCCAAAACGAGCAGGAAGGGGCCGGGCTGCCTCCCTCTTTCTCCCACGGCTTTGTCCTCTAGGAGCCAAGGACTCGGTCGCTTTAACTCGCTCCGCGCCCGGACCCAGAGGCCGCTCCTCTCCTCCGGAGGGAGGATGAAGAGCCCATCGAACCGGGAGGAAGAGGAGAAGGAGGCGGAGGAAGGGCCCGGGATCGATCCGGCCCAATGAGGAGCCCTGGCAAGAGCTGGGCAGGACTCACGGCGGGGAAAAGAAGACCCAGGAGAGAGAGCGAGAGAGAGGGAGAGAGGGAGAGAGAGAGAGAGAGACGTCTTCCGAGATCAGAGAGGCTGCCAGCCGGAATATGGGGCCCACTTCTGTAAGAGCTTTATTTTCTTCCATGGGAGATATCCATCTATATAGCTTGCTTTTCCGCACTGCACTGTTATAGCGCTATGATCCCACTTTCGACCTCCTGTGGAATCCCGGGGTTTGCAGTTTCCTGAGGCCAAAGAGCTCCCTGGCTGAGAAGTCTAAAGGCCCCTCCCTCGACTTCAAACCCCAGGATTCCACAGGGTGTTGGAAGTGGAATAATAGCGCTACAACAGTGTAGTGTAGAAACGGCCTAGGAGTGGCATAGAAATCACTCAGAAAAATTAAGATCATCCCCTTTGCATGCTCTCTAGTTTAGAAGCTAGAGGATTCCACACAAAAGGAGGTAAGGAGGGGAAAACCAGAAAACTTAGGGGCAAGTTGGTTCTTAGGGCCGTATCACACTATACTGTTATAGCACTATGATTCCACTTTAACTGTCATGGCAACACACTGTGGAATTCTGGGGTCTGTAGTTTAGCAAGGCCCAAGAGCTCTCTAGTTGAGAAGTCTAAATGCCCCTCCCTAAACTGCGAATCTCAGGATTCCAAACTGTGAGTTAAAGTGGAATACGAGCACTATAAAGGTGTAGTGTGATAGGTCCCAAAAAGCGGAGGGCCTTTCTGCACCATATAATTACTGCAGTATGGGCCTTTCCACACTACACTGTTATAATGCTATTATTCCACTTTCAACATCCTGTGGAATTCTGGGATTGTAGTTTACTGAGGCCAAAGCACTCTCTGGCTGAGAATTCGAAATGCGCCTCCTGAAACTGCAAGCCCCAGGATTCCATAGGATGTTGAAAGTGGAATAATCGCGCTATAAGAGTGTAGTGCGGAAATGGCCTAGGTGGATTACCACCTAGACCAGAAACAGCTCAAAGAGAAGGGCAGCCCCCAAAGTGCTCTCTATCCATTCAGGCTTTTTGGCTGGTTCTGCTTCCCATTTGGCCCTCTTCCACATCCGGCAATATGGGATCCCGTTCCTGGATGACAGTTTGGGGAAGAAGGAAAAAAGCAATAGAGCTGGCTTCTCAGGAGGACCAATAGTAGCCCCACTTGGCACAGTCCATTCATTTAAACAAATTTTTCCCCATTTGGGGAAATAATGTTTCGCCCGCACTGAAACATTCCCGGTTCTTTTAGATAGGAACAGCTGGGCACAGATGTTGTTGCTGTTACATGCTTTCAAGACAATTTCAGCTTACGGTGACTCTGTCTCGGATTTGCTTGGTAGGATTTATTCAGCAGAGATTTGTCCGTGCGTTCCCCTGAATGGAGCAGTGCTACCGAAAGCAGTGGTCCAGGGACCAGTACTAGTCCTTGAGGCAGCTGCCAGTCCCTGATGAGTTTCCAGGAAAGCAAGAAACAAGGCGGGCGACCAAAATGGTAGAAAGCCTGGAAACCATGAAGCCCTATGAGGAGCGGCTTAGGGAGCTGGGTATGTTTAGCCTGGAGAAGAGAAGGTTAAGAGGCAACATGATAGCTATGTTTAAATATTTGAAGGGATGTCACATGGAGGATGGAGCAAGCCCATTTTCTGCTGCTCCAGAGACTTGGTCATGGAGCAGTGAGTCCAACTACATAAAAAGAGGTTCCACATAAACATTAGGAAAGAATTTCCTGATGGTAACAGCAATTTGACAGTGGGATATGCTACTTCAGCGTGTGGTGGTGTCTCCTTCTTTGGAGGTTTTTAAATAGAGGTTGGATGGCCAGTTGTTAGGAGTTCTTTGAATGTGTATTCCTGCGAGGTTGGACTTGATGGCCTTTGTGGTCTCTTCCAGCTCTGATTCTAGAATTATAGCCAATGGGCATAAATATGGTACTCATCTCTGACACACTGAAAAAAATTAATTATAGGTCCCCCACATCAGACAGTTTAGGAGGCACAGAGTATGTGGTATTTCCTCTTAATATCCCATCCATGTACTAACCAGGCCTGATGCTGCTTAGTTTTGAAGATCAGATGAGATCTGGTGCTTGCCAGCTATAGACATCCCATCCATCATTAGCAACTGTAAATAAAGGATCCCTCTGTTCATCCACTTAGCAGGAATCCTGATTCCCTGCTTCTGAAAATTTCTATGAAAACCTCTTTGTTCCCTCAACTTTCTTACAAGATTTCCATAACAATGGGCAGATGCTAAATGGGAAGGAGAGGCAACTTGGAAGAAAATTCCCTTTTCCTCTCCTTTATGTGAGACTTGTGTGCAAATGAGAGAAATTCTATTCCCTGCTTAGCTTCCAAGATCAGACAGGTTGGGTTCCTTCGGGGTATCTGGCCATGGATGAAATAGATGTTCTCCAGGGGCCCCTTTCACACTATACAATTACAGCACTATGATTCCACTTTAATTGCCACAGTTCCATCCTATGCAATTCTGGGACATTAAGAATTCTCCGCTGGAGAGTTCTAGCACCTCACCAGACTGTAAACCTCAGGATCCTATAAGATGGGACCACGATAGTTAAAATGAAATAAAAGTGCTGTAACTGTGTAGTGAGAATGGGCCCTTGGTCTGTTTCAACTGTTCTGCAAAGCAATTCCAAACATAAAGGGCACACAGGTTGGACATCCCTTCAGATATTTGGACATGATACCCATGTTTAAATATTTGAAGGGATGTCATGTTGAAGATGGAACAAGCATGTTTTCTGCTGCTCCAGAGACTAAGACATGGAGCAATGGATTCAAACTACAGGAAAAGAGATTTTACCTGAACCTCAGGAAGAAATTCATGTTGGCAAGAGCTGTTCGACAGTGGAATATGCTGCCTTGGAGTGTGGTGGAGTCACATTGTTTGTATGTTTTTAAACAGGCTAGATGGCCATTTGCTGACAGTGTTTTCAAGGTGTGTTACTGCATGACAGGGGGTTGGACTCAGTGGCCATCTCCGCACTAGCCTGTTATAGCGCGATGATTCCACTTTCAACATCCTCTGGAATCCTGGGGTTTGCAGTTTCGGGAGGAGCCGGCCGGCCCCTCCCGAAACTGCAAACCCCAGGATTCCATAGGATGTTGAAAATGGAATAATAGTGCTATAACAGTCTAGTGCAGAAATGGGCTTTCTTTCAAATTCCTTCTGAAAAGCTATGTTCCCATGAAACCTTTCCCCACAACTCCAGTTCCCATGCTTTACTTGTAGGGTGAGTTAGCTGATACTTCTAGAGATTTCTGGACTACATCTCCCATAGGTCCCATCCAGCAAGGCAGTAACGGACAAGGATTGCTGGAGTTGTAGTCTAAAGCAATACCGCGTTGTCTGCAGCTGTGCTTATAAAAACAAAGTGTTGGTTCATAAGAACAAAGCTAAGCTAAATCCACAGGCAGCCAAAGGTTAACCGCTTTTCTTTGGCTGTTCTTTGTTTTCTGTAATGAGCTTCTTGTGCTGACACTTGTAAAAGCATTTTTGGGCACAACCTGGGTTTACCAGTATATCTGTTCCATATTCTTAATAAGGTGTGTCTCACTAAACAATTATTAAAATCTACATCCACTTTAACTTTATTGTACCATAAGTATATATGCCACCCAAACCTCAATTCATGCCCCTTTATTTCTAATCATCTTATAATTCTCAGCACCATCCATTCTTTTAATCAAACCAAAGAACAGGTTGCAAAATGCAATTTCAAATCAGGTAGACCCAATCCTCCTCTTTCCTTTGCATCTTGCAATACTTTGCATTTGAGTCTTCATTTTTTCCCTTGCTTAACTTAACTAAGCCCTTCTGCCATTGTTTACATCATCAGCCTCATCTCCACCAGGACTTTCTGAAGCATTTCTGGTGAGCTTGCCTTTTTTTTTTTTTAGGGTAAATCTGCAGTTCCACTTCTTGCCTCCATAGCTTTTGCCGTTAATCTAGTTATCATTTTAAAGGCAAGAGAGGGACACTTTTGGGTTATTTTGGGATGGGGGAAAAAATCAGAAATAATTTTTTAAAAAAAGATTTTGGGGCCTTTGGGTCTGAGGTGCATCCGGGCGAGTTTCAGGGCCCTCACATTGGGGTCCCTGGACCCCTGCAGCTGATGGCTGACCCCTGGCACAAAGCCAACCTTTTCTGAGGGGCATCTCTGGATCCTGATGCGAATCATGGAGGAGCATAACCTCACAGCCACTGTGTAGTGAGTGCTAACAGCCCCTTCTGTGATTTCTCTTGAATATGTGAAGGAGAATTCAGGATCAACCCCAGCCCTGGAAGCCAAGCTGGAGGTACTGACGCGGACCCACCAAAACTGGGTAACCCACTGGCAGGAATTCCTCATGGTTCCAAACACGCCTCACTTGGGACAGGGGAACAACCCCCAGAGGACAGATCCGTGGGGCGACAGTAAGGCCTTTCTGGTCTCTTTTGAGCAAGTGGCCGAAGCTTGCCAGTGGCCCAGGGAGGAATGGGCCGCCCGGCTCCTGCCAGCGCTCAGCGGGGAAGCGGAGCAGGCCTTTCACAGTCTTGGAACCAAAGACAAAGAGGATTATGGGAAAGTGAAGGCAGCCATCTTGCGAGGGGAGACCCTCAGAATGGAGACACAGCGCCAGCGGTTTAGGCGGTTCCAAAGCCAGGAAGCCGAGGACCCGCGAAGGGTTTACAGCCAGCTCCGGGAGCTTTGCCACCAGTGGTTAAAGCCGGAGAAGCACACCAAGGAGCAAATCCTGGAGTTTCTGATCCTGGAGCAGTTCCTGGCCAGCCTGCCGGTGGGAATCCAAGAAAGGGAGCACGAAGGGGGTCCGCCAGAGGACGGTGTCCAGACCGTGGCCCTGACGGAGGACTTCCTGGTCAACCATCAAGAAGCCGAGATGGAGAAATGGCAGGTGACGGTTTTCAAAATGAATCTCCTGTACCCATGTCAGGAATCTGAGATCTCTTTCACATTGCACAATTATAGCACTGTGATTTCCCTTTAACTGCCCTTGCTATATCCTATGGAATCCTGGAATTTGTAGTTTAGGGAGGCACTGGCAGAGAATGCTAAAGACCCCTCATGAAACTACAAATCCCAGGATTCCATAGGATGGAACCATGGCACTTAAAGTGGTATCCAATTGATATGTTTGTGTAGTGTGAAAGAGACCGGAATGTGAACTCAGTGCTTAGAATTTTCTGAACTACAGCTCCAAGAATCCTTCCAAACACTGGCCATGCTGGCTGGGGGAGGATGGGAAGTGTTCATCCAAAAAAAGCTCACTTTTCCCAGATCTCTTCTTTACCCAGAGTGGTAGAAAGACCGAAGAGACTGGCTTAATATTTAAAGAGCCTTTCTTGGCCCCTGGGTACTTGGGAAAGTTACTTTTTTTTTGGTCTCCAGCATGCTGGTGCGGTAGACTGGGAGCTGTAGTCCCAAAAAAGTAAATTTCCTGAGCTCTGCTCTGGAATGGCTAGTCTGCAGGATATCAAGGCCAGGTTATCTGGGATTCCAAAGTCAATTACAGTACAGTTGGCTCTCCACGTTCGCTACTGTTAGGGGTTGAGGGCCACAACTATCAAAATGCATGTGTGTGTCTGTGGGAAGGGGGTTGAAGCACGGTGCTGCAATGGGGCACCCAGGATCCAAACCAGGTTAGGGAAAGGAAGGGGGACAGAGGAGTGGTCGGCATAGGGCATTTTCACACTAGACTGTTAGTGCTATTATTCCATTTTTACCTTCCTATGGAATCCTGGGATTTGCAGTTTAGGGAGGGACCTTTAGGATTCTCAACCAGAGAGCTTTTTGGCCTCAGGAAACTACAAGCCCCAGAATTCCACAGGCTCTTGAAAGTGGAATAATAGCGTTATAACCGTGTAGTGCAGAAAGGCCCATAGTGGCCTTATACTCCCTCGCTCTTGCCCATCTCCTTCCCTGGGTGTGTGAGAGACACTGGGAAAGGGTTTTTAGTGCTGAGAAATTGGGGTGCGAGCCATCCTTAGCAGGGCACACGGTGGCTGGTGGAGGATAAGGAGGACCAGAGGCATTTTTAAAGGCTCGCACAGCCTGATCGGAGCTGCTAAGAGTGAAGGTTCCCGTGGAAAAAGAGTGCCTGGCGTAGGGGAGGCAGGGGTTGGAAAACTCACAAATAATCAGATCTGTGAAAGTGGAACCCACAAATGTGGAGGGCTGGCTGTACACTCCTTCTGCGGTGTCACTAGCACACAGGACTCGCTTATATCCAATCTCTATAGTGCTTAATTGTCCCAGCTTCCTCCCTCCTTCCTAAGCAGGCCCCTCGAAATCCTTCTTTCAGGGACCCTTCCATGAAGTGGTTGTAGAGATTGAGGAGAACCCGGCAGGAGAGAATTACAGTGACGCTGGAGAGGAGGAGGATCAGGATCCCGCTTCAGTCAGTAAGGATTACAGAATAACATAATGAATAAAAGATATTGTAATGTATATGCAATTACCATATTTGCTGGCATGTATGGCCATTTCTGCACTAGCCTGTTATAGCGCGATGATTCCACTTTCAACATCCTCTGGAATCCTGGGGTTTGCAGTTTCGGGAGGGGCCGGCCGGCCCCTCCCGAAACTGCAAACCCCAGGATTCCAGAGGATGTTGAAAGTGGAATCATCGCGCTATAACAGGCTAGTGCGGAAACAGCCTAAGATGTACCCCATTTATACACCAGCAAATAATATCTCCTGGTGTATGAAACACACTGGCTTATAAGACACACCCCATTTTCTTTCTTTCTTTTTTATTAATTTTTATTAAAATTTCTCAAAAAGGTATAAAATGGGAACATTTCTTCTAAATGTTCCCCTCCTCCCAACTCCCATAACAAGTTTTCTTCTCCAGTTTTGCCAGCTGAATCGAACAAAAGGTACAATATAATACAATATACAATGCAATGCAATGCAATACAATACAATACAAGGAGTCCAACCCACTATATATAAAAACTTTGGCATACTAATCATAATTTGTCTTTTAGCCAGTCAATACATTTTTATCTTTTTTATCAAATTGTGTCATCATAATCATTAGTTTTACATTTGAAGCCACTCTTTTATTTTGTTCTATTCTCTATCAAATTGTTGAATAGATTTCTTCTTTAATGCATTTGTCAATTTTTCCATCTCCATCATATCCATGACCTTTAATTTCCATTCATTTCCATTTATTTTAATATCTTTTTTCCAGTGTTGAGCATAAGTTAATCTAGCTGCTGTAACTAAATATAACATTATTTTTTTATGCTTTCTGATTTCTGCCTTTGATTTTATTATATTCAATAGATATAATTCAGGTATCATTTCAAAATTCATTTTGAATATTTTTTGAATTTCGTCATGTATTTCTTTCCAAAATTTCTTTGCCTTTTAACAAGTCCACCACATATGATAAAATGTTCCCTCTTTTTCTCCACACTTCCAGCATTTCAAATTTCCATTCTTTGTAATTTTTTGTAATCTCTCTGGCGTCACATACGATCTATGCAACATTTTATAATAGTTTTCTCTTAAATTTAAGTTTACTGTAAATCTTAAATCTGTGTTCCATACCATTCTCCAACTCTCGATGTCTATTGAATGTCCTATATTTTGTGACCATCTCACCAAGACACACCCCATTTTCAAACAGTATTTTTTGGGGGGAAATGAGTCTTATATGCCAGCAGATATGGTACTTTTAATAATTATCACTAATATATTTTCAATACCATTTAATGTGATTGAGTTTTACAGCATTAAAAGTCATATTTGAGTGGTCACAGTCACAGCACTATGATTCCACTTTAACTGGCTGGGGATACTGGGAGTTGTAGTCCCAAGAAAGTAATTTTTTCGAGCTCTGCTCTGGATTGTTAGTCTTCATCTTATGGAATCCTGAAGTTTGTCATCTGGGAACACACTAAACCTCTCCCTCTGAAATTTCGAAGTACCCCTCCCTAAACTGTAAATCTCAAGATTCCAAAGGGTGCAGCCATGGGCAGTTAAAAGTGAGATCATAATGCTTTGTTCTGTAGTGCAGAATGGTCTCTCCCTAAAGTAGATTGGTGTTTTCTCACTTAATTATTTGTTGCCTCTCTCTTCTGGAAGGATTTTCAAGCAGCACACTCGGCATCCTCTTCCTTCCTTCCTTTTTCTCTGAAACAATCCTATGAAGAGCTTTGAAATGTTATGTTTTTGTATTGTGACTCCCAGTATTTCCTGTAACACAAAACTGGTTGGCTGTTGAGCAAAAGAGAGAGGTGGCACTGCCAGGCAGGAGAGATCTCCTTCTTTTAGCTATTATTAGTTCCTGTGGCCACTAAGGCCATTTCCGGACTACACTATTAGAGTGCTATTATTCCACTTTCAGCATCCTATGGAATCCGGGGGTTTGCAGTTTAGGGAGGGGCCTTTAGAATTCTCAGCCAGGGAGCTCTTTGGCCTCAGGAAACTACAAACCCCAGAATTCCACAGGACGTTGAAAGTGGAGTAATAGCACTGTAACAGCGTAGTGCAGATGCAGCCTATGTGTGTGAACAATAAGAAAGAATGGAGAAGCAATGGCAACCTCCACTCATTTTACCTTTTCCTTCTAGGCAGGGCCCAGCACCAGGCCCAGACGGAGAGTTCCAGAGCTTGAAGACTGATTTAAAAGTAATTAGTTGCCCTTATAAAGTAATTAGTTAACTTTATAGTTCTAAGCTCTCTCTACCCTGCAATTTTAGTTGCAGTGTTCAAAATAATGCAATTGCACTATTACTATTGCACTTAAGAACTCTTTACTTCTTAAAAGTCACTAGAATTTAGTTGCCTAAAAAAATCTGAATACAACTGACCTATGGAACAAAACAAAGCTTCCCCTGTCAAGGGGAACTATTGACCTAAAATAGACAAATAGAAAAGACATAAGATCGGACTTATGCCTTCATAGCTTAAAATATGACTCCATTATGTGTAGAACAGAACTGTGGTGAGAAAATGATCACAGTGTACTCCCCTGCATTTCAAAAATTAACTTCTTTCCTCTCCTTTCCCCTACCACAGCTGATGGACTCTCCCCTCATTCCTATTTGATGGCTTTTCCTTCTGAGGAAGTGACTGACGCAGAATCACCTGAAGTATGTGAGGTTCTGGTAATGTAAATTTGCTATTATATTAACACATTACAATTCTGTCACATATTTTATCTCAGAAAGATGTCCAGACCCCAGCCTCTCACAATTATCCCTTGAAATGTATGTGGGTATGAATATAAGAGAGAGCTAGTGTAGTGTAGAGTTTTCTCGGTCTGAGAGTATGTGATGCTGAGCTAAGTGTTAAAAGAAACATGTATAGAAAATGGAAGAAGGGGAAACCACCAAAGAAGAATTTAAGCAAGTGGCCTGGAGATGTAGGGAGGAGGTCAGAAAGGCTAAAGCACAGAACAAACTTAGGCTGGCCAGAGACATTAAAAACAATAAAAAGGGCTTTTTTTAAATACGTCCGCAGCAAAAGGAAAAAGAAGGAGACGATAAGGTCGCTGCGCAGAGAAGATGGAGAATTACTCACAGGGGGAAGGGAAAAGGCAGAACTACTTAACACCTTCTTTACCTCAGTTTTTTCCCAGAAGGATACAAGCACTCAACCTGGCGGTTGGGGAGCAGGTGAGGAAGAAGGGGAAATGAGGCACGTAATAGCTAGAGGGGTGGTACAGGAATACCTGGTCCCACTGGATGAATTCAAGTCTCCAGGGCCAGATGAATTGCATCCTAGGATATTAAAAGAGCTGGCAGAAGTCATTTCGGAACCGCTTGCTATAATCTTTGAGAAATCTTGGAGGACACGAGAAATTCCAGCAGACTGGAAGAGGGCAAATGTTGTCCCCATCTTCAAGAAGGGAGAAAAAGAGGACCCAAATAATTATCGCCCAGTCAGCCTGACATCAGTACCCGGAAAGATCCTGGAGCAGATCGTTAAGCAGTCAGTTTCTAATCACTTAGAAAGCAAGGCGATAATCACGAGAAGTCAACATGGATTTCTCAAAAATAAGTCATGCCAGACTAATCTTATCTCTTTTTATGATAGAGTTACTAGCTTGATAGATGAAGGGAACGCTGTGGATGTAGCATATCTCGATTTTAGTAAGGCCTTTGACAAAGTTCCCCATGACATTCTTGCAAAGAAACCAGTAAAATGCGGGCTGGACAGGGCTACTGTTAGTTGGATTTGTAATTGGTTGACTGACCGAACCCAAAGAATGATCACAAATGGCTGCTTCTCATCCTGGAGAGAAGTGACTAGCGGGGTGCCACAGGGTTCTGTCCTGGGCCCAGTGCTGTTCAATATTTTTATCAATGACTTGAATGAAGGAATAGAGGGCATGCTCATCAAATTCGCAGATGACACCAAATTGGGAGGAGTTGCTAATACGCCAGAGGACAGGATCAAAATTCAAAATGACCTGGATAGATTGGAGAGCTGGGCCAAGGCTAACAAAATGAAATTCAACAGAGAGAAGTGTAAGGTCCTACACTTAGGTAGAAAAAATGGAATACAGAAATATAGGATGGGGGACAAGTGGCTGGATAGCAGTACGTGTGAAAGGGATCTGGGAGTCTTCATAGACCACAAGCGGAACATGAGTCAGCAGTGTGATGCAGCAGCCAAGAAAGCCAATGCAATTCTCGGCTGCATCAATAGGAGTACGGTGTCTAGATCGAGGGAGGTACTGGTACCACTCTACTCTGCTTTGGTTAGACCTCATCTTGAATACTGTGTCCAGTTCTGGGCACCCCAATTCAAGAAGGACATGGTCAAGCTGGAGCAAGTCCAGAGAAGGGCAACCAAAATGGTGAGAGGCCTGGAAGACATGCCCTATGAGGATAGACTTAGAGAGGTGGGTATGTTTAGTCTGCAGAAGAGAAGGTTAAGAGGGGACATGATAGGTATGTTTAAATATTTGAAGGGATGCCATGTAGAGGAAGGAGAGGGCTTGTTTTCTGCTGCTCCAGAGACCAGGACAAGGAGCAATGGATTCAAGTTGCAGGAAAGGGGATTCCACCTGAACCTCAGGAAGAACTTCCTGATGGTCAGGGCTGTCCGGCAGTGGAATAGGCTGCCTGGGAGCGTGGTGGAGTCTCCTTCCTTGGAGGTTTTTAGGCAGAGGCTAGATGGCCATCTGTCGGGAATGCTTTGAGGGTGTTCCTGCATAGCAGGGGGTTGGACTGGATGGCCCCTGGGGTCTCTTCCAACTCTACATTTCTATGATTCTATGATTCTATGTGCCCACAGTCACTCAGTGGGTTTCCAAGGCTGAGTGGAGAATCGAATTCTGGTCTGCAGGGTCATAGCGCAATGCTCAAACCGCTAAGCTAGGCCGACTACCTCCATTTAAATAAGGTTTGCCTCCAACTCCCCTGCAAACTGAATTCAAAGGGCAAAAGTAGTTAAGTCAGCTGGAGGGAAGAGAAAAGGAGGAGGCAGAATCTTGCCCTTCCCAGGAGGTTCTGGGCAAAGCAAGCTGCTGCAACCTCTCCTAGCTTCTGTAGTCTTCCTCATTAATAACTTTTGCTATCTTGACCACACCGTCAAGGTCCCAGTTTCAGCTGTGACATGTTGGAGCATTGGAGAATGTGATCATTCCACAACAGCCACCCCTAAGCCAAATCAAAATTAAAAATGATTGAAATGGTAAACAAGACGTTAAAAAGCAATAGGTCATAGGAAAGATGGTGCTGGAGAAGAGTCCTTATGAGTACCCTGGACTGCTAAAAAGACCAATGAATGGGTCCTAGGCCATTTCTGCACTAGCCTGTTATAGCGTGAAGATTTCACTTTCAACATCCTCTGGAATCTTGGGGTTTGCAGTTTCGGGAGGGGCCGGCTGGCCGCCAGAAAACCCCAAGATGCCAGAGGATGTTGAAAGTGGAATCATCATGTTATAACAGGCTAGTGCAGAAATGGCCCTGCTCTCAGCTTCAGTTCAAATCCCCTAACTGCATGGCATGCGGTAAACTCCTGCAGAAGTTAGGGGATCCCCTAACTTCCACAGGAGTTTGCCGCATACCGTGCAGCTGTGGTCAGGTCTACATAGGGACCACAAAATGCAGCATCCAATCATGAATCAAAGAACACGAAAGATATTGCAGGCTGATCCAGCCAGAAAAGTCAGCAGTAGCAGAACACACTATAAACCAACCCGGACACAGAATGTTACTAAATAAAGCACAGAATTTTTACTAAATACTTTTTTCTTGGCTTCCTTTGAAGTTGAGAGAGTGTGACACGCCTGTGGCTGAGTGGAAATTCAACCCTGGTCTCCACGGTCATAGCCCAATGCTTAAACCACTGCACAATGACCAGCTCTCACTTCCCTTTTTCCCCATCATTTTTATTAAAAAGAACAAAGTATTTAGTAAAAATTGATAAATTCTTACATAAACTGTTGGTTCTTGTGGGTTTTTAGGGCTTTGAGACTGTGTTCTAGTTGTATTTTCTCCTGACGTTTCGCCTGCATCTGTGGCTGGCATCTTCAGAGGAATGGTGAATTTGGAGTGGAGAATATATATGCCCGTCTCCTCCTCTGGAGGGGAGGGAGCAGTTAGCATAATAGTCCTATTGTGTGTATTGAATACTTGCTCCTGGAGGGAGACTTCCTGAGCCCGGGTGGGGCTCCTTAGGGCTCCTTAGTATCTTTTGTGTTTTGATTTTGGTGTTTTTCAACACTGGCAGCCAAATTTTGTTGACCTTCCGAGTCTCCTCTTTCCTGTTAAAATTATCCAAGTGTTTGCAGATTTCACTGGCCTCTCTGTGTAGCCTGACCTGGTAGTTGTTAGAATGGTCCAGAATTTCTGTGCTTTCAAATAACATTCTGTGTCCGGGTTGGTTTATAGTGTGTTCTGCTACTGCTGACTTTTCTGGCTGGATCAGCCTGCAGTATCTTTCATGTTCTTTGATTCGTGTTTGGATGCTGTGTTTTGTGGTCCCTATGTAGACTTGACCACAGCTGCACGGTGTGCGGTAAACTCCTGCAGAAGTTAGGGGATCGCTCTTGTCCTTTGCTGAGTGAAGCATTTGTTGAATTTTCCTGGTTGATATGCAAATTGTTCAGAGGTTATGCTTCTTCATAAGTTTCCCTATTCGGTCAGTGACTCCTTTGATATGTGGTAAAAACATGGACAGATATCTACACAACCATCACCCAGGACAAAAAAAGGAGCACAATAAAAACTCTGGTAGAGTGTGCAAAAAGAATTTGTGAACCTCACCTCTTGAATGAGGAACTGAATCATTTAAACTGGGCTCTACAGGCTAATGGGTACTCCAGCTCAGATATCAGAGGGGACTCAAGACCCCGAAAAAGCCACAGGAGTAAGGATAAACAGCCACCTGAAGGGAATGTGTTTTTATATTCTCCACTCCACTTCCACTTCACCATTCCTCTGAAGATGCCAGCCACAGATGCAGGCGAAACGTCAGGAGAAAATACAACCAGAACACGGTCTCAAAGCCTGAAAAACCCACAAGAACCAATGGATTCTGGCCGTGAAAGCCTTCGACTCTAAATCAACAAGCAGTTCCCAGAGTTGGAAGCAACTGAAGGAAGGAAACATCTGACTTTAACACACACACACCTAGCAAAAAAGTGTCTCAATGGTTGTAAAATGTCTTCCAAAGCAATGTGGCCAGTGCTAGATTTTGTGCCCAAGCTAAGAAAAGTGCCACTTAGAGCCCCAGATTTTGGAGGCGGGTAGAAATACAGTTGGCCCTCCATATTGGTGGGTTTGACTTTCAGGGATTTTATTATTTTTGAGTTTCTTTAACCCCTGTCCCCTCCACCTCAGCTGTTTCTTTTCCAGGGGTTCTGTCCCTCGGGGCAGCACCTCATTCGGTTACACAGCTCTTTAAAATGCACCTCCTGGCCTTTCTCCTCCACCACTACTGCCCACCTAAGGATGGCTTGTAACCCAATTTCTGAGCACCACGAACCCTCTCCCAGTGCCCCCCACACATAGCCAAGGAAGGAGATGGGTGAGAGAGAGGAAGTATAAGGCCACCGTGCCAACCTGCCCCTTTCCCACAGACACGCACATATTTTGATATTTTCAGTTTTTCCACTTTTGTGAGGATCCTGTATCCCTAAACCTAGTGAATGTGGAGGGCCATCTGTATCTGGACACAACAAAAATTACAGTTCAGCCTTTACTGAGTACAAAGGTGGCGGTGATAATATTATGGGACCTCTTAAACTTGAGATAGGTGTGTTACCCTGATTTCTTGGGTCCCTTGGGGGACACCTCAATATGTTCCACGTGATGGGGAATGGAAACTAGCCAGAGCACAAGCAATAGCAATGCAAGAGGCAGGGTAACCTAGCAGGGTCTTTTTACCCAGTTTTTACAGAGTCAGGCCAAGCCAAAAACCAAGCAAAATTGTCTAATAAATGATTTTATTAAAAATAAAGACTTGTGCATGTACGCACTTATGCACTCACTCACTCAAGACCTAGTGAGGAATAAAGAGAGGAAATTGGATAGGGGGCTTTGGAGGGGATACTGCACCTGGTCCTGACAGCCGGAGGTCCGAGACAGCAGCGGAAAGAGAGATGAGACTCAGCATGTGGAGGGCTGAGGGGATAGCTCAACGGACAGAGTGACGGTCTGGTGGGAAGCCAGGAGCGATCCAAAGAGCTGCTCAAAAACTGGGTCTATTTATGGGGGGAAAGGTACCTGGATGGCTAATCATTTCCTGGGGAGAACAATAGGTGGAGGAGCTAGAACGAAGCTCCAAAAGGTCAACGTCCTTTGCATGATTGAATTTGCCAGGGTTGTCAAAGCCTCAGCTGTATGCAAATCGTCCTCGCTTGATGGGCAGTTTGTCAGATGCATTAATCCCCTCAAGCCAGCTCCTCGGGGCTGAGGACCCTTTTTGTATTTTAAGTTTTACATGTCTGGAGGTCTCCTGGTGCTACCTGACTATGAGTTTACTGGCCTGACCGGGCTTTTCCTTTTTTCGGCCATTTGACTGTGCCTGCCTACGTGCTCGTTTGGGGGACCTCTCAAGCACGTGGAGATATTTTTAATATTAAATTGTAGACCCCGGGATAGGGTATATCTACTGCAGTAACAGGTGAGGGTGTCAGCATCTTTTAATCCAGCCCTGTGACAGATGCTTTCCTTTTCAAGGGGCCAGTGAATTTGGACTCAGTTGCCTTCTCATTGAACCAGGCTGGACAGACTACCCTGAATCCTGCTAGAATGACCATGTACTGGGAGGTCAAGCAGGACTACTACAAGCTCAACAATTTTAAAGGTAAGTGTCTTGCCCCATACAGTCCTGGCCATGTTCAGCAACTACAACTGAATGGGCTTAGTTGAAAATCCATATGTTATTGAGGTTTGGACATTTCCTCATATTGATGGGCCTCAAACTTGCAATTATATTTTTGGTTGCATATGTTTTATCCCACCTTGCCTCCAAAGAGCTTGGGGTAGAGTACATGAGGCCCCCTCCCCATTTTATCCTCACGACAGCTCTGTGATATAGGCAGACACAGAGAAGATGACTGGTTCAGGTTAAGAGCAAGGAATAGACCTCAGTTGGCCTCCCTGATCCAAGGGAAACATTGTATTCAATACATCGCAGCTGCTAAAGAGTCCTCAAGGGCAGACCCATACATGATGCAATCCAGTAGTCTAGCTTTGAGCACATGAAAGTATATGAAAATTTCAAGTGAAGAAGGTTTGCCTCTGTCATGGACACAGAAAGAGGCTACGCTGCAATCTGTTAACGTACTTGCATCAACATTATTTTGTTGTTACTCTATTAAAACAGCCATATTTGCCGTGTGTAAGATGCACCCATGTATAAGACGCACCCATTTATACACTGGCAAATACTATTTGCTGACGTATAAGACACACTGGCATATAAGACACACCCCATTATCAAACAGTACTTTTCGGGGGGGGAGTGAGTCTTATATGCCAGCAAATACAGTAAATATTCAAGTGGTTTACAAAATTAAAAATATACAGTAATTAAACCTTAGAGTTAAAATATTGCATTCAAACAGAATTAAAACAGCAATATAAATGAAGAGCCAGTGCAGTGTTGTGGAATTAGTGCGGTATAGTGGTTTGAGAGCTGGACTGGACTTCAGAAAACCAAGATTCGAATCCCTGCTCAGTCACTGAAACTGACTGGGTGACCTTGAGCAAATCAGATTCTTTTCAGCCTTAGAGGAAGACAGGAGCAAACCTCTGTACTCTTGCCAAGAAACTATATAATAGGGTCATCATAAATTGGAGTCAAAAGGCATTTAACAGGAGCAAGAACTAGTGAGGTATAGTGGTTTCTGAGAGCTGGGCTAGGATTCTGGGAGGCCATAATTCAAATCCTTGCTCAGCCATGGAAAACAACTGTGTGACCCTGCCTGAGTCACACTCTCTCAGCTTCAGAGGAAGGCAACGGCAAATCCCCTCTGAACAAATCTTGTCAAGAAAATGACAGGTTAAGGTAGCTGTACATTGAAGTTAACACGTAAGGCACACAACACAAACAATAAAATAAACTTAAGAGATTAATAAAACTTTAAGTCTGATGATGCCATCAAACTCTTCATCAGACATAAAGTGTTGTTCTTAAAGGATGGCAGAAGGCAATTAAGTTTATCCATGCCCCAATCCCTGGACTCAGGTGCAACCACAGACAAGACCCTCCCCAAGAGCCACAACACAGAGGTGTGAAAAGGACAAGACTTACTGCAGCCAGCATAGATGAAAAAGGGAGAGCCCATAAGACTCAAGAGTGTTTATTCAGAGCGGATGTGTTAATTAGGCAAACAACTGGGGGAGGCTGTTGGCCCATATATGTACAAGGGAGGGGATGGGGAGAAAATTGTTGCAGACCACTGCTTGCGCTGTTAACTCTTGTGTTCCTGGAAGCCTTGGCCCTTGCCTCCTGTGCTGACTTTCCTGCTGGGTACTCCCTTTTATCTATCACTTGGAATTTATTGAAGACTCAGACTGCAGAAACAACAAACAGCAACTGGCTGACAAATTGTTGTGAGCTGAATCCATGACTCTTGCAACAAACTCTGTTGGAGAGCTGTGAACTTTGGCCCTGCTGTCAGCACGGGATGAGTCCTAGGCCATTTCCGCACTAGCCTGTTACAGCGCGATGATTCCACTTTCAACATCCTCTGGAATCCTGCAGTTTGCAGTTTTGGGAGGGGCCGGCTGGCCCCTCCCGAAACTGCAAACCCCAGGATTCCAGAGGATGTTGAAAGTGGAATCATCGCGCTGTAACAGGCTAGTGCGGAAATGGCCCTAGAATAGACTGTCATTACTGTTGTCTTGTGACTTCAAGTTGTTTCCACGTATGGCAACCCTAAGGTGACCCTATCACAGGGTTTTCTGGGGCTGAGAATGTGTGACGTGCCCAAGGGGAGTTTCCATGGCTGAGTGGTAATCAGATCCTGGTCTCCAGAGTTGTAGTCAAATGCTCAAACTATTACACCACGCTGGCTCTCTAGAGTAGATTGCAAGTAATCAATAAAACAAGAAAATCCTTCCCCTCAGGTTTACAATCTAAAAGGCAGAACATAAAAAGCAAAAAAAAGACTGAGGCAAAAGAAGGGATGCAACCTCCAGATAAGGTTTGTAAGGCTAAGTTGCAGTTCAGGGAGGTAAAGAGATGGATGTCATTTTGCAAGCAAGACCAGGAAAGGTTCAGCCTGATTCCCTGCATTTTCTCTCTCAATTCAAGAAGGGCTTCTGATTCCCAAACCGAACATCTTCTCAACTGAGCAGGAACCAGACGTGGTCTTTGTCCAGAGTAGCGGCAACAACCAGGAGGCCTTTCCAGCCAGTGACTCAGGTAAGACTTCTAAACTAATCCCTGGATCTGTTTCTCATTATTCCAACACTGCCATCAGTTTATGTTTGCCTACATTGGGCTGTGGTGGGGGAATTATGCAGCCTCTGGGCCGTGTGTAGTCTCCCAAGAATTTCTGTGTGACTTCTTCTGGACCCCTGGCCTTAAAAAATGGGGGTTCTACAGGCGCAGCTGGTGGGGTAGATGGACCAATGGTCTGACTTAGCATAAAGCAGCTTCATGGAATCTTAGGACCTTTCTGCACTACACAGTTATAGTGCTGTTATTCCACTTTCAACATCCTGTGGAATTCTGGCGTTTGTAGTTTCCTGAGGCCAAAGAGCTCCCTGGCTGAGAAGTCTAAGTGCCCCTCCCTAAATGCAAATCCCAGGATTCCATAGGATATTGAAAGTGGAACAATAGCGCTGTAATAGTGTAGTGCGGAAAGGGCCTTAAAATTGGTAGGGACCTCAAGGGCCATCCAGTACAACCCCTGCCATGCAGGAATACACAAATAAAGTATTCCCAAAAGATGCCGCGACAGGCCCTTACTTCTCCTAGATTGGTATGGCAGTTCCCCAATCTGATAAGGTGCCCTTTCTTTACTACACAGCTCTGCCTCCCCCTTATAACACCACCTTTGTGTAAAAGGGTGTGGGTTTTCAACTTTTATTTAAAACCCCTTAATAAATGTATAGTAATGTGTTTTCTTTACATACTTTACCTACTTCATACAACTCAAGCCAAATCAGTATAGTAATTATTAAGATATCAGTAAGAATAAAATAGTGTATTAGAGTTCATATGCAAGTCCAGGTTGATGCATTTCCTCAATGCACTTTTTAGACCATGTAACAGGTAACTCCCTGCTTAGAAATAGTTCAGTCATATGTCTAAATTTTCATATAAAGCAGAAGTCTCATATAAGAGCCCTTTGACTAAACTCCCACCAAAGTCTTAATCCCCAATCTAGATCACACTCTCTGACCACATCCTACTAGGGTTGAATTTCTCTTCTGCTTCTTGCTAGGCATCCACTGAAAATGAAACCTTCCAACACAGCCACATTCTCTAACTGAACTAACAGACTCTACTCCCCAGCTCCTTGCTAAGTTCTTCCTGAGGGAATCCAATACCCGCAGGAATTTGGCCTTATGTAATTTTTTCTCTCAGCCACAAGCCCTTTCCACACATTACTGGGCTGGGTTTCTCTTTTGAGGTGTCATTCTGGTTGCCTGGCAACCTGTTTCCAGGCTGCACTGGCACTTCAAATAGCCATACCTCCAGAACTTCATCAGAGATGGCCATCAAATGTCTGTTTAAGAACATCCAAAGAGGGAGAGACCACCACTTGCTGACTCAGTCTGTTCCACTATTGCACAGCTCTTGCCGTCACAAAGTTCTTTCTGATGTTTAGGCAGGATCTCTTTTCCGGCAGTTTTTTTAAACATTTGAATCCAGTAGTTCATGGATTTCAAGCTTTCTAATCTGCTGTCAGAACTGTGCTGCAGAAAGCCCTGAGAATTCCAGTTCATTGTAGTTGAGGATGGCAAAAAGGTTGTGGAAGGGATGTCTGTTTTCATCTTGTAGAATCATAGAATTGGAAGAGACCACAAGGGCCACCTGGTCCAATCTCCTGCTTTGCAGGAACCCACATCAAAGCACTCCCGACAGATGGCCATCCAGCCTCTGCTTAAAAACCTCCAAAGAAGGAGACCCCACCACACTCCCAGGCAGCAGCATATTCCACTGCTGGACAGCTCTGACTGTCAGGAAGTTCTGAGGTTCACATGGAATCTCCTTTCCTGCAGCTTGAATCCATTGCTTCTTGCCCTAGTCTGTGAAGCACTGGAAAACAAGCCTCTGTTACCCTGATTTCTGGGGTCCCTTGGGGGACACCTCAGTGTGGTCCAATTAATGGGGAATGAAAACTAGCCAGAACACAAGCAATAGCAATATGAGAGGCAGGGCAACCTCGCGAGATCTTTTAACCCAATTTTTACAGGGTCAGACTGAGCCAAAAACCACACCAAATTGCTAAATAAAATGATTTTGTTTAAAAATACTTACGCACGTTCGCACTCATGCACTCACTCACACAAGAGCTATTTAGAAATGAAAGAGAGGAAATTGGATAGGGGTCTTTAGAGGATTTTATCAGGGGAATACTGCACCTAGTCCTGAAGTCCGGATAGTAGAGACAGCAGCAGAGAAGTGGGACTCAGCACGGAGGGAGCTGAGGGGATAGCCGGACGGAGTGATGGCAAGCCGGGAGTGATGGCAAGCCGATAGTGATCCGAGGAAACGCTCAAAAACTGGCTCTTTTATGGGGGAAGAGGTACCTGGAGGGCTAATCCTATCCTGGAGAAAACAATCAGTGGAGGAGCTAGAACAAAGCTCCAAACTGTCCACGTCCTTTGCATGATTGGGAGAACAAAGCTCCAATATGTCAAAGTTCCTTGCATGATTAGGTTTACTGGGGTCGTCAAAAGCCGCTGCTATATGCAAATCGTTCTTGCTTGGTGGGCAGTTTGTCGGAAGCATTAATCCCTTCAAGCTGGCTCCTCAGGGCTGAGGACCCTTTGTGTATTTTTACATTTTGCAAATCTGGAGGTCTCCTGGGGCTACATGACTGTAAATATACTGGCCTGACCGGGTTTTTCCTGATTTCAGCTGTTCGACCATGCCTGCCTACGTGCTTGTTCGGGGGACCTCTCAAGCATGTGGAGATATTTTTGATATTAAATTGTAGACCCTGGGATAGGGTTATCTACCACAGTAACATCTGTTCGCTCTTCAATATGACATCCTTTCAAGTGTTCCCGCTTAACCTTTTCTTCTGTAGACTAAACATACCCAGCTCCCTAAGCCTCTCCTCGTAGGGCATGGCTTCCAGACTCTCCACCATTTTGGTTGCCCTCCTCTGGACACATTCCAGCTTGTCAACATCCTTCTTGAAATGAGGTGCCCAGAACTGGACACGGTATTCCAGATGAGGTCTGACCAAAGCAGAATAGAATGGTACTATTATTTTCCTTGATCTAAAAACCATACTCCTGTTGATGCAACCAAGATGCAATCTCGCCCCTGTTCCTTGCAGAATTGTTAATATAAATTGCCTGTGTCTTAAAGATCTTTTTTTTCATCTCTCAGGTGATGATGTAACACAGAACCTGGCACAATTCAGAAAGATCATCCTTGGAAAGGAAGGAGATGGACAGAATATGTTAACCAAAATATCAGAAGGCAGGGTCGCTGAGGCATTTGAGATGCATCAGCAAGAATCTGAATCCACTTCCTTCTCATGGAGGCAGAGATCAGAGGGGAAACACGGTGAGCTCCCTGGGTTTGCAGAAATTCATACAACACCCACGAGTCCTACAAAGCCCGCCAGCTTTTTCTCTTCTGAGGCTGGGGGGATGTATTGTTTTAAACCGGGACTGGTCACGGATCAGATGACCCAAACGGGGGAATCTTCTTACGAGTGTCAGGTGTGTGAGAGAATCTTCCAGAACAAGTCTCGCCTCACGAGGCATGAGAGAATCCACACAGGGGAGAAACCCTACAAATGCACCGAGTGCGATAAAGCTTTTGGCCGGAAAGATAAGTTGGTTGGACATCAGCGGACTCACAATGCTGTGAAGAAGCCTTTGGAAGCCTTTGACTTTGGGAAAGACTTGTCTGTCACTGACACGTTGATTCAACAGCAGTCTCCTTACAGTGAGATGAGACCGTACAGATGCTCCGAGTGTGGGAAAACCTTTGCTCTCAACAGTCTGCTGAGAAGGCACCAGCAAGTCCACAGTGCCAAAAAACCCTACGAATGCTCCAAGTGCAGGAGACGTTTCCGTTGGATCAGCGCAATGAAAAGACACCAGAAGACTCACGAAAGACTGTTTGAGTGCCTGGAGTGTGGAAAGACTTTCAATCAAATAGAGGCGCTGTATAGGCATCACACCGTCCACACTGGAGAGCGACGCTACAAATGTTCCCAGTGTGGGCAAGGCTTCGATCAGCGAGAGAATATGCTTCGACATGAGAAGATCCATACGGAAGAGAAATACCCGTGTTCTGGGTGCGAGAAGAGCTTCAGCAGGAAAGATACAATGATGAGACATCAGCGAATCCACACAGGGGAAAACAGAACCATCAAAGAAGAGACTGACTACGATTAGACATTAAACAATCACACCACATGTGGCAGCAAACATTTAAATGCAAACGGGCACACTTCTAGAGAAATGCATCATGGGAACTGGCTTATAAATTGCAAGCTATCTGGTTACAGCTTAGGGAATCCACAGCAGCAAGAAAACTAGAAATATGACCAGAGTGTATATGTTCTCCTCTGCTTTTCAGCATGTTAGCAATCAGCATTGAATCCTTTGGGCAAAATCCAGTTATTAATCCCAACTAAGCTAGACCCACTGAAATCAATGAGAATTTTTTAAAATCAGTACTGTATGCTGAACTGACTATATTTAATGAATCTAACTGTATTTGGTTCTAACAGTTGGATCTATATCTGGGATTAGAAACAGGGTAGTTTGTATGTTGATGAAGGTTCTTAGTACCAGCTTCTGACACTGGAAAATAGGAAAGCTACTCGTTTTTGAATACTTACACACGAATCCCCTATTTTCTTTCGCTGATTTCCCTTCAAGTCATAACTGAAGCCTGGAGGGCTTTTTGGTAGCTCCTGTATTTTGTTATGAGCCCAACTCCTATCGCTGGACATATAGGAAGATCTTCAGTTGGCATGCTTACTATATGTCCTGGGTCAAGGCAGATAGAAGGTAAGCTCCCGAGGGTTATATACCAGCCCTGGCGGCGCAGTGGTTAAATGCCAGTACTGCAATCACAAGGTTGTGAGTTCGATCCTGCCAGGCTCCAAGGTTGACTCAGTCTTCCATCCTTTCGCAGGTCGGTAAAATGATGAGTACCCAGCTTGTTGGGGGCAATTAGCTAAAAATACATTGTAAACCGCTTAGATAACACTAGTTGATAGGCGGTATAGAAATAAATGCTATTGCTATTGCTATATAGCACAGAAGAAAACAAATAAAAGCAAAATGTACAAGTACATCTCCCCTCTTACAGCAATGAGAACTGTACACACAGGTTAGCAATAGAGGAAAATTTATCCTTTCTCACTCTGTCCCTAACCTTCATATCATTTCAGAGCCTCAGACTGGCAAGGTGATACAAAAGGCATCCAAAAAGATCACTAAGTCAATTCTTTCATGGGTGTGATGGAGTCTCCTTCTTGGAGGTTTTTAAGCAGAGGCTGGATGGCCATCTGTCGGGAATGCTTTGATGGTATATTCTTGCATGACAGAAAGAGGTTGGACTGGATGGCCCCTGTGGTTTCTTCCAGCTTTACCATTCTATGACTCTGGGCAGCTGCTAACATTTGTCCATGAGGACTCCAGCACCCATCTGTCTGGTGGCAGAGCCCCAGCTCACGTTGCAACTCCACAAATAACAAATCCACCACTAATCATGAGCTATGCAGCAGATATTTTAATCTGGAGCTTGGACAAGTAACTGTTTTGATCAGCGAGTAATGTGATCTTTCAGGACTATGACTCCCAGGATCCCTCCTGTCCATTATGGTGGGGGGATTGTGTTAACTGTAGTAATGAGCTTTGCTGTAGATATAGAAGCCAATTGATATAATAGGGTCGCTAAGGTTGTTGTGTGCCTTCAAGTAATTTCCAGCTTACAGCAACCCAAAGGTGAACCTATCACAGACTTTTCTGGGGCTGAGAGACTGTGATGCAACCAAGGTCACCCAGTGGGTTTCCGTGGCTGAGTGAGAAATCGAACCCTGGTCTCCAAGGTCATAGGCCAACACTGAAACTATGCCACACTGGCCTTGACATTAAGATAGCATTCCATAATAATATACCACCTCCAACACTTTTGATTTTGTCTGATTTCTGAGGCTAAACAGCATCAGGTCTGGTTAGTAATTGGATGGAAGACCACAAGAGATCTCCAGGCAGGACCACGAAAGAATCCTGCCCAAAACCCCATTGTCAGTTGACGGTTCTGAGCAACTGGATCAAAGGTCCAAGTTTTGTATAAAGCAGCTTCCTATCTTCCTGTGTGAAGTGCCTGAGACAAAACTGCTGTTATGATCAGGGAGTTCTTCCTAACATTTAGATGGAACCTCTTTTCCTTTAGGGCCTTTCTGCACTATACTGTTATAGTGCTATTATTCCACTTCCAACATCCTGTGGAATTCTGGAGGATTCTAAAGGCCCCTCTCTAAACTGCAAACCCCAGGATTCCACAAGAGGCTGAAAGTTAAATGCCGGTACTGCAGCCACAACATCGTGAGTTCAGTCCTGCCGGGCTCCAGGTTGACTCATCCTTCCATCCTTCCGCAGGTCGGTAAAATGAGTACCCAGCTGGTTGGGGGCAATTAGCTAACACATTGTAAACCACTTAGAGAGCACTTAGCTGATAAGCGGTATAGAAATACACATGCTATTGCTATAAAATTTATATCCATGCCTTGTCACAATGGTTAGATGGAACCTCCAGGTACCTGCGAGTACTGTTCCATTTGGCCTATTAGCATCAGTTCTAGTTGCAACCTCTTCCCAGAAAAGATCATCATGATGGGCATTAGGTCAGATGCATCTTGTTACAAAGCATGGGTTTATTTCTAACGCATACTGGTGAATCACATCAAATGAACAATGGTCTCCTATTCTTATAATCCTGAATAGCTGAGAAAAGCAAGAGGCTTATGAATGCCCTGTCGGCATTTATCTTGATATGTTAGCTGGAGGATTGTGGAAACTGGGAGGCAAAAAGTAATTTCTCTGAGCTCTGGGACAAACTTAGCAGTTTCATTTTCTCTCACACTTAAAAATATATTTTACATTTCAAGTCTTTTCTATCAAATTTATGAAGAAATCTGAACTTTTTGGAAAGTTTGTTTCTAAATGAAGCCAAGAAAATTTAGTCTGAAGAGCCCTGCTGGCGCAGTGGTTAAATGCTGGTACTGCAGCCACAAGGTTGTGAGTTCGATCTTGCTGGGCTCCAGGTTGATTCATCCTTCCATTCTTCCGCAAGTTGGTAAAATGAGTACCCAGCTTGTTGGGGGCAATTAGCTAACACAGATTGTAAACCGTTCAGAGAGCACTTAGCTGATAAGCGGTATGTAAATACGCATGCTATTTGCTAATAATAGCACTATAACAGTGTAGTGTGGAAAGACCATTAGTTTGAATCCCTTGATCCAGGTCTTCCATCTCCATAAAAAAAAACAAAATTTGATTAAGGAAATGCCCCCAAATTGTCCACTATTATTGACAAAGACTTTTCCAAACTTGGTGAGGAGGCGCAAGCCATTCTAGCAACCTGAGGCTGGGCGCCATCCTGTTGAATCCTGGGACTTGTGGTTTGTGATGCCGTACAGCTTTCCAGCTGAGAATTCTAGGCATCCCTCTCTAAACTGCCCGTCCCCAGACTCCATAGGATGGAACCATGACAGTTACAGTGCAATCACAGGACTACATTTGTTTAATGTGAAAATTCCCTGGTTAGAGATAGGATGGGAGACTAGGAGAACTTCCACTATTCCCTCCACTGCTAGCAATTGTGGGGCTTCTATTCGGCTACTCCCACCTGTCTGAGGACCTCCTCTTGTCCCACTACTGTGGCATCAAATGTGTGTGTGTGTGTGTGGACCTTCTAGATGCTCTCCTGGTTCCTGTGTGATACTTTATTCCTCTAATCTCCCCACTGGAAATCACCACCCTTTAACAACTGCTGCCAACAGAGATGCCGAGTGCCTGAAGTCAAGCCTTTCAATCGTTCACAAGTCTAGAATATAAAAATGATTTCTTAAACAGAATTTGAACATAACATTAAAGATTATTTGCTGACTATATCTAAATCCTGACTAACTTGTATCCTCCTTCCATATTCCTAATTGTTGGGAATTAGAGTTTGCCAAGATGTTAGCCCTATTGGGAAATTCTATAAAAGGTAAAAGTGTAAGGAATCAGCCTTTGTTAAGCAGAGTAGCAGAAAAAGCATGCCCAAATTTCTGTGTGGCTTTTCTGATCTGAAACTGACTAAGAAAAACAAAAACAAAGCAGGCTGTTTCAGGTTACAAACTTAGAAAAGTTTACTAATGCTGTTATATTTACTTATGCATTGGGGAATCTACATCCTAACCAGCTAATGAATAGATCAGTAGTAGCTTCATTCTTAATTCACTGTCTTCTGATGGAGATGCAAAGCATGGTTGAGGAGAAGGAAGAGGAAGCAAAAATGGAAGAGGAGAGAGAGAGAGATATCAGAGAAGGGGGTCCCTTATAAGACTGATGACCCTAGCAACAGTCCTGGATCACATGGTCACCTGAACACCAAAAGTATTTATGATCAAGCATTTAAATGACACAAAGGCGCAAATGGCGAAGCTTTGGCATGCAAAAGAGAAAGGAAACCCTATGCTGACCATGCCCATTTGCTCTAAAAGCAAAATGGGAGGGGGGAGAATGCTGGAATTCTTCCAACACTAACATTCTTGTCTCTTCCTCTAAATCATATCCTAACCCTAAGCTCTTCCTAACACAGACACTCTTAACTCTTCACCAACTTATATCCAAACCCTAATTCAGGGCTTTCCAAATGGTGTGCCGTGACACATTAGTGTGCCGCCTGATGTGTGCAGGTGTGTCACTTACAATCTTGAAAATGTTATTATTTGTAAATCAGATATTTTTAAAAATATATGAAAGGTTTTAATGAGATATGTTGTGTCCCCATACGTTTCATTATTACAATTTATGTATGCATCCGAATCTCTTATAATGGGATTAGTTTAACCTCTGGTTTGCTAGTAAAGCTGAATTATGGTGTCATGAAATGATGCATATCTAAAAATTGTGTCAGCAACAAGAAAAGTTTGGAAAGCTCTGCCCTATTTCTTATTCCTAACATCAAAACTCCTCTCCTACCTCTCCCCTAGCCTAGCCCCAGCTCATATTCCTAACACCAACATCATATTCCTCTTAACTCTCCCATTGATTCATAATCCTAATCCTAACCCATTCCTGAGCCGTTAGACTCTTATTTATCATTCTCTCCAACATAACTCTAACTCACCTCCACAGTGAATTATAGTGAGACTCTGGTACGGTTTCCTCTGCAAGACATCTTCAGAGGAGATTTACCATGGCCATCCTCCAAGACTGAGAAAATATGACTTGGTCCAGGTCACCCGTTGTATTTCGGTGGCTGAACAGGGATTCGAATCCTGGTATCCCAGAGGCAGAGTGTAACACTCAAACCAAGGCACAAGAGGAGCTCATTAACTCAGTATCACACTGTCCTATATCCTCGCATTGTTTTTGGTTGGGAATAAGAGTTTCCCAAGATGTTAGCCCTATTGGGAAATTCTATGGAAGCTAAAACTGCAAGGATTCAGCCTCCTTTAGCAGAGTAGCAGAAAAAGCACGTCTAAATTTGTGTATGGCTTTTCTGATCTCAAACTGACTGAAGAAACAAAACAAATGCAGACAGCTTCAGGTTACAAACTTAGAAAAGCTTACTAATGGCTTCTATATTTACATATGTATTGGGGAGCCTACATCCTAACTAGCTAATGAATAGTAGTAGCTTCCTTGTTAACTCACCATCTTCTGATGGAGATGCAAAGCATGGTCGGAGATGAAGAAGAGGACGCAAAGAAAATGGAGGGGAGAGAGAGCTGAGAGAGGTCTCTTTCTTTTATAAGACTGATGACCCAAGCGACTGTCCTGGGTCACATGATCTGATCACCTGAACACCAAAGGTATTTATGATCATGCAATTAAATGACAGAAAGGCAAATGGTGGAGCTCTGGCATGCAAAAGCGAAAGGAAGACCTCTGCTAGCTATGCCCACTTCCTCTAAGAACAAGAGGTGGGGAGAGAGAATGCTGGAATTTTTCCAACATTTTTGTACACTCCAAGCACCACTGAGCATTTAGGGATGGGTTAGAAATGAAATCTTGTCTCTCTGGCCTGATTGATGCATTAATGCAGTATTCACAACCTTGTCTTTAACGGGGGACCCTCTGCAAATATAATTTGTTGCTAAGAACCCCCAAGACTTCACTCAAGATTTATAAATTTAAATTTAGGCTTAAATATTCCAGCATTTATTTGAATATTCAAATCTTTCTCTAAAGATGCTCATCAGGGGTCTTCAGACTGGGAGAGAAGGGAGAAATAAGTCAAGGCACACCCTCCCTTCTGAGAGTCCTTTTCTTGGAATGAGGGTGGCCTAGAACTGGAAAGACCAAGTGGGGTAGATCTGCAGACATAAGCTATACGGAGCAGGTCCAGTCTGAGCAGATCTGAATTCCGAATCCAGAGTGGGGGTTGTCCAGTCCCCTTGGAAGGAGAGACATCCCCCAAAGATGCACCCAGTACTCTGCAGCCTGCTCAAGTCTTGCAAAATCAGGGCTGGGTCCCTCTGAGCTAACTCTGGTTCCATTGTGCAGAAAGAAAACTGAATGTCTCCCTCCCCACACTCACACACACACACACACACACACAGAAAAACAACAACTCCAGGATGAGGACTGAGAAGACTGAATGGGAAAGGGGTGAGGGGGAAGCAGATTGCAATGAAGCAAAGAGGGGAGGGAAAGAGGGAAAGGTACAGCTTCAATTCTGCGATGGAGTAAAGAGCCTGGAAGAACAAGGAACAGTTTCTGGCCAATCTCAAGTTTGCTTCCTCTGCCAATTTGCTTCCCCAGTCCAGATCCCCATATCTGGAAGCACAGGGATGGGCAGCTGGGAAGAGACTGTATGTATGTATCCGAATCTCTGATAATTCTGGGCTTTCAGGGGGGAAAAGAAGGACCGGAAAAATGTGGTAGAGGCATCGTGGGAAGCCTGGGAAGCCTTCATCTCCAATTGCCACCCCACTGGGACAGCTTGGAGACCAGCAGCACTGTATTGACCCAGAAAGAGGGGCACCCAACAGTTGGGCCTCCCTACCCTCCCTCTTTCCTTTTCTTTCCTCCTGTCCCCCCCAACTCATCTTTTAAAGCAAATATTTTATGTTTACCAGGAGGACTCTTTTCTTTCTTTTTTTATTTTTTTTAATTTTTTATTACTTATAAAGAAAAAACAAACAAAACATAACACCGCATGATTACCACAAAAGTGAAAAAAGACACATTACAGCAAAATAGCTTACATTGCTATTTCTTTCCAGATCTTTTATCATCATATACTTATTCCACATGTTATATATCATATCGCTTATATATATTTTTGTTACATTCTTAACTCTATCCTTTTCAATTATATTTAACCTATTACTGTTACTAAAGATGATCCTATTACTGAACATGTTAATACTAACCCTAACTTTAAATGTAACCTTAAATATAACCTTAAAAATAACCTTAAATGTAAGCCCTAACACTAAGTGCAACCCCCCCCAGCCGGTTATCTTTCAACTTACTCTACTGTCCAAAATTGTAATTCTTCTGATGGACGTGTGATGCTTCCCTCTTTTATTAGGACTTTTTCCACAAATATCTTCCATATTTCTTCAAAATCATTCCTTTTCATTATTCCTTTTTTGACTTTAATTCGACATGTTAGCTTATAGGAGGCCTCTTTTCTAGTGCGTTTTTGCTTCAGAAAAACAGAGAGATTGGTAGAGTCCACTTAGTATGGCCAAGCGCTGCCGATTTTGCATTTCTTTTCAAACTTCAGTGGGGAAATTCTAGTAGTGAAAATATAAATCAAAGGGGCAGCACAGAGGAGAACACGTTTTTAAAAAAGGGGAAGGGGTTGCAATGCCACTAAGTCTCCACTGCTTTTTATTTTGCATTGCGGCTCTGAAACTGTAGAGATGATGTGGCTCAGCAGGAGGGTGCTTTATCGGTCTACTCAGGAGTAAGCCCCATGGAAATCGCCAGGGTTTGCTCCCAGGGGAAGGGTTTGCTCCAGGGTCCCAGCCTCTGCCTTCATCTGGAGGCCTTTCTGCACTACACTCTTATACTGCTATTATTCGGCTTTCAACATCCTGTGGAATTCTGGGGTTTGTAGTTTCCTGAGGCCAAAGAGCTCTCTGACGGAGAATTCTAAAGGCCCTTTCCTAAACTGCAAACCCCAGGATTCCACAGGATGTTGAAAGTGGAATAATAGCACTATAACAGTATAATGTGGAAAGGCGCTGGGACTCAGTGCCTTTGGATAAACCCAAGCCTACTTGGGAGTAAAGGCGCAGACGCTTCCCTTCTCTGCTGGCTGGTTGGCTTGGGATGGGGACAGAAACTCCCTGGATTTCTGTAGGATTTCATTTTGAGGAAAGGCCTGGACCAGAGGCAGCCGGCGAGAGAGGATGAAAATAACGCAATCCGGGCGAAACAAGACGTTCCTCCTAAATCATCCAGGCAAAATGTCTTTCGCCAACCCTGTCAGCCTGTGGTCCTCTGAATGTTGCTGGATCACAACTCCCATCGTCCCCTTCCCATTGGGTAGGATTGATGAGAGCTCGCGTCGAACCACACCAGCAGGGCCACACCTTTGTTGCAGGAGCCCAGAGAACACAGAGACCACAGAGGAAGAAAAAGAGTAATTTATTACGCGCGGGCTTTTGGCTGGATTTCTCCAAAAGACCAAAAGCCCCGAATTAAAGTTTCACAGCTCTTTTATAGACAAAGTTCACAGCATACACAAAGATCACAGGCAAAGATCACAAACTACATCCTAGCTATGTGATACATTGGCTCTCGTGACCTTTTTACCCTTCTTAAATCTTTCTCCGTTCCTCTGACCTAAGCCCCCAGCTTCTACTTTATTTCTAATTTATTATTTCTAATTCATACCTATATCACCTTGATCACATATGTATCTAGTCCAACACTCCATTTTCTTCAGAGACCAACCCATTTCTCAGGGGAAACCCATAACCAAGAAAGCAAAGGCAAAATAAACCTCACTCCCGCTGCTGATCCCCATCGACTGGTGTTCAGCAAAGCCCCGGAAAGTTACTTTTTGGACTGCCACACCCCATGCAAGCTGATTTTCTGCAGTAGAACTCCCAGAGTTTCCCAGCCAGCATGGTCGGTGACTGTGCTGCCTAGGGGATGCTGGGGGATGCAATCCAGGAAAATGAAAAGGTGGACAAACAATATAGTCAAAGGCCTGGAAGCCATGAAGCCCTATGAGAAGCCCCCAAGGGAGAGGGTATGTTTAGTCTGGAGAAGAGAAGGTGAAGAAGCGACTTGACAGCCATGGTTACATATTTGAAGGGATGTCCTGTGGGGGATGGAGCAAGCCTGTTTTCTGCTGCTTCAGAAACTAGGACACGGAGCAGTGGCTTCAAACTTCAGGAAAAGAGATGCCACCTAAACTTTATTAAGAACTTCATGAGACTAAGAGCTGTTCAACAGTGGAATAGGTTGCATCAGAGTGCGAGAATCTCCTTCTTGGGAGGTGTTTTTTTTTTAAAAAAAAATAGGGGTGGGATGGCCATCTCTCAGGAGTGCTTTGAATGTGTCTTCCTGTGTGGCAGAATGGGGTTGGACTAGATGGCCCCTGGAGTCTCTTCCAACTCGAGGATTCTATGATCCCAGCGCTTCCAAACTTCAGATTATTTAGGGGCAGAATGGAATGTCCTTCACAAGTATTTTCACATAAAATATCCTATAAATATCCCACTATGATTGTACATTTCAGAACGATATGGATACAGTTTAATACGTATCAAGTAGAATTTCATTTTCCTTTGAATTTTGCACTAAAAACATAAATTTAAAAAGTACCAAAAAAACAAACAAACCCCTGTTAAAGAACAAACAAATAAATTCGTAAGTTTGCCAAAGATGTTTGATTCTTCTTCAACTTCTATCTTTTTTTTTAACTGTTCTTTCCTATTCTGTCCATAAACATTTAAGTGTTCATTCCTTGTTACGTCCCTCTTCCCTTTGCTGGCGTTGTTTGTGTAAATTTACATAATCTTCTTTACATGCAGATTTCTTTCAATCTTGGGGTTCTTTCTACCTTTTTCTTTAACTTCTTCATTTCTGTCATAATGTTGGTATGATCAATGGTTTATTCAAAGTATGTTTATACACGCTGAGCTTCTTTTTAGTATCCATCTATTTAATTATAAGTATTTGTATTCATAACTTGGTCTATGATCAGGTTTTTCCATTTCCCCCTAAGATCATTCATTCCTGGTGCCCCTTCTTCCTGGGCTTTCTCCATCAACTTTCCCTTGATTTGGGGTGATAGACAACCAAGCTCTTTCCTTTCTAATAATTTAATAAACCACTCTTCTGTACCTGGGATGTCTTGGCTTTTCCACAGTCTAGTGAAAAGAATTCTTGCCCTAGTCATGTATTAACAGGAGTCGCCCAGAATTTCCCTACAAATGTCTCCTCCAAGTTTTGAATCACAGTCAACAGAAAAAGTTCTGGGGTTAAAGGAAATTTAAGTTGAAAGATCTCCATTATTAGTGAGTGTGTTTTAATGAAGAAGTTTTTTGTTATAGGACAGAACCAACACCTATGGAAAAAATGACCCTATTTTGTTTTGGTATTTCCAGCACTTATTTTTGCCTCTTTTATACATTTTGTCCAATTTTACCAGTATTAGGTACCACCTATATATCATTTTCAAACCGTTCTCTTTTATATCTGGAGAAAGTATAGATTTATTCTTTTTTTTTCTCAGCGAGATTCCTAATGCTCTAATTGGATTTCATGTCGGATGTTTTAGGACGATGTGATCATAATCGCTTAAACTATTTCCTCTTCCAGATTTCCTAGGAGTAATAATTTGTAATTTTTAGACCTCGAATGTCTACGATTATCCAGTATGATTTTTTTCTAGTTCGTTTAAGTTGCAGTCCAACTCGCATCCTTCTAATTTAGTTTTTAATACGATGCAACCGTTGGAGCTTTTAAAGGGAGCTGTTGTTTTCTATTTTATTAATTTTAAGTCTGTTATCCAAGCTACTTTTAATGTGCGTTTTTAACTTTGAATCCTAGAACGATGGAGTTGGAAGAGACTCCAAGGGTCATCCAGTCCAACCTCATTCTGCCATGCAGGAAAACCCCACCAAAGCAACCAAAAAAAAGTTTCTTTAACAAATAAAAGCCTCGTTGAATTATCTTTTAATTTTTAGACTAATCTTTTTTTAGTTGTATCACATTCTGAAAAGGCTGTAAGGTGCCTTGAATGCCAGAAAGATATAGAGTATAAATAAGTGTGTGTGTATGTATATATATATATATATAAAGTATAAATATAATAAATTTATGTTAGTATAAAAATAAACTATAAATAAAGATATAAAGTATACATATAAATAAAGATATAAAGTATAACTATAATTATATTAAAATTTTACATTAAAATAAAATAAGTAGCCAAGTCTATCTCCCTCTGCAAAAACGGGAACGTTTCCAAGGGTCTCTCGAGAGACCCCAAGGCCCTCCAGTCTAATCCCATTCTGCCATGCAGGAATACACCATCAAAGCAATCAAAAAACATTTTATTTTAACAAATAAAAGCTTTGTTGAATTATCTTTTCATTTTTAGACTAAACTTTTTTTAGTTTTATTACGTTCTTAAAAGGTTGTAAGATGCCTTGCATGCCAGAAAGATATAAAGTATAACAGTAAAATCTAAAATAAAATATAAGAATCCTAAGATATGGTAAATATTATTACATTAAAATTTTATATTAAAATAAAATAAATAGCCAAGCCTATCCCCCTCTGCGAAGGTCTCCGAGGGTCTCTGTAGGTCAAGGCTGACTTGCGAAGCAAAAAACAACAACAAGGGTATTAATCAGGTTGTTCAATAAGTGCCAAAACGTGGCAAGATAAGACCTCCCCTCTCCGACCTTCTCTCTTGGCTGTTGCTGCCTCAGTCGTTCGGAAATCTCTTCTCCCCTCCAGGCAACCTTCTTTCAGCCCATCGCAACCAATTGATTAGTAGATTTTATTGGGGGTTAAATTTCCTTGTCTCTGGGGGATCCTGTTCCCTCTCACGGCGCTCGGGGGCCACCTTTTTCTCCCATGGAGAGGGAAAATGTTTTCCCAGAGGGAGGGACTCAGGCCATTTCCGCACTAGCCTGTTATAGCGCTACGATTCCGCTTTCAACATCCTATGGAATCCTGGGCTTTGCAGTTTCGGGAGGGGCCGGGATTCCTTAGGATGTTGAAAGTGGAGTCATAGCGCTATAACAGGCTAGCGCGGAAACGGTCTCAGTCAAGGGACCCTCGTCTAAATCCCCACAGTGGACTTGAGGGCGGGGAAGAACGACCACCTTGTGTCCCAGCAAGGGGTCTGTCGCCTTCCTCAGGGTCTCAGAGGGGTCCGTGGCCCCGGAAAGGGTGGGACCCCCTGCCTCAGCCGCAGCTTGGGCAAAGGGCTTTTGGGCTGCCGCGCTCAGCCTGCGCAACCAGCAGAGAGGAGCTGCCTCAGGCAGCAGAACGTGGGGGTCATGAAAAGGCAGCCGGCGGCTATTTCAGTGGGGCTTTTGGGGAACGAGGGGCTTCTGGGATTTTCAGTCTCAGCGGCCAAAGTACTTCGCAGGCAGCAAAGTGAGTTTGGCCTCCCCTGTCAGCCTGGGATCCTCTGAATGTTACTGGATCACAACCCCCATCGTCCCCTTCCCATTGGGTAGGATTCATGGGAGATGGAGTTGATCCACATCAGCTGGGCTGCACCTGGCCCACCCCTTCCCTGTATCTAGTCCCACACTCTGTTTCCCTCAGCGGCCAACCCATTTCTCACAGGAAACCCACAACCAAAACATGAGGGCAAAATAATCCTCACCCCTGCTGTTAGTCCTCGTCAACTGGGAAATTACTGTTTGGACTGCCACACTCAAGCCAAGCTGGGGGTTTTTTTGCTATAGAACTCCCAGAATTCCCCAAGCAGCATGGCTGGTGACTATGCTTCCTGGGGGATGCTGGGAGCTGCAGTCTAGGAAAATGAAGAGGAGGGCAACCAAAAAGGTCAAGACAAGGCGCCAGGAAGCCCTTTGAGGAGCACTTGAGGGAGCGGAGTATGTTTAGCCTGGAGAAGAGAAGGTGAAGAGAGGTGCTGATGGCTATGTTTCAATATTTGAAGGGCTGTCATATGGGGGACGGAGCAAGCCTGTTTTCTGCTGCTCTGGAGACTTGGACAGGGAGCGATGGCTTCAAACTACAAGAAAAGAAGTTCCACCCAAACATTAGGAGGAACTTACTTACTTACTTTCTTTCTTTCTTTCTTTCTTTCTTTCTTTCTTTCTTTTGAAATATTTTTATTAAAATAATTTATTTTTTTTAAAAAAACCCTTCTTTCTATCTTCTGATGACATCTTATTTCTCTTTGTTGCCCTATTATATTTAACAGATAAAACTCCGGATTCATTTCAAAATTCAAGTTATAAATTCTTTGGATTTCATCATGTATCTCCTTCCAAAATTTTCTTGCTATCCTGCAATTCCACCACATATAAAAAAAGACCCCACCTTTTCACCACATTTCCAGCATCTCACATTTCCATTTGTAGTTATTTTTTGTAATCTTTCTGGGTTCATGTACCATCTATGTAACATTTTATAATAGTTCTCTCTTAAATTTAGGTTTAATATGTAATTTGTATATCAGCTTTCCATGCTCTCTCCCATGCTCTCTTTTTTTTAAAGTATATTTTTATTGAAATTTAGTTGAAAAATTAAAAAAAAACTCTTCCCCACTTCCAAGCATCTTTCTTTCCAATTGAGTCTGTGTTTACATTCCATTCATACATTATTTCTGTTTGTAAGATAGTCTTAGGTTGTTACATTTAAGATTATTACATTACAACTTAATACTTTACCTATACCATTATTAGCTTACATTACCAACACTCTTTCTTTATTCCTTCCTTTTCTTATTCTATATCTTTATCCAATTCAGAACTTCTTTCCATTCTCTTTCAAAGTTCTGGATTGGCTTACTCTCTCCCGGGGTTTCTAATTCAATTGAGTATCCCATGTTTTGTGCCCACCTAACCATTGTATCTTTGACAACTTCTGATTCCATTTCTCTTTTCATCAATAATTTATAAAATGTAGAGATTCTCTTCTTGCTCCCCCCTCAACAATAAAGCTAGTTCATTTTCTTTTCTCTCAAATCTGTATAATTTTTGATCCATTTTAAATCTCTCTTTGAGTTGTCTCCATGGGAAACAATTTAACTCAGGTCCCAGAGCCTTTAATTCTTCTCTTGTACACAGCCTTGGCTTATCCCCTTCCCAAGGAGGAAAGTTCTTTCTTTCTTTCTTTCTTTTTTAATTATATTTATTGAGTTTTTTTTCCACCAAGCAATATAGCAAAGGAGAATAACACAAGAATAAACATTGGTGTAATAGGAAAAAAAGGAACATATCGTTCTGGTTTTACTTAATATACACATAAGTGCACTTCAGACAAGATTAATACGAATTCACAATCATAGATAAATACCTTACCTTACATAAATACTTTACCCAGGATATTCTACAGATACATCTTCAAAGTGTAAACCTATTCCTCTTCCCTCAGGCTCTTTCAAAACTCTCACACCAAATCGGTTTTGTCTAATTTGAACTTTTCTGATACAGTAGTTTGTAGACACTTTTTATGTTTCAACAGAGTCTGTTTCCACTAAACCTTTCCTAAGCAGATAACATAGCAATAATTGATAACATTTACAAACTTATAATTAACAGAACCAAAAAAGAACAGTGGTCAATTCACAAATGTTGTATTAAAGTACTTTCCCTAAACAGCCTAATTTTTGACTTATCAGTCCACCTCCACACTAGAAAGAGAGGGGCTAAGTAGATAAATATCTAAGTACATTATAGATACCCCTACTTCCAAATATAGACCAAGGAGGATCTTTCTGATGGTAAGAGCAGTTAGACAGTGGAAGCCAATGCCGCAGAGTGTGGCGGAGCCTCCTTCTGGATGGCCCCTGTGTCTTCCTGGAGGGCACAATGGGGTTGGACTGGATGGCCCTCGGGGTCTCTTCCCCCACTAGGATTCTGCAATTATTTAGGGGCCGGCTCACAAATATTCTCATATAAAATATCTCAGGACTCCTGGTCCCCCCACCGGTCCCCCACTAGCCCGGTCTTTCTGCAGCAGGTAAAGACCTTTTTTCTTTAAGGATGCATTTGCTTTTTAATGTGCTGCAACACAAAATGACAAGAAGGGACATGATAGCCATGTTTAAATATTTGTAGAGGAGGGAGCGGGCTTGTTTTCCCCTGGTCCAGAGACCGGGACAAGGAGCAATGGATTCAAGCTGCAGGAAAAGAGATTCCACTTGAACCTCAGGAAGAACTTCCTCTGACAGTCAGGGCTGTCTGAGGGCAGTGGAATAGGCTGGCTTGGAGTGTGGTGGAGTCTCCTTCTTTGGAGGTTTTTAAGCAGAGGCTGGATGGCCAACTGTCCGGAGTGCTTTGAGGGTGTTCCTGCATGGCAGGGGGTTGGACTGGATGGCCCCTAGGGTCTCTTCCAACTCTACATTTCTATGATTCTTTGATTCTAAGAGGTGAAGGGGAACACCAAGGGTTCTCCAGTCCAAACCTCTCCCCTGCGGGAGTACACAAGCAAAGCAATCAAAAAACATGTTTATTTTTTAAAAATGACATTACAAGTTTGGTTTAATTGTGTTTTAACGTTTAACTCTTCTACGAAGAGTGTGTTAGTAGTATTTTTTCCCCCCAAAAATGTTAAGGTGTCTTGAATCCCGGAAAGATGGGGTACCATAAAACTAGTCTCAACTGAACAAAACGAAACGAAAATGAAAGTAGCCGTGTCTCCCCCCACCCCCAGGGATAACGGAAAGGTGTGCAAGGATCTCTGTGAGTCAAGGTTGACTTGGAAAGCAAAAAACAACCACAGGCGTGTTAATCAGGTGCCAACAACGTGGCAGGATATGAACTCCGATACCTCCTCATTTGGTGCTTGTTGTGTAAATTTTTTGGAAAGTTCACCTCTCCTCCGTGCAATCTTCTTTTGTTCCATCGCAATTAATTGATTCATTGCTCTAATCAGAGATTTAATGTCTTTGCCTCTAGGGAATCTCGCCTGCCCAACACCCCCCTGCCCCGTTGGCTTCCGTCCCATGGAAAGAGAGAGGAGACCCACCCAGGCCCCTTCTCTCTTCCCCTCCCCGGTCAGGGAATCAACGGTCCCGGGCGAGCCCACGCCGCAGGGAACTCGCCATTGAACCCATTGTCATGCACCGGAGGGCCACCTGGTCTCTGGGGCGGGCCGGCCCCCCCTTGGCCCCTATAAAGCAAGGTCGGGCGGAGAGAGATGCGCTCAGACGGACAGAACCCAGAGGTCTCCTTGGCTCCTCTCGCTTCTGGGGCGAAGGAAGAAGCCAAGATTTCAGCCAGTCTTCCCCATGTTCAGAGAAAAGGGCTGGGACATGGAGGCCCCCCATCTGTCAAGGGGCACCTCGACTGCAGTTCTGACTCCATACCGGACCGGCACACCGGGAGAGAGGGAAGCCAGACCCCTGGAAGGGGGGCGCCCGGTGAAGGAGGAGGCGAAGGCGGCGGAGCAGCGCTGGGAGGCCAAGTGGCAGGCCTTGCTGAGGGCCCTGGGGTCCCCCGATGCTGCCCCGCGGAACTCCCCGCCGCCGCCCCAAGGAGGAACCCCCCGGCGGCTGAAGCCGGAGAGAGGCCGCCCGGAGGAGACGGTGGAGCTGTCCGTCCCGGAGCCCTTCCTGCCGACCCTGCCTCCGCCGGGGGAGATCGGGGTCTTGGTCCGAGTTTGGGGGCTCGACAGCCGTTGCCAGGGGGCGGCGGCCCTGGCGGAGGAGGCCTCTCTCGAGAGCCGACCGGAGCCCCAGACCCCGGGCCGCCAGGTGAGCGACGGACAGTCAACCGGGGGCGGGCCCGGGACGTGTTTTGTGGCAGTCGAGCCGGCCAGATCCATTGAAAGCCATGGGAAGGGGATGCGGGGATCTGACCCTGCCTGGTTATTCCAGTTGGGGGGAAATCTTGGATCACCGAAATCTGGGGGTGGAGGCTTTGATAGTGGAAGTTATCAACTTTAACTCCCTGTTTGCCATTTCCCGCCGTGCCTCACACAGCCAAATGTCTTGGGTTTTCTCATCCTTTCTTGTTCTTTCAGGCAGCACCGCAGGAGGAGGCGGCGTTGAGTTTGCAGCAGACAGAGGGGTCCTCGGCGGAATCTGAGAGGGGGATCCGAGGGGAGGAGGCCGACGGGGAAGCCGGATCGCTGGGTAAGGAAGGATTTATTTGCAAACCGAATCGGAAAAGAAACTGTTTCTAGCCGCTTCTGAAAAGGCCGCAGGGAGGAGGGGATTCGGACCCTCCTTGATAATGAAACCTCACGGTTAATGGGCGACCCTTTTGGGACAGAGGACCTTGGAGAAATCTCACTGTCCTTCTTTCTCTCTCTCTCCCCGCCTGGGAAACGCTGCCCGTCCTCTTCCCCGGTTCGACGATGCTCCCTTGGACGGCAGACACGCAGCCCACCGAGGTAGGTGGAGACCCCTAAAAGTTCGTGTTAAAATACCTGTGCCCCCCTTCTCTCCTCTCATCTCGGGGTGGCGTACAGTGAAATCAGAACGACCAATTCAAATCACATATAACGGGAAGAAATATTTTAAACGGGTGCGTGAACTTCTGGTGGTGTTCATTTCTTAAAGGGAGGTCTTGGCGCGGTGTCCCGAGCCTGGTTCTTTAAAGTTCTTTTTAGTGGTTTGGGTGTCGGACTCAGATTCCAGGAGAGAGCCGGATTCGAATTCTCTGCCCAGCCACCCAGACCCATTGAGAGACCTCGGGCAGGTCGCATTCTCTCAGCCTCAGAGGAAGGCGGTGAGAAACTTCCTCCCGATCAATCTTACTCTAGACTAGAGCCTCAAATCGTTTCTTGCTTATGAAAATCCTAAGGCGAAGCTATCATGGGTTTTGGGGGGGGGGGGCTGCGAGAGTGTGAAGTGGTCCAGGTCACCCAGGGGGTTTCCGTGGCCAAGGGAGGAATCTAACCCTCGTCTCCAGGGTGGGAGTCCGAGGCTCAAACCACTGTGCGATGCTGCCTCTTCCCTCTTCCCCAATACTCCCCTCCCTTCTGCCTCTCACAGAGATTTCTGTTTCTCTCCCGCCCCCAGTCCCTCCCTGCCCCACTTCACACCATGAGGAGGCCTCGAGGAGGAGAGTTTCTGAAAAGGGTCTCAGTCAGAGTTTCTCGCATAATCTTCTGTGTGGGAGGGAACTCCAGAGGCCATCTAGTCCAACCCTTTGCCCGTCCAGCACGAATCCGCTGCTAAAACGCACCCGGGAACCCTCTAGACACTGTCACGGAGGTTCTGCCCACAGGAAGGTCTTCCTAATGTTTGGCCAGAGTCCTCTCTCTCGCCCACTCCTGCTCTAACCACTGTACCACGCTGCCGCTTCCTGTTGGTGTCTATTCCAAGGCTCTGGGCTTTGCTGTTTCAGGAAAGCGGGGGTCTAGAGGATGCGTTTGCCGCTGCGAGCACGGCGGCGGAGACCGAAGTTAATCGCCCCGAAAGCCCCATGCGTTGGGAAGTCCTGCAGGAGGAGAAGAACGGGGGCTTGGCTCCTTCGGGTGAGTGCTTTTTCCCTTTTGGGGAGGACGAGGAATGACGCAAGGCTCCAGATGCTGAGGGACTGCAACTCCCAGCAGCCCTGGCCGGCATAGTCAGTGGCAAAAGTGCTGGGAATTCCAGTCCGACCCACGGAGGGAGCCACAGTTTCCACAAAACCTTTGCGTAACCTTCACCTTCTAGAGGAGGGCTGGGCAACTCTCAGTCCACGGGCCCCCGGCCGCCCCCGCCCCTTCTGTAGTTCTCACGGCCTGACCCGGGGTGTGTGTGTGTTACGTGGCTGTGAATCGCCTGTTGACTTACGGCGATCCCGTGAATGTCATAGGCTAGGAGGTGGTTTTTCCAGTGCCTTCCTCTGAAATACAGCCCACATCACCTCGCATGGATTGGCGGTCTCCCATCCAAGTTCCAACCAAGGCTGAGCCTGCTTAGCCTCCAAGATCAGACAAGATCCGATGCCTTTGACAGGGTACTGAGGTCCTAAGAAAGGGATATTAACAGCCACCGAATTTCGTAAATTGAGTGCTTAGGGGCATGGATTCTCTCAAACAAAACAGGATTGATTGCAAAGTGGAGCCCTTGTGTTGTTGCTGCTGCTATTTTTCTCCAGATGCTGTTGGACTGCAACTCCCAACCCAGCCCCTCACCATAGCAGAGTTCTGGAAGATGCAGTCCCATCAGAAAAGTCTCAGCAGAATGAGAGGGGTTCCCCCCCCTTTTAATGTTTACAGCTGAAAGTGGTCTAAAGGGAACAGAAATTTAAAAAATGAACCTTTTCCACATTCTTTGAGTTGTTTCTTGGTTCTGTCCCCCAACAGGAGGGCTCGTGGTCCCCAAACTTCATGTCTCCTCTCTTCCTGAACCAGAGGAAACAGCCCCTTCCCTGGGCCAGGACAACCACCACTCAGCTTCCCAGAGTGGCCTCTTTGGTAAGGATTTTTTGGGACATAGGCCCTTTTGAGCTGGGCTTCCTGCTATTCGGGGGGGGGGCATGCTGATCAAATTTGCAAATGACACCAAATTGGGAGGGGTTGCTAATACCCCAGAGGACAGGATCAAAATTCGAAATGACCTTGACAGATTGGAGAGCTGGGCCAAAGCTAACAGAATGAGTTTCAACAGAGAGAAATGTAAGGTCCTACATTTAGGCAGAAAAATGGAACGCACAAATATAGGATGGGGGACACGTGGCTGGATAACAGCACGTGTGAAAGGGATCTAGGAGTCTTGGTGGACCACGAACTGAACATGAGTCAGCAATATGATGCAGCAGCCAAGAAAGCCAACGCAATCTTTGTTGCATCAATAGGAGTATGGTGTCTAGATCAAGGGAGGCAATGGTACCACTCTATTCTGCATTGGTTGGGCCTCATCTGGAATGCTGTGTCCAGTTTTGGGCACCAAGAAGGATATTGACAAGCTGGAACATGTCCAGAGGAAGGCGACCAAAATGGTGAAGGGTCTGGAAGCCATGAAGTCCTATGAGGAGTGGCTTAGGGAGCTGGGTATGTTTAGTCTGCAAAAGAGAAGGTTAAGAGGGGACATGGTAGCCATGTTTAAATATTTGAAGGGATGTCAGGTGGAGGAGGGAGAGGGCTTGTTTTCTGCTTCTCCAGGGACCAGGACAAGGAGCAATGGATTCAAGCTGCAGGAAGGGAGATTCCACCTGAACCTCAGGAAGAACTTCCTGACGGTCAGGGCTTTCCAGCAGTGGAATATACTGCCTGGGAGTGTGGCTGAGTCTCCTTCTTTGGAGGTTTTTGAGCAGAGGCTGGATGGCCATCTGTGGGGAGTGCTTTGATGGGTGTTCCTGCATAGCAGGTGGTTGGAATCGATGGCCCCTGGGGTCTCTTCGACCCTCTGAGTCCCTGATTCTATAGGAAGTGGCATGTGGTTTGGGCTGAGGAGAGAGAAGAGTGAAAAATAAGCCCGGCTTCACCGTCTCCTAAGTGTTACTGAGGAGGTTTTGAACCATGACTCAGTCAAATTCTGTCCAAGGAACAGAGGAATCCGAGAGTTCTTGCAAATAAAGTGACACACATTCCCAGGAGGGTCACTTTTGGAGATCGTGGTCCTGTGACACCCCCCGCAGCAATTTCAGACGCTCTAGACCTCCTTGAAGGGATTTCCATAGGCAGATCAAGCGTAGCTTAGCCAAATCTGTGCAAAAAAGTGTGTGTTCTCCTGCCCCTTCCTCTGATTCCGCTAAGCTAGAGGTGCGAAACTGGCCGGGCTCCACCTGTTGTAGAACCACAACTCCCAGCATTCAGCTATTAGATAGGGCTGCTGGGATTTACAGTTCTACCACATCTGGAAGAAGGCCTTGTGAGGGTTGGGAGTTGGGCTTCCGCCTTGTGCCAGGGCCAGATGGGGGCTGAATTTGGATTCTCTTTCCCATTCTCCCGCAGGTCAAGGAGAGCCAAAAAGGTTCAAGAATTGGCAGGAGGGGGCCGAGCTGGAGGAAAGATTCCCAAGGATTCCCGGTGGGCCGGTTGGTCTTCAGGGTGCTGTGAATCCACCCGCCTCCAGACCTAAAGGCCAGGAGATCCAACGCTGCAGAATTCCGCCAGTTAGGAGAAACGCGATGAGCCAGAGGGAGGTCTCTGTGCCCGGGGAAAGGGGGCAGCCCCCTCCTCCCTTTCTCACCCCACAGAAGATGACCCCCCATCCCAGCCGCAAGGCCTTCCCCTGCCCCCGCTGCCCCCGAGTCTTTGCCTACCGGAGTCGCCTGGAAACCCACTGGCGGAGCCACACGGGCGAGAAACCCTACAAATGCTCCGAGTGCGGGAGAGCCTTCGCTCGGAAAGATGCTCTGACCACCCACGGGAAGATTCACGCGAGGAGGGAGCCACTCGCCTGCTCACCGTCTGAGTAAAGCTTTGGCTCGGAAAAAAAAAGGTTGGAGGATCCCTCCAAAGCTACCCCTGGAAGAGAAGAGAAGAGGGAGAAGCGCAGTGTTTCACTAAGAGAGCATCCAGATATTTTACACTCCTCCTTTTGGACTACAGATCCCAAAAGTGGATGCGATGATAATATATTGGACTTTTGCCATGGGTGCAGTGATTAGGATGGAAATGTTGTCAATAAAAACCTTTCTACTCCAAATTAATAAACATATGCGTAAATAAATGTGGCAGAGGGAAATGTCTGTTTCAAGTCCAACACCGGGTGGGCTCGCAAAGGGAAAAAGAATCCCCCTCTTGAGAGACCAGCCGAGGGAGTCTGGGGGCGGGTGGGAGCTGGTAAGGCCTTTGGCGTCAGTGGGGTGCTTAGGAAGAGATTCTAGGCCAGGCAGGGAGAAATGGGGTCCCTCCAAAGTTTTTTTGGACTGCTTTGTCTATCCACCCACACCAGCCGGGGCTGATGGGATCTACAATACAAGGCAGGACTAGCCCAATACTTTTTTCTGCCTGAGGAAAGGACAAGAGGGCATCCCCCCCCCATTTCAGCTGCAGAAACTGGCTGGCTGGATTGTCGACTTTAAGAAATTCTAGGACCCCTCCCCATGGCCTGGGGCTGCGAGTTCAAGATCCTCCCACTTTCTGGTAGGAAACCACCTTCTTTTAGCGGAATAAAAGAGAAAAGATACCCTCAATCTCCCTGTTGCTTTCTGGAACTGATAGTGACTGAAAAAACCAAGCAAGCCAGCCAGTTTTAAAAACTTAGAAAAAAATTACTGATGGCTTTTTCCATTTTCGTTTGCATTGGGAAATCTACGTCCCAACTAGCTAAGAAGGTGCTTCTCAACCTTTCCTTTCCTTGGGAACCTTAGGAAATAGAATTTGTTGCTGGAGTCCTTCCTGAATTCGCTCGAGATTATGTATTTAAATTTAGATTTAAACATTTCAGTCTTTATTTAAAGATGCTCATCAGGGGCCTCCACATTTGGAGGGAGGGGAGAAGTAAGTCAAGACACATCGTCATCGGAGAATCCTCTTCTTGGAATAAAGAAAGACGGGAAAGACCAAGCCGGACAGATCTGCCACGACATCCGCCGTGCTGAACAGGTCCAGTCTAAGCAGATCTGAATTTCGGATCCAGAATGGGGGTTGTTCTTATTCCCAATTCATTTTGAAGGAGAGATTCCCCCCCCAAAAAAGAGGCCGGTCCTCCCCAGCCTGCTCAGGTCTTGCAAAGTCCGGGCTGGGGCTCCCTAACACTGCGCAGAGGGGAAACTGAACCTCTTCCCCCTCCCAAAACCCCCAGGATGAGGTTTCTAAGAAGAAATGAGAAAGGGGTGAGGGGGGAAGCGAGTTGCAACGGAACAAGGAGGGAGGGGAAAAGGATCAACTGCACCTTCGGTTCCGCAATGAAATAAACAGCCTGGACGATCAAGACACAGCTTCTGGCCAATCTCAGTCTGCTTGCTCTGCAGGTTCCCCCGAACCTTCCCCAACCCGGGTCCCCCTATCTGGAAGCGCAGGAAGGGGCAGTTGAGAAGAGAAGAGATCGATCGAGCCTCCACGTCCTCCTTTTAAATTTTTTAAATTTATTTTTTTAATAAAATCAGGAAACAAGGGAAAGGAATCAGTAAATTTACAAAAGGAAAAAAGTATATACAATGATTAAAAAAAGAAAATAAAAATATAATACAATGTTATGGTAAAAGAGCATGGTTCACTGATATCAGACAATTCACCATCTTATGAAAGTTGATCCCTTTATACACGTCAGCTTACCCATGTCTTGGACAATGCCCGAAAGGTCGTGGCTTAAACTCTCATAGTTGATTTCTCTTTTTACCTAATCTAGTAAAATCTACCATTTTCAGTTTTTCTAATCAAAGTCAAACGAATAGTTACTTAACATTCGAAACAATTCTGGTCGAAATAGGTTCGACTTGAGATTCCTTAGTATAACCATCCTTTCAAAAGAGCTTGTTTTAAAAAATGTATTTTAACTTTTTAGTCGAAATGTTTTATGTTTGCCGGGAAGGCTCTTTTCTTCCGCGACTTTGCTTCAGGAAAACAGAAGGGCTGCCAGAATCCCCTGAAGTAGGAGGTATGTCGGAGACATGTCGGTGAAGATCTTCCAGACCAGGCAGGGAGAAACTGAGTCCTTCCGCTTTTGGGACAATGTCATCCCTGGCCATCCACCCGGGACAGCGATGGGAACACAAGGCAGGACTAGCCCCATACTTTGTTCTGCCTGAGGAATGGGGAGAGAAAGGCTCAAATCTCAGCTCCACCCCTGAAACCCTCTGGGAGACCTTGGCCAGGCCCCACCAAGCAAAAGGAGCTGCCCTTTAAATCTCTTGCTTCACTTTTTTTCTTAGGGTTGTGAATTCTTGTACTTTGCATCTCCACAAGTGGTGCCAAAGTGTTTCGCAGGGAACAGGGATAATTTCTTTCTCCACTGTAGGCGGCCAAGGGTCTTTCATCCCCTCTGTCAGGCTGTGGTCCTCTGAATGTTGATGTATCACAACTCCCATCATCCCTTCCCTTATGGTCTCTGATCCAGGTAGTATTCATGGTTCCTGCTAACTGTTTCATTGTTCATGCCAACAACCAAAATATATTTTCTGGCTGTAAGTGTTTGTGTCTGTGGTTACTTGGGATGTTGCTTCCCAGAATACTGTGTGTTCCTTTCCTTGCAGCAACAAATCATGCACAAGACTCAGGTTGTGGTAGTGTCAACTAAGCAACACAAAACACTCTGGATTTTTTTGGCTGCTAGCGTCAAACCAGTTCCCAGAGAGAGGAGCAAGGTCCCTGGCACATGACACTCCATGGGCCAATGTTTCTCTGAATATTCAAAGCTTTATCTACAGATGCTCCTCAGGGATCTTCAGATTTGGAGAGAAGGGAGAAATTAGAAAATTCACACACTCCTCTTAGAATCCTTTTCTTGGAATGGTTCCATACACTGGAAAGACCAAGTCCTGCAGATCTGCAGGCTTAACAGACTGGACATTTCCAGTCTGCAGATCTGAATTCTGGATCCAGAAGGTGGCTTGTTCTTAACCATTCTCCACTCTGCTTCCCTGGAGAGACCCTCCCCCAAGGCCTGGTCCTCCACAGCCTGCTCAGGTCTTGCAAAGGTAGACTCTCAGAGTCTTGAATGGGCAGTTGAGAAAGGATTTCTCTCCTCCTCTGCCTCTCAGGTGGAAAAAGGAGCCCCAGGGAAATGTGCTAGAGGTATCGCTGGAAACCTGGGATGCCTTCTTCTCCAATTGCCACCCCGTAGGACAAACTGGACACCAGCAGTACCGTAATGACCCAGAAAGAGGGGCACTCCAAGAATTGGGTCCTGCACAGTCCTGCCTTTCTTTTTCTTTCCTCCTTTCATTCTTTCTTCCCCCCACCCGGGTTTTTTTTTTTTAAACCAACATTTTACGTTTACCAGCAGGGCTCTTTTCTTATTGAAATTGGCTTCAGGAAATCAGAAAAACTGACAGAATCCCCTGAGGATGGGTAAGCCGCGCAAGAAGTTTTGGATTTCTTTTCAAACACCAGTGGGGAAATTCTAGGAGGGAAAATATAAACCAAAAATGGTAGGAGCTAGGAGAAAGTCGTTTAAAAAGGGGAATGAAATAGATATAAAATTTACACCAAACTTAAATTTAAGAGAAAACTTTTGTAAAATGTTTTACAGATGGTACATGACCCCAGAAAGATTACAAAAAAATAATGAAAAATGGGAATTCAAATTGTTGGAAGTGTGATGAAAAGACAGGGTCTTTTTTCCATTTGTGGTGGACATGTAAGATAGCAAAAAATTTTTGGAAGGGGTACATGACGAAATTCAAAGAATTTGTAAGCTGAATTTTGAAATGAAACCGGAGTTTTATTTGTTAAATATGCTAGGGCAACAAAGGGAAATAAGAAGTCATCAGAAGAGATTATTATATCTAACAACTGCGGCAAGGTTGACATATGTGCAGCACTGGAAAGAAAAGAAACATATTGATATAGAAGACTGGAAGTTAAAAGTCCTGGATATGATAGAGATGGAAAAGTTAGCATTTTCTTTGAAGAAATAATCTATCCAGAACTTTGAGAAAGAATGGAAAAGAGTGTTGGATTGGGTAAGGATATAAATATATAAGAAACCAAAGAAGAAATAATGTAACTGTTCTTCTCTCTGTAAGATGGAAATAAGCAATCTCCACTGGAAGATTTAAACATGGAATTGTGTGTGGGGGGGGTTATTTTCGAGACAAATTTTCAATAAAAATTATACAAAAAAATAAAAATAAAAAGGGGAATGAGTATTGATGCCATTAAGTCCGCACTGATTTTATTTTTTTAATTGCGGCTCTGGAACTGTAGAAATCCTGTGGATCAGCAGGACCCTGCTTTATCTGCCTACTCAGAAGTAAGCCCCATGGAGAGGGCTAGGGGTTGCTCCCGGGTAAAGGGCTCCAGGGCCCCAGCCTCTGCTTTCATCTGGGGCTCCGCGCCTTTGGATAAAGCCCGGCCTACTTTGGAGTAAACGTGCGGACGCGTTCCTTCTCCACTGGCCTGTTGGTTTGGGATCTGGATGCAAAATCGGTTGGTTTCAGAGTAAACGGACTGAGCGGCGGGCGAGAGAGGGCGATGCAGGCAAAAGGAGACGTTAATCTTGAAACAATCCAGGGAAAATGAAACGCTTGGAAACCCTCCAAGAGGCCGAAACGCGCGTGTGAAAGCTACGGGCTCCTCCCTGCAGTTTTCTTTCCGAGGAACAAGTCCGTCCTCTCTTCGGGGCGGAGCAGAGAAGATTTACTTCTGAGTAAACGAATGGATGCAGGCGCCGGTTCTTGATCTGGGGGTCCCGGACCCCTCCTGCTCCACATCGGCCTTATCCCGGGATTGGCAGCGAAAACCAGTCCAGGAGGGGCCGGTTCGTTTTGGTCCAAATAAGGGAGCGTGGCTGCAGCCGGGGGGGGGGGGGTCCATTTCTTTCTTTCTCCCCCCTTTTTTTTGGTAATTTTCCCCTTCACTTCTATGTTTGTCACTTTACATAATTTTTTAGTATATTTTTCTTTATAATAAAAAAAATAAAAAAGGGGTTCCAACTGGGTCTCCCCCCACCCCAACCGTCTTTACACACACACACACACACACACTTCAAAAAGCAATGCTTCTTGAGACACTCAGACACACTTTTTGGCAGGTCATCCGGCGGAAAATTAAAACCCAGATTTACAGCTTTCAAATACATTTTATGAACCACAGTATTTTTCATCCGGCAATTACAGGTTTTCCCCTCCGAGGAAAGCACCCCCTACTCCCCCCCTCCCCAAACTGAATTGGATTTCCTTGTGAATGCCTCTTAGGCCAGTGGCCTGACCAGCTCCCACTTTCCCCCAGACTCCCCTGGCTGGTCTACCGAGCCCCGGATTCTTTTTCCCTTCTAGATCCAACCCGGTGTTGTACCTGAAACAGACACTTCCTTCTGCCACGTCTGTTTTGGCAAAAGTTTATTAATTTGAACTTAATTAAGCTTTTATTGACAACATTTCCATCCTAATCGCTGCACCCATGGCAAAAGTCCAATATATTATCATCGCATCCACTTTTGGGATCTGTAGTCCAAAACGAGGAGTGTAAAATATCTGGATGCTCTCTTAGGGAAACACTGCGCTTCTCCCTCTTCTCTTCTCTTCCAGGGGCAGCTTTGGAGGGATCCTTCAACCTTTTTTTTCCCCAGCCAAAGCTTTACTCAGACGGTGAGCAGGCGAGTGGCTCCCTCCTCGCGTGAATCTTCCCGTGGGTGGTCAGAGCATCTTTCCGAGCGAAGGCTCTCCCGCACTCGGAGCATTTGTAGGGTTTCTCGCCCGTGTGGCTCCACCAGTGGGTTTCCAGGCGACTCCGGTAGGCAAAGACTCGGGGGCAGCGGGGGCAGGGGAAGGCCTTGCGGCTGGGATGGGGGGTCATCTTCTGTGGGGTGAGAAAGGGAGGAGGGGGCTGCCCTCTTTCCCCGGGCACAGAGACTTCCCTCTGGCTCTTATGAATTCTTGCAACTGGTGTCAATCTGCAGCGTTGGATCTCCTGGCCTTTTAGAACCGGAGGCGGGCTGTTTCCTCTTAGGGCTCCCTCCGGTTTCTCTTGCAGGCCTCTCACTTCGGAGCATCTCCGCAGAATCCTTTAGGATCTCTTCCTCATGTGGATTTATCGCAGCCAGAAGACTAACCTGCCCACCGGGAAGCTTCGGAAATCCTTCACCCGGCTCAGCCTTCTCTTGCCAATTCTTGAACTTTTTTGGCTCTCCCTGACTTGCGGGAGGATGGGAAAGAGAATCCAAATTCAGCTTCCAAATGGGAGCCCAGCTACCAATCCTCATGAGTCCTTCCAGCGGCGGTAGAACTGTAAGTCCCAGCAGCCCCAATAACTGAATGCTGGGAGTTGAAGTTCTACAACGAGAGGAGTCCGGCCTGTTTCGCACCCCTGGCTTAGCAGAATCAGAGGAACGAGAGAAGAGGGAGGGGCAGGAGAACACACAGTTTTTTGCACAGATTTGGCTAAACTGCGCTTGATCTGCTTTTGGAAATCCGTTCAAGGCCACAAGGAGGTCTAGAGCGTCTGAATGAGATTGCTGGGGGCGGGAGGTGGGTCACAGGACCACGATATCCAAAAGTGACCCTCCTAGGAATGTGCGTCACTTTATTTGCAAGGACTCTCCGATTCCTAGATTTTTTGGACAGAATTTGACTGAGTCATGGTTCAAAACCTCCGCCAGTAACACTTGGGAGACGGTGAAAAAAGGGGTGATTTTTCTTGCTCCTCTCTCCAACCCAAACCACATCGCCCTCCTCCTGCAGGGAGCCCAGATCAAAAGAGGCTACACCCCAAAAAATCCTTGCCAAAGAGGCCGCCCTGGAAGCTGCACGGTGCTTGTCCCGGCCCAGGGCAGGGGCTGTTTCCTCTGGTTCAGGAAGAGAGGAGACCTGAAGTTTGGGGACCAAGAGCCCTTCTGTTGGGGGACAGAACCAAGAAACAACTCAAGGAACGTGGAAAAGGTTCATTTTTTAAATTTCTCTTCTTTTTAGACCACTTACAGCTGTAAACATTAAAATAGGGGGGCAAAAACCCCTCTCATTCTGTTGAGACTCATCTAATGGGACTGCATCTCCCAGAACTCTGCCCCCCATCGGCTATGGTGAGCGGTTGGGTTGGGAGCTGCAATCCAACAGCATTTGGAGAAATATAAACAGCTGCCACAACACCAAGGCACCGCCTTGCAATCAATCCTGCTTTGTTTGAGAGAATAGGTGCCGAAAAAGACTCAAATTATGAAATTCCGTGGCTGTTAATATCCGTCTCTTAGGACCTCAACACCCTGTTAAAAAGCACCGGATCCTGACTGATCTGGGGAACTAAGTAGGGTCAGCTGTAGCTGGTACTCGGATGGGAGACCATCAATCCATGCGAGGTGCTGTGGGCCGTATTTCAGAGGAAGGAACTGGCAAAATCAGCCCCTTTGCCTGTGAAATTCACAAGGTCGCCCTAAGTCGACAGGCGATTCATAGGCAGGCACACACACACACACACACGCAAAACCTGGGTCATGCCGTGGGGAGCACAGAATGGATGAGTGGCCACCTGTGGCCCGTGGACCGAGCGTTGCCCAGCCCTCCACTAGAAGGTGAAGTTTACCCCAAGCTTTTGTGGAAACTGTGGGTTCCTCCAGGTGTTGGACTGGAACTCCCCACACTTTTGCCACTGGCTGTGCTGCCCAGGGCTGCTAGGAGTTGCAGTCTCGCAGGATCTGGAGGCCCGCACGATTCAAGTCCGCCCCCAAAGGGAAAAAGCACTCACCCAAAGGCGCAAAGTCCCCGTTATTCTCCTGCAGGACTTCCCAACGCCTGGGGCTTTCGGCGGGATTCATTGCGGTCTCCCCAGCCCTGCCCGCAGTGGTAAACGCATCCGCCAGGCCTCCGCTTTCCTGAAAGAGAAAAGACTTCGAATAAACACCAAGAGGAAGGGGTGGCGTGGTACAGTGGTTAGAGCAGAAGTGGGCGAGAGGGGAGGCTCTGACCAAACATTAGGAAGACCTTCCTGTTGGCCCAACCTCCGTGAAAGTGCCTAGAGGGCTCGAGGGTGTATTTTCAGCCGCGGATTCCTGGACGGGCCGAGGGTTGGACTAGATGGCCTCTGGGGTTCCCTCCCATGCGGAAGATTATGCGAAAAGCTCCGATGGTCATTTTCAGAAACTCTCCTCCTCTGGGCTTCCCCCTGGTCTGAAGTGGGGCAGGAAAGGACTGGGGGCGAGAGAGAAACAAACCCCTGTGGGAAGCAGAAGAGAGGGGAGTATCGTGGAAGAGGGAAGAGACAGCATCGCACAGTGGTTTGAGCCTCGGACTTCCACCCTGGAGACCAAGGTTGGATTCACCCCTTGGCCACGGAAACCCACTGGGTGACCTTGGGCAAGTCACACTGTCTAAGCCTCCCAAGCCCATTATAGGTTCACCTTAGGATTTCCATAAGCAGGAAACGATTTGAGGTTCTCTGGCAAGATTGATTTGGAGGAAGCGTGTCCCTGTCTTCCTCTGAGGCTGAGAGAATGCGACTTGCCCGAGGTCCCTCAGTGCGGTTGGGCGGCTGAGCAGAGAATTCGAACTCTGCTCTCTTTTGGAGTATGGGTCTTGGCATTCAAACCAACACACCGCTAAAAAATACAAACTGTCTCAGCTAACCAAGCCAAGACAAATGAACACCTTTAGAAATTCACCCACTGTTTAAGCTGTTTCTTCCCATTTTTATTTGATTTAAATTGGTCGTTGGTGGGCTGCTTGTCAGCCGTCAAAGGGAGCGTCATCAAACCGAGGAAGAGGACAGACGGTGTTTCCCTGACTGGGGGAGAGAGAGAGAGAGAGAGAAGGACAGTGAGATTTCTCCCCGGCCCTCCATCCCAATAAAGGCAAAAGATAATCTATTGATCTTGAGGTTTTATTACCTCATCTCCTTCCGCGGCCTTTTCAGAACGATCGAGAAACAGTTTCCTTTCCAATTCTATTTGCTAACAAATCCTTCTTTACCCATCGGTCTGGTTTCCCCGTCCGTCTTCTCCTCTCGGAGATTCCCCGCAGGACCCGTCTGTCTCCTGCAAATTCAACAGTGCCTCCTCCTGCAGTGCTGCCTGAAGCAAAAAAACAGACGACAAAGCCCAAGACTTTTTGCCGCCTGAGGCACTGCACGATACCACAGCCGTGTACTCGCGCTTTAAGTCAAAGCTAGTCACATCCACCGCTAAAGCCTCTACCCACATTTCCCTAACCCCCGACTTCTCCACAGCTGGGAGAATCAGCAGGGTCAGACCTCTTGAATGAGGGCAAGCCGGCTTGACTCCCTCAAAACAGCTCCAGAGGCCCGTCCCCGGTTGACTGTCCACGCTGACCTGATGGCCCGTGGTCAGGGGCTCCAGGCGACTCCCGAGGAAGGTCTCCTCCGGCAGGCTTCGCCCACTCGCCCGGAGAAGGAGGCTGGGAATGCCTCTGCGTCCCCCCATGGTTTGGGCCCCGCGGGGAGTTCCGGGGGGCACCATCGGGGGACCCCAGGGCTCTCAGCAAGGCCTGCCACTGGACCTCCCAGCGCTTCCCTGCCGCCGCCACCTCTGGGTGCCCGCCTTCCAGGGGTTCGGCTTCCCTCCCTCCTGGAGAGCTGGTCCTGTATGCAGTCAGAACTGCAGCGGAGGAGCCCCCTGCAAGATGAAGGGCCTGCATTTCCCAGCCCTTCTCTCTAAATACGAGGACGTCTTGGCTGAAATCTTGAGGTCTCCTTTCGCCCCAGAAGCAAAAGGAGCCAAGGAGACGCCTGGAGTTCTGAGCGCTTCTTCCTCCACCCGGCCTTGGCTTTATAGGGGGCCATGGGGGGCTGGCCCACCCCAGAGTCCAGGGGCCCCTCCAGTGCATGACAATGGGCTCAAGGTCGACCGCCCTACGGCGCTGGCTCGCCCGAGACCGTTGATTCCCTGACTGGGGAGAGGGAGGAGATAAGGCGGCTGGGTGGGTCTCCTCTCTCTTTCCATGGGAGGAAAGCCAATGGGGCAGGGGGATGTCGGGGCAGGCAGGATTCCCTAGAGGCAAAGAAATTCAGTCTCTAATTAGAGCAATGAATCAATTGCTTGCGATGCAACAAAAGAAGATTGCAGGGAGGACAGGCCAACGTTCCAAAAGAGTTACACAACAAGCGCCAACGGACAAGGAGTTTTTATTTTGCCCCGTTGGCACCTGATTGACACCGCTGTTGTTGGTGGTCTTTGCTTCCCAAGTCAACCTTGACCTAGAGAGACCCTCGGAAACTTGCCCTATTCGCCCAGGGGGAAAGACTTGGCTACTTTTATTTTATTCCCCATCTTTCTGGCATGCAAGGGACCTTACAGCCTTTGAAAAACAAAATACAACTAAAACACTCTTAGTATAAAAGTTAAAACACAGTTAAACCAAACTTCTAATTTAAAAGAAAAAATAACATATATATTTTTTAATTGCTTTGGTTGTGTATTCTGGCATGGCAGGGGGTTGGACTGGATGGCCCTTGGAGTCTCTTCCACCTCTATGTGTTGCAGCCTATTAAAATCCAAATGCATCCTTAAAGAAAAAGGTCCTTACCTGCTGCAAAAAGACAGGGCTAAGAGAGGGGAAAGCAGGCCTCCGGAGAAATTTGATGTGAGAATATTTCTGTTGTCCTTCCTAGCCTGCCTCTGAATAATCCAAGGTTTGGGAACTTTAGCATCACAGAATCCTAAAGTGGGAAGAGACCCCAAGGGCCATCCAGTCCAATCACATTCTGCTGTCCTGGAAGACACAACCAAAGCACTCCCCACCAATGGCCATCCAGAACGAGACTCCATCACACTCCGCAGCATTGGTTTTCATTGTTTGTCTGCTCTTGCCATCAGAACGTTCCTCCTAATGCTTGAGTAAAACCTCTTCTTGTAGAATGAAACCATTGCTCCATGTCCTTGTCTTTGGAACAGCAAAAACAGGCTTGCTCCATCCCCCATATGACATCCGTTCAAATATTGAAACATGGCTTTCACGTCACCTCTTTACCTTCTCTTCTACAGGCTAAACATACCCAGCTTCCTTAGGTGCTCCTCAAAAGGTTTTGTGGTTTCCAGGCCCTTGACCATTTTGTTTGCCCACCTCTTTGTTTTCCTGGACTTCAGCTTCCAGCATCTCAGAGGCAGCATAGTCACCAGCCACGTTGCTTGAGGAATTCTGGGAGTCCTCTAGCAAAAAACCCAGCTCAGGTTGACTGTGGCAGTCCAAAAAGTAACTCTCCCAAACTTTGCTGAACACAAGTTGATGGGGACCAACAGCAGGAATGAAGTTTATTTTGCCCTCATTTCTTGGTTGTAGGTTTCCTGCAAGAAATTGGTCGGCTGCTGAGGAAAGTGGAGTGTCGGACGAGATACAGTGGAGGTGTGGGCAAGGTTGATGTGGTTCAACTCCAGCTCCCATCAATCTTACCCAACGGGAAGGAAGATGGAAGTTGTGATACATCAACATTCAGAGGACCACAGCCTGACAGGGGAGGTGAAAGACACTTGAACACGTATTGTGGAGAAAGAAATTATCCCTGTTCACAACCCTAAGATAAAAAGTGAAGCAAGAGATTTAAAGGCCAGCTCCTTTTGCTTGATGGGGCCTGCCCAAGGTCTCCCATTGGGTTTCAGCGGTGGAGCTGAGATCTGAGCCCTAGAGCGAGAGATGCCATCGCGTCAGAACAAAGTATGGGGCTAGTCCTGCCTTGTGCTCCCATCGCTGTCCTGGGTGGATGGCCAGGGATCACATTGTCCCAAAAGTGGAAGGACTCAGTTTCTCCCTGCCTGGTCTGGAAGAAATTCACCAACATACCTCTGATGCCAAGGGCCCGAACATCTTCCACCCTCTCCCATCCCCGCTTGGCTGGTATCACAGCCCGCATATCATTTTTCCACACCACAGTCAGCCTCTTTGATGGCATTCTTTTTCTTGAAACAGACATTTCCCTCTGCAATTTGTTTTTGTTTTTTCTAAAGTTTATTAATACAAAGTATCTATTTACAACATTTGTATCTTGCTCCCTGCGGCAACGACAAAATCCTGATACATCATACCAAGCCTGACATGATGTGGAAGGGAACACAATTCAGCGTACCCACAGACACACACTTCCAGTCAGAAAATAGATTTTGGTTGTTGGCATGGACACTGAAAGAGTTAGCAGGAACCATGAATGAATGCTACCTGGATCAGAGAACATAACAAAGTGTAGCGCACATCCTCCCAAAAACAAACAATGATGTGGCTGCACCATGGAGACTGTGCACAGCCACTGCAACAGTCAGCCCACCATCTTCCTCGCAAGGGCTGATCTGACCCTCTCCCCCTCCCTGGCCCTCCGGCCACCGTCTGCCCTGCACGCAGAGTCGCCTGGCCCTGTGGTCACATGGGTGGGTGGCTGGAGGTTTGGGTGCAGAGCGTGTCCCTTGGTTTCACAAATATTGTGCAGCACCACACAGGCAGAGACCACCGGCCGAAAATTCTCCTCGGCCACGGTCAAGGGGCCTGCGAGGCAGCCCCATCTGGCCTTCAGCCTGCCAAAGGCATCCTCTGCCACCTTGCGGCAAGCACTGAACACCCTGTTGTAGGCCATTTTTGGCTCGTCCAAATGACCTCCTCTGTAGGGCTTCATGAGCCAAGGAGACAGAGGGTATGCTCCATCCCCAAGGATGAGCGGCCCCACCTGCACCCCATTAATGGGAATGGTGGGGTTCCCAGGAACGAATTGGCCAGCCTCCATCGCCTCCCACAGAGCTGAGTGATGGAGCATGTGGGCATCCCGGTTTCTCCCAGTATACCCCAGTTCAATGTGAATGAATTGTCCAGTATGATCCGTTATGCCCTGGAACAGGAGGGAGTAGGTCTCCTTTCGGTTGGTGAATCCCTCCCCTTTTCTTTTGGAAGGTTTGACACGGATGTGAGTCCTGTCAACAACACCGACACACTGTGGGAATCCCATCTCTTCAAAACCAGCCATGATCTGTGGAGGGAAGAGGAAACAACAATTATCGAACTTATTAGCAGAATCAAGACAGCCATGAAACACACACAGTGATGGGTGCTATTGCTTCAATATCTAAAGTCGTCCAGCTAAACACCTTCCATACTGAATGGCGAGTCTCACATATTCCTGTTGGAAGAATTCCAGCATTCTCCCTCTCCCCACCATCTTGTTCTTAGAGGAGGTGGGCACAGTTAGCATAGGGCCTCCTTTCTCTTTTGCATGCCAAAGCTTCACCATTTGCCTTTGTGTCATTTAGTTGCATGATCATAAATATCTTTGGTGTCCAGCTGATCAGATCATGTGACCCATGATTCTTGCTTGGGTCATCACTCTTATAAAAAAAAGAGCCCCCTTCTCAGATCTCCCTCTTCTCCTCTGTTTTTGCTTCTTCTTTCTCCTCTCTGGCCATGTTTAGCATCTCCACCAGAAGACAATGAGTTAACTACAATACTACTATCTTACCTGATCTACTATTAGCTAGTTAGGATATAAGTTATCTAATAAATATGTAGATAGAATAGCCATAAGTAAACTTTTCTAAGTTTGCAACCTGAAACTGCCTGCATTTGTTTTGTTTCCTCAGTCACTTTCAGATCAGAAAAGCCACAGAGAAATTTGGGCATGCTTTTTCTGCTACTCTGCTAAAAGAAGGCAAATGCCTTATAGTTCCACAGAATTTCCCAGTAGGGCTAACGCCCTGGGAAACTCTAATTCTCAACAATTCCAGATAATAATCCATTCACCATTACTGTGTTCGGTATCCCATGTTCTAAAATAGCCATCTATGGGTACTGCTGACACTGTGTCAAAGGTTAAGCATGTTGAAGACTGCCCGTGTGAATGGTGATTCCCACATATTCCAAATAATTGTCCATTCACCACTACCCTGTTTGGTATCTGAACCTCAGGAAGAACTTCCTGATGGTCAGGGCTGTCTGGCAGTGGAATCTGCTGCCTCGGAGTGTGGTGGTGTGGCTTTCCTTGGAGGTTTTTAAGCAGAGGCTGGGTGGCCATCTGTCAGGAGTGCTTCCAGGGTGTTCCTGCATAGCAGGGGGTTGGACTGGATGGCCCCTGGGGTCTCTTCCAACTCTACATTTCTATGATTCTATGATTCTCTCAGGTGTTTCCAATAGTCACCCACGTCGAAACCTCATTCCAGGTCGCTTGTGTTGAAGGTTGCCCACACATTGCCAAAGGCGGAACTCACCCTGCGGGGGTCGCCCAAGCAAACGGTGGACGGGAGCAGGAGGTGCTGTATGGCCAGGCAGACTTCTATGGCGATCTCTGCCACCGTGGCGATGCCCAGCCCAAAGGCGTTGGCGGTCTTTTTATAGCACAGGGGACGGGTCAGCCACCAGACCGCCACGGCCACGCGCTCCTCCACAGAGATGGGCTCTCTCATGACGGTGCGGGCGCGCTGGAGGTGGGGACGAAGACGCTCTGCGAGGTCGAAGAGGGTGGCTCGGGTCATTCTGAAGTGGCGCAGCCACATGTCGTCGCCCCAGGTGACCAACACCTCCCCGCTCCACCAGCCCCTGCGCAAACGCCTCTTCACCCAACACCTTCTGGGGCCGGGCTGGCTCCCCAACCAGGCCAGGGGAACCTCATCGGAGGCGGGGGGCACCCCGTCCACGGCAAACAGGGCGGCGGCAGCACCCAGGCCCCTGAGTGTCCGGAAGTGGCGGCTGGCAGACACCAAGGCGAACCTCCTGGCTCGATCCTGCTGCCATTGTCTTTCCAGGGAGGCCACCGCAGAGCTCATCATCCTCAGATAAACCTGCAGGGCTGCTCTGCAAAGATCTCCGACGCGCTCCTGCTCCGGGTCCATCGCAAACAGGAGCGAGGAGGACAGAAGACAACAGGCCTGCAGGGACAGACGCGGGGCCACTCAAGCCCTGGAAATGGCGATCGATATTTGGGGGCGGGTGGGCTCTGATGACGCACTTCCTTTGCGGCCGGGGGTGGGCACGGTGTTACCACGTGGGGGCCTTAGGAGGGCTTGCAAAAGTAAAAGGAGAAGACCCCCAGCCCAATCGGGAGGTGCGGGGCGCCGGGTGGCGGGGAAAGGGACCGGCCCGTGGGGCTGCAGTGTCGGGGGAGGAGGGTGGAAGCCGCGCGGAAAATGCGCTGAAAGCCAAAGAGGGCGAAGGAAGCGTTCCTGTCTGGACACCCTCCGACAAAAGGCGTTTCCGCACTAGACTGCTATAGCGCCATTATTTCGCTTTCGACATCCTATGGAATCCTGGGGTTTGCCGTTTAGGGCGGGGGATTCCATGGAATGTTGAAAGAGGAATAATAGCGCTATAGCCGTCCAGTGCGGGGATGGCCAAATGGAAAAGCGGGGATTGGAAGGGAACAAGGCGCTGTCGAGGTCGGTCTCTAAAGGGGCTAAATAGCCAATCCTGAATGCGAAACAGTTGCCTAGATTCGCTCTTAATGGCTGCTTTTCCGCACTAGCCTGTTGTAGCGCGATGATTCCACTTTCAGCATCCTCTGGAATCCTGGGGTTTGCAGTTCAGGGAGGGGCTAGCCTTTGAGGATTCCAAGGGGTGTTGAAAGAGGAGTAATAGCGCTATAACAGTCTAGTGCGGAAATGGCCCCAGATGAAGGCGGAGGCTGGGGTCCTGGATCCTTTTACCTGGGAGCAAGCCCCAGCCATCTCCATGGGGCTTACTTCCGAGTAGACAGATGAAGCACTCTCCTGCTGATCCACATCATTTCTACAATTTCAGAGCCAGTTGTTTGTTTGTTTTTTTAAAAAAGAGGAGACTTAATGGCATCGCGATCTTTCCACGTTCCCCTGCTTGAAAGACTTTCCCTCCTTCCTCCTGCTGCTTTGATTTATATTTTCACTACTAGAATTTTCCCAACGGGGGTTGAAAAGAAATCCGGAACCTGCACCGCTTGTTCAGACTCAGGGGATTCTGCCGATCTTTCTGTTTTCCCGAAGCAAAGTTGCGGGAGAAAACAGTACTCCCGGTAAACATAAAACAGTCGCCCAAAAAGTTTAAATAAGTTTTAAATCTGCTGTTTTTAAATTGTGGTTACGCCAAGGAATCTTAGGGCGACCTTTCCTCGACTGGAATTGTTTCAAATATTAAGTAGCTATTTGTTTGACTTTGGTTAGAAAAACAGAAAGTGGTAGGTTTGACTAGACGACGTCAAAAGAGAAATCAACTGTGGGAGTTTAAGCCATTACCTTTTGAACATTGTGCAAGAAATGGGTACGTGGAAGTTTATAGAGGGATAGACTTTCATAAGGTTGTGAATTGTCTGATATCAGTGCACGATGCTCTTTCAGCAAAATATTTTATTATATTTTTATATATTTTTTCTTTTTTTACCATTGTGTGTGTGTGTGTGTTTGTGTATTCTTTTGTAAACTTACTGATTACCTCCCTTTGGTTCCCGATTTTATGGGGGAAAAAATTGAAAAAATTAAAGGGATAGATCATATTGTGAATTATCTGACATCAATGCACAATGATCTATCAGCATAATATTTTATCGTATTTTTATTTTATTTTCATTTCTTGTTTTACCATTGTGTGTGTGTGTGTGTGTGTGTGTGTGTGTATGTGTGTGTGTGTATTTCTTTTGTAAACTTACTGAGTCCCTTCCTTTGTTTCCTGATTTTATGAAAAAAAAATTGAAAAAATTAAAAAGGAGGGTGGGGAGGCTCAAATGCTGGGTGCCCCTCTTCTGGGCCATTACCTTACTGCTGGTGGTCTCCAGTCGGTCCCACTAGGTGGCAATCGGAGTCCCCACTATCCGCACTAGTCTGTTTCGGCCCCTCCCGAAACTGCAAACCCCAGGATTCCATAGGATGTTGAAAGTGGAATAATAGCGCTATAACAGACTAGTGCAGAAATGGCTTTCATCCCAGGTTTTGAGCGATGCCTCTACACATTTTCCTGGGACTCTTTTTAATCCACTGAGAGGCAAGGGGGACCCATCTCTTCTCAGCTGCCCATTTTTTTGCTTCCATATGGGGGGATCTGGGTTGTTGGAGAAAGGAGAGAGGAGACCTGGCATTGCTGGGAAGCAAACTGAAGCAAACTGTTCCTTGTTCTTCCAGACTTTTTATTTCATTGAAGAACCGAAGCTGCTGCTCCTGCTCTTTTTTCCTTTCTTTGCTCCATTGCAACCTGCTTCCCTCCTCCCCCCTTTCCCATTCAGTCTCCTCAATCCTCATCCTGGGTGTTTTTTTTCCGGGGGGGGAGACATTCAGTTTCCTCTCTGCACAGTGGAACCAGAGTTAGCTCTGGGAAGCCCAGCCCTGACTTTGCAAGACCTGAGCAGGCTGCGGGAGGACTGGGCCTTTTGGGGGGGAGTCTCTCCTTCCAAGCCTGCTGGACTTGGGCCATTTCCGCACTACACTGCTATAGTGCTATTATTCCACCTTTAACATGCTATGGAATCCTGGGATTTGTAGTTTAGGGAGGGGCATGTAGAATTCTAAGCCAGAGAGCTCCTTGGCCTCCACAGTATGTTGCAAGTGGGATAATAGCACTATAACAGTATAGTGCAGAAATGGGTCTTTCTAGTTCTATGGAATCATTCCAGTGAACGTGTTCCGAGAGGAGGGTGTGCATTTACTTACTTCTCCCTTGTCTCCAAATTTGAAGACCCCTGATGAGCATCTTTAAATAAAATTTGAATATTTAAATAAATATAGGAATATTTAAGTCTAAATTTAAATACATAAATCTTGAGTTAAGTCTTGAGGGTCTCCAGCAACATATTGTATTTACAGGAGATCCCTGGGAAAGAAAAGATTGAGAACCACTGGATTAATGGACCTGTTTTAACTTGTTTTAATTCTTACAGTTTATTTAGTGTTTTAACTTTTGTGCATTGCAGTTTTTTTTAACTATGTGTTCTTTCTTAAAGTTGTAAGCCGCTTTGAATCTTTTCGAGGAAAAAAAGGGAGATTTCATTTCTAACCTGCCTTTAAATCCTCAGCAAGCCTTGCAGAAGAGTACAAAAACAATGGGAACATAGAGGATTGTAAGATACTGAGTCAAAGAGCCCTCATTGTGCATGGTTTAGGTGTTGGATTGGGGCTCTGGGAGACCTAGGTTCAAATCCTTGCTTAGCCATGGAAATCCAATGGATGACCTTGAGTAAGTCACACACTCTCTGCCTTGGAGGAAGGCCAAAGAAAATCTCCTCTGGATGCATCTTGCCAAGGAAGCCCTATGAGAGGCTCACTGCAAGCCAATAAAGCGTTGACAGTTCCCCCAAACAACATTCCCGAGTCAGACCTTCGTTTGTGTTGCCTGTGATTGTCTACACCAGTGGTTCCCAGCACTGGCCCATCAGGTGTTGTTCCGTTACAAATCCCAGGGCCTTTGGCCAGGCTGGCTGAGATTTTGTGTGAACTGAAGTTGTGACAGCCTTAGAAAACCTCCAAAGAAGTTCCCCTGGTCTGCAAGTGGTAGGTCGAAAGCGGTTTCTTTCAGATCACAAGCTTTTTTAACTTACAAAAGAAGGCAAGGAAGGCAGGATATACCACATGAAAGAGGCCTCTAAAATTATGTGTAGTGTGGAAAACAGGGGCAGGGAGATGGTTTCTCTTTCTCTTAGAACATTTCTGCATGACACTCTTATAGCACGATGATTCCACTTTCAACCTCCTATGGAAACCTGGGGCTTGCAGTTTAGGGAGGGGCTGGATCCCATAGGAGGTTGAAAGTGGAATCATCGTGCTATAAGAGTGTCGTGCGGAAATGGCTTTAATGTTTGATCCCAGTGGGGTTATTAACTGAAGCTGAAGGGTGGTTGATTCAGGACAGGAAGAAGAAAGTACAATTAACAAAGCCTCTAACCAAAGACTCTCTCTTTTTTACCATTTTAATGACCACCCAGCCCCCTCTTTCCTCCTTGTCCTCTGTCCAGCTAAAGGTTTTTTTTAAAATCAGCATCCACATAGTGTTACCACGGTGGTCTGGTCTGGTCTTTGGTGAACCAAAGATATCGTTTTGATATCATAATTAGGCCCTTTCCTTCCATTAGCTAAGTGTCTGGGAGGCTCCGCCGAACAAGCGCGACGCTAGGCATGGGTGATAGTTGTAAAACACCAGATATAGCCAGTTCCGCTTCAGGGGGAAGCCACCCTACACAAACACCTTGACTGCAAGAACTCTTTGCCTGTGAAAACACCCTGGCAAGCCAGGCACTTAATGGCCGAGCTAGCCACATCTACATACCAGCTATACTATTGTCAATTCGGTTCATAATTCAATCATGTAAATTCTGACCTTTAGGAGGCTTTGTCTCCAGACCAAAACTCATTGTTCTCTTGCAAAGACCAGTCTAGCCTGCGGTCGTTCTTTCCCTATAAAAGATGCCCCGTTCTGAGAGCTCTTTGGAACTCTTGTTGGACTTTGCAGAAATCACTTAAACTCTTGCTGAATCACTGGAACTCTCGTCATACCTAACTGAAATCACTTGCTGAAATCACTTGAAGCTCCTCTTGGATCTTCTTTCTTGTCTCGCTGCCACTTGGTTCAACAGATTCCCCTCGGTCTCCACGCCAGGTTTTCTTCCTTCTCTCCAACTGGTGTCTCCAGGACTTCGGACAGGGGCGTATTGCTTATTTCTCCAAACTTTCTTCCTTTCCTTTCTAGTTAGGCGTGCTTGTGTTTTTATTATTCTGCTTAATAAAACTGTTAGTATTTTAAACTGCTTGACTCCTCACTGACCTGAACCGGTACACATAGGATAAACGATCTTGCTGCGTTGCCCTGCCTCTCGTTGGCCAAGAGGGTGCTCCAGCTAATTTTCTCCATCTTGCTTGTTGTTGTTTGGTTATTTGGGCGCCCCTCCCGGGACCTCCAGTTTACAGGGTAACAATAGGGTTACAGCAAAAGAGGACTAGAGAAAAACAGACTTGCAGGCCATTTCTGCACCACACTGTTAAAGTGCTATTATTCCACTTTCAACATCCTGTGGAATTCTGGGGATTGTAGTTTACTGAGGCCAAAGAGCTTCCTGGCTGAGAATTCTAAAGGCCCTTCCCTAAACTGCAAACCCCAGGACTCCACAGGATGTTCAAAGTGGAATAATAGCACCGTAACAGTGCTGTATGGAAATGGCCTCAGTGTGTGTTTCTGCAGTAACCAACACAATAAAACTTCAGTTACCAAACAGTGGGATTCTGCTTTAGCTGATCCTATCACAGCCACGTGTATCTGCCCACAACAGGCAAGTTAAGCAGCAGCTGCCTCCAGAATGCCTTAGTATGTGTGTACAGCAAAAGGGAGAGCAAAGGAGAGAGCAGATAAGTCTGCCTCACCAGCTCTTCCCATCATGTTTTTTAAAAATGGATCTGTATGTTTGGCCATCAAAACAGAAATCAGAAGAAAAGTGGAAGCTGGTGAAATACATAAATGTCATCCTTGGGACCTTTTGGAAGAAGCTTTCAAGTGGTGTCTAGAAAGTTCAAACAGGTTTTGCTTACTTAATCAAAGTTGACCTGGCTGTTTCATTTCACCTGTGCAGAGTTAGTTTTTAATAAAACATCTGCTGAAACAGGGTGAACTGCTTTTCTTTTTTTTAATTGTGGTGTAGGAATCTTACTTTATTCTTTCCGGTCTATTTCTGGCCATTTCCGCACTAGACCGTTAAAGCGCTGTGATTCCACTTTCAATCCGATGGACCCTGAGGTTTGCAGTTTCGGGAGGGGCCAAGTGGCCCCTCCCGAAACTGCAAACCCCAGGATTCCATAGGATGTTGAAAGTGGAATCACAGCGTTATAACAGTCTAGTGCGGAAATGGACTCTGTCTCTGGGTACTAAAATTTCAGGGATAGGAGTCATACTCAAGAACACATTTGTTTCCTTAACTGAGGTATGCCTGTCCTTCCTCGCAAGTGACTGACTTAACAGTGGGACTCACTGCTACAAGATGGAGTCGTACTGATGAGAACCATGCTGCTGGTGGTGAGAAGGAGCAGTAGTTTGAAAAATAACTTTTGATCACAGGCAGAGGCAGGATATGCCAATTAAAGGATTCTCAGGCAATGATTAGCACGAACTACAATAAATTAATGCCTCAATCACTCCAATTATCACATTCTTGCTGTAAGCAAAGGAAGGATGCTAGTGTGTGTTTGGGTCTTTGTGTTTGTTGGAGTGGAACCAGTCTTTCTCCTTTGTTGCCCAAGGCATTCTCACTTTATTTCTTTAAGAACAATGAGAGGGGTCCTAGTTCAGGGGTAGATGCCATGCTTTTTTTGCATTCAAAGTTGAAGGAAGTAATAGTACCACTCTGTTCTGCTTTGGTCAGACCCCACCTGGAATACCGTGTCCAGTTCTGGGCACCACAGTTCAGGAGGGAGATTGACAAACTGGAACATGTCCAAAGGAGGGAGACCAAACTGGCAGAAGGTCTGGAAAAGAGGCCCTTTGAGGAGCAGTTGAGGGAGCTGGGTACGTTTATCCTGGAGAAGAGAAGGCAAAGAGGCTACATGGTAGCCATGTTTAAATATTTGAAGAGATGTTATATGGAAGACGGAGCAAGCCTGTTTTCTGCTGCTCCAGAGACTAGGACACAGAGCAATGGCTTCCAACTGAAGAAAAAGAAAGATTCCATCTAAACATTAAGAAGAAATTCCTGACGGTAAGAGCGGTTTGACAGTGGAATACACTGCCTGGGAGCGTGGTGGAGTTTCCTTCTTTGGAGGTTTCTAAAGACAGGCTGGATGTATTCCTGCATGGCTGGGGGGGTTGGTGTTACCCTGATTTCTGGGGGTCCCAGGGAGTGACACCAAAATGCGCTCTAAATTATACAAGTTGGGGGAAATTAGTCAAAGAGCACAAGCTAGCACTGCGAGAGGCAGGGCAACAGAGCGAGATCTTTTACCCAGTGTCTACGGGGTCAGGCCGAGTCAGAGCAAACAGAAGTAAAATAATAATTGGTGTTTTATTAAAAATACAGTCAAACACGTGTATGCAACACACTCATACAGATAACTATAGAAATAAAAGTTGGAGTGGGATCGAGGGATTTAAAGAGGAGGTTTGGTATGGGAAATGCTGCACCTGTCCTGAAGCCCGGGTAGTCTGAAGATAGAGTTCGTGGATATGGAGGTTCTCAGTACATGGGACTGAGGGGAAGGCTCGCCGAACAAAGCGACAGCAAGGCGGGATGGAAGTCCAGAGCGATCCCAGCAATTCAAGCAATCCAAAGAAGTGCTCAAAGTCAGGGGTTCTTATAGGGGAAATTGTGGCCATAGGCTAGTCAGCACTTGGGGAAAACAATGAGTTTTGGGCTGGAGACAAAGCCTCCAAAAGGTCGGAATTTAGCATGATTGAGTTAGGTTCGAATTGTCAATAGAGTAGCCAGGATGCAAACGCGGAGTGCTTGACGCTTGAGTATTCGGCTCGTCAAGCTGCCTGCTCAGGGCAGGGAGTTCATTGTAAGTAGCGTGCATGCATAATGAGGGTACTTGCCATGAGGTCTCCTGAAGCAGCAGTTTGGCTATTTCTGGCCAGCCTGTATTGTTGTGAATATTCTGGCGATTAGCGACCGAGCCTGTTTGCGTGCTTGTCCGGGGGCCTCGCAAGCACGTGGGAAGGAATGGGTAAGGAAGGCCAAATTATTGACATCAAAATGATATCCGGTGCCCCCCCAAGTCTGGCTAGAAACTGCAGTAACATTGGCCACCTATGAGTGAATGTTCTCTTAATGTTACATCCTCTCCAACCTTTTTGAGACACGTTTCTCACTATTTTCTCCAATTTAACAGGAGTCATATACTATTTGTGGGCAATTTTCAAAGCATTTTCTCTAGCTAGTACAGATAAGCAGTTGAAAGGAGGGGAAGACCACATGCTACTCCAATCCCTCTCTGATATTGTAATGCCTAGATCAGATTCTGAGGCTATTTTGAAATTGTAATCTGTACTGAATATAGAGTCAGTTAAGCAGTCATAGATAAGAGAAGTTGATCCCTTAATCTGCTGGGTGGAACACTCACATATTTTTTTCATACTTTGTTAAAGGTCTCAGGGTTTCTCCTCTAACCGCTAGTTTTGATGTAAAGGAAACAGTTTCACAAAGATGTAACCAGTTAATTATCAGCACTTCTAATTCTGTAGCATCGAATCGCAGAATAATAGAATCGTACAGTTGGAAGAGACCACAGAGGCCATCAAGTCCAATCTCTGCCATGCAGGAATATACTATCAAAGCTTTCCTGGCAGATGGCCATCCAGTCTTTGTTTAAAAACCCCCAAAGAAGGACACTCCACCACACTTCCAGGCAGCAGTGTATTCCACTGTCAAACTGCTCTAACTGTCAGGAAATTCTTCCTAATGTTTAGGTGGAATCTCTTTTCCTGAAGTTTGAAGCCGTTGTTCTGTGTCCTAATCTCTGGAGCAGCAGAAAACAGGCTTGCTCCATCTTCTATATGACATACTGTTACCATGGCAATCTGGTCTGGTCTTTGATGAACTAAAATATCATTTTGATATCATGATTCGGCCCTTTTTCCTGCCACCAGCTAAGTGTTTGTGAGGCTCCGCCAAACAAGCGTAATGCTAGGCATGGGTGATAGTTGTAAAATACCAGCTATAGCCAGCTCCGCTTCAGGGGGAAGCCACCCTACACAAACACCTTGATTGCAAGACAAAGAGGACTCTTTGCCTGTGAAAACACCCTGGCGAGCCAGGCACTTAACGGCCGAGCTAGCCGCATCTACATACCAGCTATACTATTGTCAATTTGGTTCATAACTCAATCATGCAAATTCCGACCTTTCGGAGCCTTTGTCTCCAGACCAAAACTTATTTTTCTCCTGTAAAGACCAGACTAGCCTGCGGTTGTTCTTTCCCTATAAAAGAAGCCCCGTTTTGAGAGCTCTTCGGAACTCTCATCGGACCTAGCTGAAATCACTTGCTGAAATCACTTGAAGCTCCTTTTGGATCTTCTTCCTCGCCTTGCTGCCGCTTGGTTCTACCCTCGGTCTCCACGCCAGGTTTCCTTCCTTCTCTCCAATTGGTGTCTCCAGGACTTTGGACAGGACTTCGTATTGCTTATTTTTCCAAACTTTCTTTCTTTCCTTTCTAGTTAGGTGTGCTTGTGTTTTATTATTTTGCTTAATAAATATTGTTAGCCTTGTGAAACTGTTTGGTTCCTCACTGACCTGAACTGGTATACATAGGATAAAAGATCTTGCTGCATTGCTCTGCCTCTCGTTAGCCAAGAGGGTGCTCCAGCTAATTTTCCCCATCTTGCTTGTTGTGTTTTGGTATTTGGGTGCCCCTCTCGGGACCTCCAGTTTACAGGGTAACAATACCATTATGGAAGCGATCTCGAAATAATATAAAGACTTCTTCTTTTGCATTCTCGGAATTGTTTGAATTGATCTGAATTAGGGAAAAAGGGGTGGAATACAAAAAGGCAGATGGGCGAGAGATAGGATGACATGACATATTGCTGTTTATTCCACATCTGAATGGATATTCATAACCATGGGTTTTTAATTCCTCTAATTATTGCTCTAACAACCTTTAAAAAAAAAACAGATCAGATTCTGTTTGGAAAGCATCTTGGATTTCCATTGTCACCTAATTAACATTCATGTCTCTCCTAATGAGATTAGATGTTTGACACAATTGAAAAGCTGTAAAGTATAGTGACATACCCAGCACCACTAGATCCCCCTTTTTGATGACAAGATGTTGAGTGGATTTTCTAAATCTGAGTTTCTTGTGATTAAAAACAAATGCATTAATTAAATTGTGTCAGGTATTGAGTCTTGCTTGAGGGGAAAGGGGGATGGTTTGGAATAGAAAAAAAGAGGCAGGGGGCAAGACACATTTTTATCAAGGCAATTCTTCTCAATAAGAGATAGTTATCAGGTTTTCCATTGTGAACTCTTAGGCCATTTCCGCCCTACGCTGTTACAGTGCTATTATTCCACTTTCAACATCCTGTGGAATTCTGGGGTTTGTAGTTTCCTGAGGCCAAAGAATTCTCTGGCTGAAAAATCTAAAGGCCTCTCCCGAAACTACAAACCCTAGGATTCCACAGGATGTTGAAAGTGGAATAATATCATTATAACAATGTACTGCAGAAATGGCCTTAGATTTCATCCATTTGGGGATTTTATTATAATTTCTAGGGATAAGCGAATTAATATCCTTGGTAACAGTGACATCCAATCATTCTAAGCCTGACAGCTGCATTTGAAGATTAGGCAGACTTTCTAATTTTTTTTCTTGATCACTAGGTGAAGCATTAAAGCACAATTTGGACTTTGAATAATTAATTCTGAATCCCACATAACATGTCAAAAACTTGATAGATTGCCTTAAGAGCTGGGAAAGATTGTTCAGGATGTTCCAAAAAGATCCACACATCATTTGCAAAAAGATTTGTTTTCTGAAACCTCCCCACAAACATTAGGGCCATATGTTAAGATTGCTCCGTATCATGTTAGCTAAGGGTTCAATTGCTAGAACGAACAAGAGTCATGATAGGGACCATCTTTGCTTGATTCTTCTCTGCAATTTTATAGTAGTTGAAATCTAATCTGTTAACTATTACAATGGCTTCTGAGTTATTATAGAGACTCTCAAGGGTTCTTATGAATTTCTCTCCAATATTCATTTTTCTTAACAGCCCAGAGAAGGCCATTTCCACACTATGCTGTTATAGTGCTATTATTCCACTTTCAACATCTTGTGGAATTCTGGTGTTTGTAGTTTACGGGGGCCAAACAGCTCTCTGACTGAGAATCCTAAAGGCCCCTCCCTCAACTGCAAACCCCAGGATTCCATAGGATGCTGAAAGTGGAATAATAGCACTGTAACAGTGTAGTGTGGACAGGCCCCTGGTCAGGCTTGATAGTGGATACAAATGCAACCCATCAAACATTTATACTTGAGCTGCTATAACACCAGTGGTCACTAGATGGTGCTAGTGTCTAGGCAATTCCACTGCCTTTTGTTTTAAGAGTGGTTTCTTGAAAAAAGACAGCTGCCTCTATTCCCTTTGTCTGCCTCATTGCAACTTGACCCCAGCATTGTCTAGCAGCTAGACTCTCGTTGGTAAATCCAGTAGCCGAGATAAGGCTGTCAGCCTTATCTCCGCTACTGACAATTCCCCACAATTCACAACCCAGCTGCTTCTTGTCTCAGCTTTCCATTTTTCGCCTCTGATCTTTCCTCTTCCCCCCGCTCAGCATTTTTCCTTTTGGAGGGCTCTTCCACAGCCAACCCTCTTCTCCTCTCAAGCTTATATCAGAACCAAACCCATTTCCATTTTCAACAAAGGTTTCATAATAAATGGCCATTAAACCATCAGTTCCCGGTGCTTTCCCCCTTTTTAATCTTTTAATAGCCCCCTTAATCTCTTCCAGAGAGATCACTTTATTTAAAATATTTTTAACCTTATCTGAAATTTTGGAGATCTTTCTCTCATGTAAGTATTTGTCAATTTGTACCCCTGACAACATGTTTTTTATATAACATACTGAAATAACTATAAAACAAATCATTAATTTCTTTTTCTTTCGTCACAATTCTGTCCCATACTTTCAATTCTGCTATCCTTTTTTTAGCTTTTTCCTTCCTTTCTCTATAAGCTAAACATTTTCTTTCCTTTTTTTATGAATATTTTTATTAGAATTTCTAAAAAAGATATAAAATGGGAACATTTCTTCTAAATGTTCCCCTATAAGCTAAACATTTTCTGGGTTTATTTGTGTATTCAAAATTTCTCTGTCTTGTTGTTAACTCAAGTTTTTGTTTAACTTCATTCAATAACAACATATTAACTTGCTCTCACAGCACATGCAACTGTTTCATAATTTTACCATTAGAGTGGGATTTTTCTAACTCTAACTTTTTAAATTTTATTTTTTCTGAAAATTCTTCCAATTTTTCCTGTTTATTTCCTTTTCCATTCCACATTTTTTGCATAAAAATCCCTCTACTAACTGCCTTACTAGCATCCCATACTATTCTATATCTACCCCTTTATCTAGATTTAACTCAAAATATTCTTTAGTTTTTTCCTTATATTCTTTCACCATATCTTCTTTTTGTAATTCATTCAGTTTCCAATAAAATTTTGTCTTCTCCTGTTTCAAATGTTATTTGCATAGAGTTGTGGTTCAACAGTGATCTATTTAGATGAATAGCCACCTCTCTCAATTTTTTTACTAGAAGTTTTGAAATCCAAATCATATCACTTCTTGAGAATGAATGGTGCATATCTGAAAAAATGTATAACATTTTTAATCACCCTCTTTAACTCTCCACACACCCACTAACTGCAATGTGTCTACTATATCAAAAAACTCATTCACTAATTTCCATGAGTCTTTTTTTTCTGAATGCCTATCAACTATTGTGTCTATCACTCCAGTGAAATCTGTGAAAATATACCAGTTATTATATTTAAATTCTAAAATTTTAGCTTTCAGTTCTTTAAAGAATGTGTGCCTTTCCTTTACCGGAGCATACATTCCAAAGATCAACAGTTTACCATCATTCACTATAATTTCTGCTGCCACATATCTTCCCTTGTCATCAGAGTAAATCAATTTTGACATTAAATTTTCTTTTATATATATTACAGTCCCATTTCTTTCTTTCTTTTTTTCAGATCCAAGGAAGAGAATTCTCTACCTAGGGTGTTTTCTTGTATTCATAAATTATTATGTTTTTTTCTAATTCGAATTTCTTGTAAGGAAATAATAGCCACTTTCAGTTTCTTCAAATAATGAAATATTAAATTCTTTTTTCCAAAGTATTAATAACTTTCATGTTCCAAACAATAGAGTTGCAATTCATGCCTTATCTCTCTCCCTCCTTAGTCAGAATTACTGATTAAATTACTGTCCAAAACTGACACTTCTCCTTCTTTCTTCTGGTAGTTTTTCTCTTTGTTTGGAATCTTCTTTTTTTCCTCCTTCTCACCTCTCTCTAAGTGCCGGGGAGGAGGGAGTTCCATTCTGCTGAGCTGGAATATCCTCATCTTAAGAGACATCACCGTCTTGAGTATCACACACATTTTCAGAATCCTCTCTCAGTTTCTTCAAAAATTCCTTTGCTTTTTCCATAGGGTTAATTTTGTATCTTTCTCCTTTAAATGACAGGTTTACACCTTCCAATCTGTCCCAGCTGAAGGGAATTCCATATTTCAGGGCTTTCCAAACAATGTGTCACAGCACATTAGTGTATCGTCTGTAGTGTGTTGACATGTTGCCTCCTTAACTGAGAAAGACCCCCCCACTGCCGTCGCTCTTGTTGGGGCCCTTCCCCTGCAAAAATGATGGCCGTGATCAGGACCGAGTGGGAGGGGGCTGCCTTCCTCCCTGCTGTCGCTCTTATTGGGGCCTTTCCCCAGCAACAACAACAGCAGGGAACCAGGACTGCGTGGGAGGGGGATGCCTTTCTCGTTGCTGTTGTTCTCATTGGGGCCTTTCCCCAGCAAGAGGGATGGCAGTGATCAGGACTGGGTGGGAGGGGGCTGCCTTTTCGCATCCTAGATGGACCTCTGGGTACTGCACATGCTTGATCAGTTGGAAAGAGTTGAAGTGAATGAGAAAAGGTGTGGGAGCTCTGTAGGTGTGTACCAGGAGGGATTGTTCTTTCACTTTATCACTGAGAGAATGGAGTGCTGTTATTTTCTTATTTAGTTACTTACACTGCAGTTGAATTACCCCTAAAATGGATATATTTCTGATTAAGAAATGAAAATGACATTTGCAATGAACAAAATGTTGCAGCTGTAGAGGAAACTACTCAAGAATCAAGTGCTAAACAGTCTGTATTAGTATATAAGTCAGTTTAACCTATGGTTTGCTAGTAAAACTGAACTACTGTGTTGTGAATTGATGCAAGTCTAAAAAGTGTGTCACAAACATGAAAAGTTTGGAAAGCACTGCCATACTTCTTTAATTTTTCATCAAAAAGGTGTAGTTGTTCTTACTTCTTAAAAAGTCTCATTGGAATTTCCTTCAAGATGATCACCAACTTGCCATCAATCCTAATTCCTTTATGGTGATGCACATCAAGAATAAAGTTTCTCACATTTTTCTTAACATGCTGAATAATGATTCTTCCTCCTTGCGAAGGCTGAGTTCACTCTATACATGCAATCAGTCTCTCTATCCGCTTCTTCTAGGTCCCACTCCTAGCTCTTTGCCAGGTCCTTACTTATTCTTATTCTGACAGTTTCTGTAGGTTTCTCTGCAATGCCTCTAAATCAGAGTCAGTATTCTTTCTGTTTCTATTCCAACAAGGTCAGGTGGTCAAGTTGCTTCTCCAATTCTACATTTAAGTCTTCGGTATCTCTTTTAAGCAGTGGAATATTTTTATTTTCTTTCACTTCCTTCTTTTCTTTTTCCATGATCCCATGTAGTGCATTAAATATAGCATTCATATCTTCCAATTGGATGCCCATTTCCTTCCTAAGGAATTTCCTAAACTTAAGTAAATACTGTGGGTGCCCCTCTTCTGTCAAGCCTCTTCTACTTTGTGGTGCATGGGCTTCAGTAATTTTCCTATATCTTAGACCAATGCCATTTCCCCCCCTTCTAACTTTTCACCTTCTTCTGTTCTTCTTTAGACACTACCTGTCATGCTCTACTTCCAGAACATGGACTCTGACTCAGAGTCTGAAACAGGGGACATGCCAGGACCTGCTGAACAAGAGGAGATTACAATGCAACAAATAGAATAAGGTGCAGTGCCAGCTCCAGCAGAGAGTCCTGCACCTTCAGAAACAGAAGACAACTTATCTATACCCATCTTTGCTGACTGTAGACAGTAAACAGAGAGCCTGCACGGATCCCAAAGGATTTATAGGTGACAGCAATTACTTAGGCAGCAGCTGCATTAAGCTGCTGAGCTATATAGGTGCTTCCCTTCCCCTCCAGGAGTTGTCAGAGCCTATCTGAATTTTCTGGCTGCTGGTTATATTCCTGAACTCTGTATCTGATGTTGGATTGTATTGACTGACTCTGGACTCATTCTCTTTGCCTTGGATTCTGTCGGTCTCTGTTTATGACCTTGTGCTTACTGAATAAAAGTAACAAGCCATGAGCTATTTGGTTTGTTTGTTTGAGTTATCAGCTATGCTGCCCTGACACAGACAGGAGACGTCTTCCTCACAACTTCTTCCACTTGATTTGATGTTCTCTTTTTTTATCCTTTCTATCTCTTGTGCCTTCTTTATCTCTCTCCTCTTTGCCACTTTCCCTCCCTCCCTCTAGTCTCTTTCTTTTCTCCTTTCTAAAATCCTTCTGGCCTTCTTTTTCCGCTTCTTCTTGCATACTTTTTCCTTCTATTCTTCTTGCAGTTCTCTGTACTCCTTGAAGGGGAGAAAAATTCCAACATTCCAAAAATTCCAATAAAATAAAATGAAATGAAATGAAAAAATTCAAGAAAGCACAAAAAATGAAAATGGGGTACAAAAGTAAAGATGAAAGAATGAAAAATAAAAATGGAAGAAAAGAAAAAATAGAACAATAAAAAGGAGAGGAGAGAAAGAAAAAAAGAAAGAAAAAGAAAGAAAGAAAAAAGGAAAAAAGAAAAATGGAGAAAGGATATATAAATATATGTATAAATATAGTTATATAAAGATCAAATTTAAAATATTCAAAAACAAAAGAATATCAAAATAATGTCATAATGAAGGCCAAAATAAATGGGTGGAGACAAACCTCAAAATCACTATTAATCGTTGTTGATTTACTTAGTTACTGCAAAAATGCAGCTGCAGACCACAATATACTGTGTCCTTGTATACTGTGTCCTTGTTAGTAATTCACCTTGATAATCGAGCTATCAAGCAGTGTTTTCAAAGATGCTTCAGAAACGACAGCTGTAGCTAACGACTTATTCTAACAGTGCCTACAGTCAAGCTGTCAAGCAGCGTTTTCAAGGACACTTCAAAGGCAGCAGCTGATGTTTTATTCTGACAGTGCTTAAAACTTCTACTCCGCCAAAAAAGAAATGAAAGAAGTGAAGGTAAACGGAGAAAAAAAACCCCACCTTCAAATTATTTTAGCTCCAAAATATAAGTACAGAATTATCTCAAGGGGATATGCACCATCAAAGTCACAATAGAAGTACAGTGTCTCGGTCAAGGGAGGGTAATGATGCCACTCTACTCTGCATTGGTTAGGCCTCATCTGGAATGCTGTGTCCAGTTCTGGGCACCTCAGTTCAAGAGGGATGTCGACAAACTGGAACGTGTCCAGATGAGGGCAACCAAAATGGTGAAGGGTCTGGAAGCCATGCCCTATAAAGAATGGCTTAGGGAGCTGGGTATGTTTAGTCTGCAGAAGAGAAGGTTGAGAGGGGATATAATAGCCATGTTTAAATATTTGAAGGGATCTCATGTCAAGGAGGGAGCAGGCTTGTTTTCCTCTGCTCCAGAGACCAGGACAAGGAACAATGGATTCAAGCTGCAGGAAAGGAAATTCCACCTGAAGCTCAGGAAGAACTTCCTGACGGTCAGAGCTGTCCAGCAGTGGAATATGCTGCTGCCTCAGTGGAGTGGAGTGGAATCTCCTTCTTTGGAAGTTTTTAAGCAGAGGCTGGATGGTCATCTGTCAGGAGTGCTTTGATGTGGGTTCCTGCTTAGCAGAGGGTTGGACTAGATGGCCCCTGTGGTCGCTTCCAACTCTATTATTCTATGACTCTATGACTCTAAAGAAGAGGCAGCAAAAAATAACAAAATTTGGTCAGCTTCAGCACTCACAGTCATGGAAAGAAAAGAGATGGAATAAATTAGGGGGCAGTCAAAAAAAAAAAAAACCAAAGGAAAGCACAACAATTTGTAATACCTCCACTCGAACCCCTCACTCCAGTCTTCTCACACAAGAGAGTCTTTATTCCTTTCTCCATACATAAAGTTTTGCAAAGAAAATTTAATCATAAATCAGTCACCTCCAGCAAAGAGCAGAACAGGTGGAAATTATCTGATCTTTGCCTATTCTCGGTCAACAAAATCAACAATTTTGAGTTTGGCCATTTCTGTCCTACGCTGTTACAGTGCTATAATTCCACCTTTAGCATTTTGTGGAATTCTGGGGTCTGTAGTTTCCTGAGGTCCAAGAGCTCTCTGGCTGAGAATTCTAAAGGCCCCTCCATAAACTGCAAACTCCAGGATTCCATAGGAGGTTGAAAGTGGAATAGTAGCACTATAACCGTGTAGGGCAGAAATGGCCTTTAATTACTGATGTCAGAAAGAGACTTCTTTCAGCACCAATCACCTTCTTAAATCTCCTTAATTTTAGAGATTTGGTGGCTGCAAGATGTATAAGTGGGGATGAGTCTTTTCTGCCTGGCTGCAGAGATGGTGTCTCATCACCACACACCAGTGATCATGGCTTTTGTGTTGCTTTCTGCTCCAGGCAACAGGTCCAAAAACTCCAAAGGCAATAGTGGGGAAATCAGGGAACCTTCTTTCCAGACTCCCTCCTGGGGCTTTGATCTCAGTTTTAAGCCCCGGAAACTGCCTCTCTTTCTCCTTGAATTCTGGACAGAATTCCAAGGCAATTACACTCACACCATCCCCTATACCTGTAGTTCTTAACCTATGCTCTGGAGACCCCTGGGGGTCTGTAGAGCCCTCACAGGGGGTACATGAAGCCCTGGTGCTGGACACTAAACAGCAACATTGGTTCTCCTGCGGGAAGAAAAAGCAACAGTGCTGAGTTCTGCCATTCTAGATACTTCTGGTTGCCATCTTGAGAAGGGAGATTCCTCCCAGAGGGGACAGGTAGGAGCAAAGGGAGCACCTGACCCATCAGTGGCCATTACACAGCAGAATGCGCAGCCATATGACAGAGAGAATACACCTCCAGCAGTGCGAGGGTTTTGCTGATCCAAAAGGAAAAGAAATCCATTTTAAACACAAGCCTTGCAAGCTTGGAGTGAGGAATGCAAGGCATGGAGGAGAGGAATTAGGCGGTGGGTCAGGCAAGCACATACTTCACAAATAATCAAATCTACAAATGTCAAACCGCAAATGTGTAAGGAGGACTGTGCATAATTCTTTAAAATATGTAAGAGATATGAGAGGTACTTTTTCGATATATATAAACTTGAAGAATAAAATACTTGATATACCTGCAACCATGTATAATTCACTCTTGTAATTTGTTTTTAATATATTCCAACTCTACTGGTCTTCCTTTACAAAATAAGCCTCTAAGAGTATATCTGAATCCTTCTGGGGTAGGGAAGCAGAAGGGGGATCTTTTTCTATACTGTGAGCCATGAGGGCTTTTGGAGTAAAATTTTGTGTTCTACCAAAAAGGAGCAAATAGTCCATCTGGCATGATCTCAAGTCTGCTAAAATGTCCCTTAGGGCCACAAATCACTGGGTCTCAAAAGAACACTGTTTGGGCCCTTGTTTGTTTGGTATAAACGTGCCAGGCAGTTCTGCACAAAGTTTTCAGGTGCCTTCTACTCATTCCATGTTGTGCCCCTGCCTTCTACCAGTTGCACAAGGTACATCTTAGGGAAGGGCTTTTCCCCCTCTTACTCTGTGCTCTTCTTGTCATGTTCCATGCATTTCGCTATGGTAATGTGATACAAATTCTACCACTAGCTTCCAGTTCCCTAACTCTCTGCTTGACTATGCCCATCACATCACTGCCCTTCAATCGGACCTTCCCAGACCTAACTTGCTTTGTCATAGGGACAGGTGTGCAAAAACATTTGTTTTGTTCTCAGCTCCACCTTTTATCTAAAGTTTACACATCAGCACGGTCTTTCCTTGCCAACTTTTACTGGAAATCAGATGCCCACGGGAGGCTTAGGAATCCAACCAAACCATCTGTTTAGAGACTTCAGAAAACTGCAGCATCTTGGATGCTTGTTTTCAAAGCGCCTCCCTTTGCAATGCACCTTTTACCTCTCCCTCACTGTTCCCGATTTGTCAGGATTCAACTTATCTTCCTGACCAAGAACTTGCAGTTAACCCATGTCTTCAATACTAAATTAAGATGCAGAGTGCTTAAGGCATGGGCAGTATGTTAACAACTAATTAGAATAGGTACAGTAAGCACATTCTGAAAAACAAGCTCAACAGGTTTCTTATCTCGGGGTAGTTGTTGAGGCAGGCTCACCAGCTTTCCCTGTCTTCTCCTTTTCTCTCTGTTCACATAATGCTCAATAGGTTTTTAAGCAGAGGTTGAGCTGTCATCTGGCTCGGGTATCTTAATTGTGACTTTCCTTCATGTTGGATGGATTAGATGGCCTTTGAAATGCCTCCTAATTCTGGGATTCCACCAAGCAAGGGAATTAATAAATCCCTTTTTTTTTTCGGACTAGGAACATTGGTAGCTTCACTGAATCAAGTGTACGGTCCTCAATTCCTTGGAAAAAGAGCTGGTGCTCGGAAAAATTACTGTTTGGGACTACAGTGCTTAGAATCCTGAGCTTCTGGGAGCTGGGCTCCAAAATAGTAACTTTTCCTGGCTCTAAAAATGCCATTAACCATAAACAGAGACTTTTTGTGCAGAGCACAGAGTGGGAGGTTTTCATTTTGTTTTGGGTCTTTCAGCCACCACAATTGCAGCATAATATGTAAATGCCTTCATGTAGTCTGTTGACTTACCCCAGGAATTTCATAAGTTTTCTTAGACAAAGAATGCTCAGATGAAAACTGGACCACATATGACCAGACAACATCAAAGTGTGGTCAAGATGGCAAAAGTTGTCCGTGAGAAAGAACACACAAGCAAGGAGAAACCCTTTGAGGTTTCAGTTCGGAGCAGTCGACGAAGGCTGAGAAGTGCTTCCATTGCACCCCCCTCCCGGCAGACCTGCTGCGGGGATCCCCACAGGATGCCACCGGGATAAGGTAGGGTGCTGAAAGGGCCACAGAAACCCTAATTAGTGGCTGTCACTACATTTTGGAGGCCACATTTTTGATATTAAAGATCAGACAAATGGAAACTCATATTAATAGACCCATATTGTACTGGATGTTATATTGACTCTCTTTATCACTTCATTCAGGTGTGTGCTTTCTTTCTTTGACTATGTGGATATGAGAGGCAGAGACACTCTCCTGATTGTGACTCACAGAATCGTAGAGCTGGAAGAGTTCACAAAGGCCATCAAGTCCAACCCCTGCCATGCAGGAATCAAAGCATTCCCGACTCACTGAAGAAATTACCGAAAAATTATTGAAACAGAGATTAGGCGGGGGGGGGCATCTTCCATTTATGGAATGGTCATTGCTATAAAGGAAACCAGGGCGCTGGCTGGAGTTCTGGAAAATGTGGCTATGATGGAGTATGAGAGTGTGGCTATCTAGAGTGTCAGAGCTGCCCAGCAACAGGTTGCCAGGCAACCAGAATGGCTCTGCAGGAGAGAAACCCAGCCCAGTAGTGAGAGGGAGGGGCTGGCGGCTTGAGAGGGAGAATATATATAAAAGGCACACCTTGTCATTCAGTGAGAGAGAATTCTGAAATAAAGTCTTAAACTCTGAAATGAACTCTGAAATAAAGTCCTTTAGCTGGGGGTGGGTTTGATTGAGAAAGAGATTTTATTTCTTAGAGAAAGCCTAGAGAGAGGTGGAAGAAAAATTAAACCATAATAGAATCTGGTCAGAAAGTGTGACCTCGATTTGGGAATTGAGCCTTTGGGTGAAAGTGTAGCCGGAGGGCTGTGTGTGATGCCTGCGCTTATATGCTGGTGTAAAGATATAAGGAACCTGTCTAAATGAATTCTGAATAACTCTTTGAGCTTTGACCTACATGTGACATCCAATACTTTGTTTATTTTTATCACGGTTTATTTTTATAAAAATTGACTCAGATGATTTACAGTAGTTAAAACCCAAAATCATGTTACTATAGAACTATAAAGGGGTTTTAAATTACCATTGAAGGGCTCTCCTCTTTTTACAGGAAAGTGGTGTTTTAAAGGAGAAGGCAGAGGTGTGTGAAGTGATAGGGCACTTTGTCAGATTTTCCTTTTTTTTTAAGTGAAAAAGTGGGTCTATAATTTTTTATTAACTTTAACTTTTCTTCAGGTATTAAAATAATAATTGCATCTCTCCAAGTTTCAGGAATTCTATTACCCTGCAGGTTATCATTGATAACCTTTTGGTCATTGATAACCTTTTGTAATGGTTGAACTAACTCATCAACAAAGTTTTATAATAAATAGCTGTTTTACTCAAAATATTCCTTAAATTTTTCCTTACACTCCCTCACAATATCTTCATTTTGTAATAACAATTCATTCAATCGCCAATGAAAATTTTTCTTTCCCTGTTTCAATGTCATTAGCATGGGATTATGGTCCAATAACAATCAATTTAAAATATCCACCTTTCCCAGTGTATTTACTAAAGTTTTTGAAATCCAAATCATATCAGTTCTTGTAAATGAAGAGCGCATATCTTAAAAGAATGCATAACATTTTTTATTCTCCCCTTTAATTCTCCCTACCTCTACTAACTGCAGTTTTTCTAGTACATCAAAGAATTCATTCACTAGCTTGTCCTGATTTTTCTTTATTTTTTTTCCTCAATACCTATCAACTATTGGGTCCATGACTCCATTAAAATCTCCTAATATACATTACTTGTCGTAACCAGTCTAAAATTTTGTCTCTCAGTTCTTTAAAAAAAATGTATGCCTTTCCTGCGCCAGGGCATAAATTCCAAGGATCAGTGATTTATCATCATTCAGTGGAATTTCTACTGCCACATATCTTCGCTTATCATCAGTGTAAATCAATTTTGACATTAAATTTACCTTTATATATATTACAACTCCACTTTTTTTATCAAAGGCCATTTCTGCACTGGATTGCTATAGTGCTATTATTTTACATTTCAACATTCTATAGAATCCTGGGGTTTGCAGTTTAGGGAGGGGCCTCAACACAGGATGTGGAAAGTGGAAATGGCCTAAGCCCAAAGAAGAGAATTCTCTACTAAGGTTTTCTAGGGGAGCAGTATTAACAAATTACTATGTTTATTTCTAATCCTAATTTCTTGCAAGCAAATGCTATTCACATTCAATTTCTTCAAATAGTAAAATATTAAATTCCCTTTTTTCTCCAAAAACGGGGCCAAGAAAGAATGGCAGACTCTAATCCATTTTAACATCCACAGTCACAAATAGGAGATGGAACAAATTTGGAGGGGGAGGAGTGGAACAGAGCAAACGAAGATGAAAATTAGAAAGTACAATGATCTTCAGTACCTCCACGCCAACCCATTTCACTTCAGTCCGCTCACATGCAAAAAAAAATAAGAAGTCCTTTATTCCTTACTCCATATGTGAAGAAAGCAAAAAGTCTTACAAAAAAAGTAGTCAAAGATCAGCAAAGGGCAGATCAGGTTAAGATCGCCTGATCTTTACTTAGTATCTGTCAATAAGATCAACAATGTTGGGTTATAGTTACTGATGTCAGAAAGGCTTCTTTCAACACCAGTCACCTCTCTATGTCTCCTTACTCCTGAACAATAGCTCCGAAACTAGAAACAGCCATAGTGGGGAAAACTGCAGACTCCTCTTTCCAGAATCCCAACTAGAGGCTTTGATCTTAATTTAAAGCCTAATACCGCTTCTCTGTCCCCTCGAAACTCTGGACTGAATTTGAGGCAACTTCACCTGTGCCATCCCAAACCGAATGTCCATATGGTAATATTGCTTGTATGTTGTTGTTTATGCTTGCAGTTCAATAAAATTGAACTGAAGTCTTTTGCTGCCTCCAGATTCTATAAAATTAACCCCTTGCCTTTTGGTAGAAAGGCCTTCTGCCTTTGACAAGACACCTGCTGTTACCCTGAAATTTGGGGGTATCTTGAGGATACTCAAACCAGGCTTCAAAAATTAAGGGAATTAGCAGAGCTACACAGCAAAAATTGCGAGAGGTCAGGGCAAGGGATCTTCAACCCTATGTCTACGGGGTCAGAACCATGCAAGAGTCAGAGGAACAATCTAAAATGGTTTTTATTTAAAAACCAAAGGGGAGGGTCACATACACACGTTATCAAATATTCTGCAATCTTACAAGGGCTACAGAGATAAGTTGGAAATAAGGGACCAGTTGGAGAGAAGGCATACGGACCTTAGTCTAGACTTCCTGGGAGAAGGAGAAGATTAGCGAAGGTTTTGTGTAAAGCACCAAGGGGAGGCTGGATCCCTGGGCTGGAAAGCTGGCAGCAGCGGGGTCTCGCGGAGGATCGGGGACGCGAGTCGCGTTTGGCTCTCAGCAGCATCAGAGAGGCTTGGATGGGAGGTTTCGGTAGCAGCAAAACGGGCCCTTCTGTCCAGTCTAGGAGGCTCTCCAAAGAGGCTCCAAAAGTGGGGAATATTTATAGCCAATTTCTGTCCTCAGGCTGTGTATTGGTTAGCAAAGTGGCGTTAATGGGTGATAATTGCAGAATATAATGTTAAGCAAATATCACAACCCCTCCTCAGTATTGCTTCTTCCTGGGAAGTCCAGGTGCGTGATAGGTTTAAAATTCCAACTTGATAGGCTTTGATTATCTAGCTTCACAAAGTCAATCAAAGTAGCTTGGGGCTGTGACAGTGTTAATGACTCAATTAATCAAGGAGTGAGTCTATTGTGTCTGCCTAGAGATACGTGACTTGGAACAATAGATCAGTCTTTTTGCATAAAGGACGTCGTCTGCGTTCCCATACAGCAGAGAGGGGCAGTATTGTTTTTAGGAATTTCCAATTCAAAACCAATTTTTAACTGAAACTGACCTTTGCTAACCAATATCCAAGTTGGGGAAGCCAAGCCAATTCTAGGGGTCCTCTCTTAGGATTACTTTGGGGTGTAACACTGCCATAAGTCAAAGTTGATTTGACAGTAAATAACAACAGATGTAGGAATCCTCTAGCACTTTTGACACCAATTGAGAAAAAGAAATTTCTAGCATAAGCTTTCGTGGAGTCCACTTCTGGAGAAGATTGGCTTGGGGTCCACGAACACTTATGCTAGAAATCGCTCTGTCTCAAAGGTGCTACAGGGTTCACTTATATCTTTATTTTGCAACAGGACAGCCAGTGTTGTGTAGTGGTTTGGATGCTGGACTAAGGCCCTTTCTGCATGACAGGGTTCAGTCCTGGCAGGGAGGGAAAGTGTGCCAAGAACACTCCCCTCTGCACCGCACCTTGGCTAGTCGCTGTGGAGGGGCGCACTCCAGCCCCACCCTTCTGCAGCACAGCTGGGCATTTGCCATTGCTGCGTCGGGGAGGGAAGCGTCGCCAGCATGCTTCCACCCTTCCGTATGACTGGGAAAGGTGCCAGTGCGGCATGACAGTAAGCGTAAAATGGATTTTTTTCCATTTTATAAATACTGTGCTCACGCAATGTGCAGGAACAAGATGGCGGCAGGACTGCGATGATGTCGTGCGGAAGCACAACCCGCGGAGCGCTGTCATGTCCCAACTGTGGAGTAGCCGTGAAGTGTGGAAAGGGACTAAGACTCTGCTGGCCACGGTTCCAATTTCTGCTTGGCCATGGAAACCTTCTGGGTGACCTTGGGCAATTCCCAGCCCCAGAGGGAGGCAATGGCAAACCTACTCTGAACAAAACCCACCAAGAAAACCCAGTGTGAAGGCACACAACAACAATGCTCCAACAGACTAACATAGCTGTGTTTTTCCACACAATTAAATTAGATTATATTAATTAGAGGAGAGCCAGTATGGTGTAGTGGTTTGAGCATTTGACTACAACCCTGGAGACCAGAGTTTGATTCCCCATTTGGCCATGAGAAGCCACTGGGGGACCTTGGGCACATCGCACACTCTCAGCCCCAGAACATCCCATGACAGTTTCACCTCAGGGTTGCCATGAGTCTGAAACAACATGAAGGCACACAACAAGAACAACATTAACTAAAGTGGTCTTCCATCAAGTGCGTCCATCCACTTTGTGCCTCCAAATTTCCTAACGGAACCAGATCCCAGTTATTGGAAGCTAAGCAGGGTTGACCTTGGCTAGTACTTGGATGGGAGACCACCAAGTAATACCAGCTGCTTTAGACTATATTTTAGAAGAAGCAACTGGCAAAACCACCCCTAAGTATTTCTTTCCTAAGAAAACCCTATGAACTTCACTGCCCTAAGACAACAGGCGACTTGAACGAACACACTACCCACTATCACAGGTTTTTAATCCTGGGGTCCAGGGACCCCTTGGGGTCCGTAGAACCTTCACAGGGGATTTATGAAGCCCTGCTCCTGGATATCAACAGCCGCAGAAGCAACAACAGTGATTTGCGCAAGGTCCCCCAGGCCATTTCCGCACTACACTGTTATAGTGATATCATTCCACTTTCAACATCCTGTGGAATTCCGGAGTTTGTATTTTACTGAGGCCAAAGACACATCTCCCTAAACTGCAATTCCCAGGATTCCCTAGGATGTTGAAAGTGAAATAAAAGCACTATAACAGTGTAGTGTGGAAATGGCCCCAGCATCTGAGCGGGGATTTCAATCCTAGGCCATTTCCACACTGTTATAGTGCTATTATTCCACTTTCAACATCCTGTGGAATTCTGGGGTTTGCAGTTTACTGAGGACAAAGAGAATGCAAACCCCAGGATGCCATAAAATGCTGAAAGTGGAATAACAGCACTATAAACAGTGTAGTACGGAAATGCCCTAGTCTTCAGAAGCCATAAAATATAGACAGATATTAGATAGATAGAGACATAGAAATCTGAATATTTAAATAAATATCTGAATATTTAAATAAACGCTTGAATAGTTAAATAAATATTTGAATAATTAAATGAATATTTGAACAGCTAAATAAATATTTGAATATTTAAAAGAATGTTTGAATAGCTAAAGTTAAATGAATATTTGAACAACTATATATTTGAATAGTTAAATATTTCAATATTTCAATAAATGTTTGAATATTTAAGTAAATGTTTGAATAGTTAAATCAATATTTCAATATTTCAATAAATGTTTGAATATTTAAGTAAATGTTTGAATAGTTAAATCAATATTTCAATATTTCAATAAATGTTTGAATATTTAAGTAAATGTTTGAATAGTTAAATAAATATTTCAATATTTAAATCTTGAGTTAAGTCTTGGGGGTCCCTTGCAATGAATTATATTTACAGGGGGTCCCTGATAAAGAAAAAGTTAAGAACCACCGCACTGTGGCATCCAGGTCGGCACCTCCAACAAACCCAACATCAGCCCAGCCTTGGGCATTCGGAAGAAGTTTGTCCCCGTAGCCTCTCCGTAGCAGCAGGCATCCCCTTAACTACCTTTCCCAGCATGCTCCGGCGCAGGGCTAGCGTGCGGACGACGGAGGCCGCCTTTTGAAAACACCTCAAAACCGTTCCGAAAAGTCCAGGGAAAGAACGCGGGGGGGGGGATGTGTTTTTAATTTCTCTTCCGCCCAGAGGAAGAACTCAGGTTTTTCTTTCCTCGTCTTCTTTTCGCCGCCCCCCTCCGAAAGGAACTCATTTTCTGACCTGGAGGGAAAATCGGCGAATCTTGGCACCGACGGTAAGGCTATTTCGGGGGTTTCTGGAGGCATTTTGGGGTCCGGGTTTTAGGCGGGCGGCGATTAATGGCCGCGTTGGGGAAGGCGGGGCGTGAAATCTGCTTGGACGGGGCCCGTTCGCTCCTTCTCAGGGCGCAGTCGGGGCTTTATTGTCTCTCGCCTTTTTATCTTTCGCTTCCCCGCCTTTTCAAAGCCTCCCTAATGGAGAAGCTCCAGCCATTTTGTAGCGCGGGAGGGAAGGAAGGAAGGAAGGAGGGAGGAAAGGAAGGAGCAGGAGTTCCAGCCAGGAATCTGATATTTATTTATTTAGGCAGATCCACTCCTGTCAGGAAGGGAGCCCCAATCTCGGATCTCTGCCTCTGAAACTATATATATTTATGTATGTGTGTGTATATTTCTATATATATATATATATAATATATATATATATATATATATATGTGGAGCACTTATATATATCTGTATGTATAGGTATATATATGTGTGTGTCTATATATATAGAGAGAGAGCACTTTATATAGATATATAGGTATGTGTGTGTGTGTGTATATATATATATTTCAGTATATATATGTGTGTGTATGTGGTGTGTGTGTATATATATATTTCGGTGTGTGTGTGGAGCACTTTAATATGCATATATATTGTGTGTGTGTGTCTATATATAAAATTCAGTACATATATCTGTGTGTACACACACACACACACACACACACACACCGAAGTGCTCCATCTTCCCGATGGGGAGCAAAGGGATCAAGCAAAGCCATGCTTCCAGTGGGAGGCTGAGACTGTGTTGCAAGATGAACTGATTTCTCAAATCCTAAAAAAAGTAGATTGTGTGTGCGCGTGTGTGTGATGTGTGTGTGTGTTTTGGTATATGTGTGTGTGTGTGTGTAGCACTTTAATATACATATACGTGTGTGTGTAAATTTCAGTATATACATGTGGTGGACTTTAATACACCCACACACATATATATGAAGTGCTCCATCTTCATCTCCCTTCCTGATGGGGAGCAAATGGATCTAGCAAAGCCATGCTTCCAGTGGGAGGCTGAGACCATGTTGCAAGATGAACTGATTTCTCAGATCCTAAAAAAAACCCCTAAATTGTCAGTCAAGCTTTTATTGGAGTCCACAAACCATGAGGCAATAAAATAATCATAATACATTCTGCACACAAGTAAATAATTGTATACATTGCACACACAAGTAAAAATAGAAGCAATCTTTGTTAAAGTAGAACAATGGGATGTCATTAATTACGTATAAATGTATTTTAGAAACAATAAGTTTGAAGGGACAGATTTAAACATGTCATATCTATCTATATGTCCCCCCCACGCATATATATGTGTATGTGTGTATATATATAATTTATATTAAAATCTTACTGCCTTGTTCCTGATGTACAGGTTTTGGTAAATGTAAAATCGGTGCAAAAATAATGAAAGATTTGCCAGGCTAGGCAGAAGCTTGAAACTTGGAAGGCAGGTAAATTCATGAGGGGGTGTGGGAGTGAGCTGATTTATTTATTTATTAATTAATCCAAGGTGGAAAAATTAGTCTTGTGGAGGCACACACACACACAAATACACACAAAGTGCTCCATCTCCATCTCCTTTCCCAATGGAGAGAAATGAATCTAGCAAAGCCATGCTTCCAGTGGGAGGCTGAGACTATGTTGCAAGATGAACTGATTTCTCAAATCCTAAAAAAAAAAATTGTCAGTCAAGCCTTTCTTGGGGTCCACAAACCATGAGGCAATAAAATAATCATAATACATTCTGCACACAAGCAAATAATTGTATACATTGTACACCGAAGTAAAAATCTAAGCCATTTGTGTTAAAATAGAACAACAGGATATCATTGATTACATAGAAATGCATTTTGTAAACAGTAAAATAAGTTTAAAATTTGATAGAACATTGTACACCCGAGTAAAAATATAAAGAATCCATGTTAAAATAGAACAACAGGATATCATTCATTGCATGTAAATATATTTTAGCAACAACTTAAAGTTTAAAATTTGATAGAAGAGACTGAGGTTTAAATATGTCATATATATATATATATATATATATATACACACACAACTTTTTATTAAAAGCATACAGCTTTATTGCTGATGTACAGATTTGGGTAAATTTTAAGTAAATTTTAAAAATTGGTGCAAAAATAATAGAAGATTTGCCAGGCTAGACTCAAGCTTGAAATGTGGAAGGCAGGTAAAATCATGCTGGGGGAGGCGCAGGGAGTGAGGAAAGCTGGTTTATTTATTTAATTCAAAGTGGAAAAATTAGACTTGTGGAGGTGGGGGTTGGGGAAATAATTCAATATATGCTTGTCACGGTTGACCTACATTGTGAACTGGTTATAATAAGAGGCTGGCAGTGCTTGCTTGTGAGGCAGCTGTGAGTCTTACTTCTGAGGAACATGCAACGGATTGGGAGCCTATTTGCATGATAGGATGAAGATTTCTTGAAATTTTATCTCCCCTTTTCTGAGCCAGAGGGAGGTTTCTTTTGAGGAGATTCAGATTGTCAGACTGCCATTGTGTGTTTACCTAATCCTGCTAAAGACCTTGGGATTTATTTTCTGAGTAAACATAGGATTAATCAGTAAGTAGTGTACACATATTGCTGTTTGGCATATGTAAGGAAATAACTCCCTCTCCTTAGGGTAAATTGTTTTGCGTAACAGAGCACCCAGTAACTGTGGTTTGAATGTTGGAATAGAACTCTAGGAGACCAGAGTTCAAGTTCTCCTTAGGCCATGGAAACCCACCTCTGGCAAGTCAGACTTTCTCAGGCACCCCCCACCCCGAATACATCCCAGGGACAAGTTTGTCTTAGGGTCGCCGTAAGTAGGAAGCAACTTGAAGACACATAGCAAGGACAAAAATTCTGGTTTATTGGGAATGAGGTAGATTTTGGTAGTCACTGCTCAAAACCCATACACCACGGGCCACGAAAATGGTAGAAGGCCTGGGAACTATGTCTTGTGAGGAGAGGTGTAGGGAGCTGGATATGTTTAGCCTGGAGAAGAGAACGTTAAGAGGCAACATGATAGCTAAATTTAAATATTTGAAGGGGTGTCATAGGGAGGATGGGGCAAGCTTGTTTTCTGCTGCTTCAGAAGCTAGAACATGGAGCAGTGGCTTCAAACTTCAGGAAAAGAGATTCCATGTAAACATTAGGAAGAACCTGACCATAACAGCAGTTTGACAGTGGAATGTACAGCTGCCTGGGAGTGTGGAGTAGTCACCTTCTTTGGAGGTATTTAAACAGGCTGGATTGTCTCCTGTTGGGAAGGCTTTGATGGTGTCTTCCTGCAGGGCAGGGGTTGGACTCAATGGCCCTTGTGGTCTCTTCCAGCTGTATGATACAGTGATTTCACACACACACACACACACACACACACACACACACACACACACACACCACCAGAGTCATAAGCTGTGGCTTGTTCTTGGCTTCTGATCCTGGCTTGTCCAGGAAGCAGCAAGCCAGAGTATTCTGTCAAGATTTCTGATGGAAAGTCTGTGGTTTGGTTCTTGTGGGGTTTTTGGGCTTTGAGACCGTGTTCTGGTTATATTTTCTCCTGACATTTCGCCTGCATCTGTGGCTGGCATCTTCAGAGGAATGGTGAATTGGAAGTGGAGTGGAGAATATATATGCCAGTCTCCTCTTCCAGAGGGGAGGGAGCAATTAAGCACAATAGTCCTATTGTGTGTATTGAATACTTGTTCCTGGAGGGAGACTTCCTGAGTCCGGGTGGGGCTCCTTAGGGCTCCTTAGTATCTTTTGTGTTTTGATTTTGGTGTTTTTTCACTACTGGCAGCCAAATTCTGCTGACCTTCTGAGTCTCCTCTTTCCTGTTAAAATTATCCAAGCGTTTGTGGATTTCAGTGGCCTTTTTGTGTAGCCTGACCTGGTAGTTATTAGAATGGTGCAGAATTTTTGTGCTTTCAGATAACATTCTGTGTCTGGGTGGGTTTATAGTGCGTCTGTGGTTTGTTTATCTGCATTTGCAGGCAGCCATCATCAACTGAGTGATCAGTATTCTGGCTAATGTATGTGAACAGGCTGAGTTTTAAATGAATCAAGCTTCTATTAAGGTGAGGTGGGCATACTGCTTCCTGCATATGGGCCCTGGAGCCGGTTTTTGTGGGCAGTGAATTAGTCCCCCCAAATTCCCTCCCCCATTCTGAAAACAATTTGGTGTGTTTTTAGGCAATTTTTGCCCAAACACCATGCAGAAAGTCCACGAGACATGTGAAAATACTCCCACAAGTACCCCAGAATGCTTTACCATGCTTTACCATGGATCCCATGTTAGAAGAAAGGCAGGATATACATTAAATAAATAAAAAAGTGTCAGTTTCCCTCCACACTAGCTCTCAAAATGGTTACAGGAAGTGATGTCACATTAGTTCTGTCCATCATTTTGAGAGGGGCTGCAGAGGAAGGAGATATGTTTGGGGGGATGCACTCTGCAGGATGGGTCTGGGGCAAAAATTGACCCCCATGTAGTTGCCTACATCTGCCTTAAGATAGCCAACTGTGGCTATATCTGTTTGTTTGGCAGAATATGGGGAGAGAATTTTACAATATGGGGAAAGGGTCTTACAAAGCTGAAAGTAAGCAGTTTCCCAGTGAATTTGCTACCTGCTTAGCAGTGGTGGCTTGATATCAGGCTGTTATCAGCTAGAACAGCGATTCCCAAATTCTGGTCCTCCGAGGATTTTGGATGGCAGCTCTCAGAAGTACCAGCTGCCTTGGCAATGTGATTTTGGAAACTGAAGTCCAAAATACCAGGAAGACCAGAGTTTGGGAAATACTGAGCTAGAAACAAGCTAGCCCAAGAAATTTTGCTGCCTGAGGCAAAGGACAAAATGGCATCCTGCTCCATTCCATGTAAAGAAGTTATTAGGAGCCACAGTGGCACCTTTAGCATTGACATCTCCCAGAAAGAGCTCTATTTAATTATATTTATGTTTTTATTTAATTAGAGCCAGTGTGGTGTAGGGATTGGAATGTTGCAATAGGACCCCAGGAGGCCGTGGTTTGAATCCCTGTTCATTCAGGGAACACTGCTGAGAGATTTTGGGCAAGTCACATACTCTCAGCTTAAGACAGTGGTTCTCAACCTTCCTAATGCCGCGACCCTTTAATACAGTTCCTCATGTTGTGGCGACCCCCAACCATAAAATTATTTATTTATTATTTACAATGCCTCGCCCCCCCCGGCAAAGGCCACCTCGCCGACCAGGAACGGGGGGTTGTTCAGGGAGGGAAAGAGGAGCCGCACATCTCCTCCAGGAAAAAACTATGAGGAACACCCCCTGGGCTCTGCTTCTGCTTCGCTCTCGTTTCCGCTGGGGGGAGCAGTGTGGGAAAAGTTTCCAGAGTGTCGATCCTGGTCGGGGGGAGGAATCCCAGCGTCTTTGTCTTTTGCACCGGGCGCAACTCGCCCCCTCGGAAAAGCGCCGCCTTGTGGCCCCCCAGCCCTTCCACAGCGCCATCCTCCATGGCGAGTGGGGCAGGGACCGTGGCGAGGAGGGGTCTCCCCCATGCTGCCGCCGCCCCCCCAAGCTGGCCTGTCAGACAGGAGGTTCTCCCGGTAGCAGAGAAGGGGAGTGATTTCAGTCCCTTCTGAACAGGGGGCAGGAGGGCGCGAGCACGTGGCTCACGCTTGCGCACCACCACTCCTGGGCCTTTCCACACGTTACCTTATCGCGGAGGTGGGGAGGTGCCGTTTGCGCAAGCAGGTTCTTGCACGAGGTGCTCTCTTTGCTGCTCCTTGTCCCACAGCTGGCTTCCTGGTTGCGTGACCGCCCCGCCCCTTCCTCCCCCAGTGCAGCCTACAGCTCCCAGGCTGCACTGCAGAAGGAAGGGACGGGGCGGTCGCGTGACCAGGAAGCCAGCTGCGGGACGAAGGAGCAGCGAAGAACAGGCACCCCCCATCTCCATGATAAGGTAACGTGTGGAAAAGGCCCGGGAGTAGTGGTGCGCAAGCGCGAGCCATGCGCTCGCACCTCCTGCCCCCTTTGGCGGGAGCACGTGCAGCCAAAGGGGGCAGGAGGATGCGAGTGCGTGGCTCACGCTTGTGCACCACCACTGAGGAGGGAATGGAGCCCAAGACCATCGGAAATACATATTTTCCGATGGTCTTAGGCGACCCCTGTGAAAGGGTTGTTCAACCCCCAAAGGGGTTGCGACCCACAGGTTGAGAACCGCTGGCTTAAGAGGAAATGGCAAATTCCATCCAGAAAGAAAAAACTCCTTGACAGGGTCAGGTTTACTTGAAGGTGCACAACAGCAATTTATTTTAACTCATACTCTTTCTTCCCATCCCAGTCCAGGGACAATTCGCAACACTATTAAAAAATAAATACGAGCATTAATTCTACAGGAAGTTACAGAAACCAAATTTCAAACCTAACAGATGCAAGTCTTTTCCCCTCCATTCTCCTGCCTGTTGCCTGCAGTCTCAGAAAGAAGGCAGAGTGCACGGGCAGTGGGCAAGCGAACGAAACAGGTGGAGGGGGAATGTTTTTCCTTCCCTTCACTTGCCTGTTGCCTGCGTGGGCAGAAAGAAGGCAGGGCGTGCGGGTGACAGGCAGGCAAACAGAGTGGGAGGGAGTGTTTTCCTTTTCTATTTGCTTGCCCGTTGCCCTCACAGGCAGAAAAAAGGCAGGGGGCATGGGCAACAGGCAGGAGAATGGACGGGGAGCCCCAGGAGTGAATGAGAGGCAGGACACTCACTTGGGTGTGGGGAGCTATTTGTGTTTTTTGACTACACGCTGAACCCTCGTGAAAGTCAAGGGGTTACTATGATATAATTAAGAATTTGCAGGTGTGAATAAGTAAAAAGCACAATTGTGTTAAAGAGATCAACTGCCTTAAGCAAGTCCACAAGGAATTCTGGGTAAGTGTTATTTAGAATGAATTGGTAAGTTTGTGTGGGGACCCATTCACTCTACAAAATTATAGAACTATGATTCCACCTTAACGGCCATGATGCTCTCCTGTGGAATGTTGGGATTGGCAGTTTGTTGGGGATACTTATCCCTAGTGCCTCTGTAAACCCCAGGACTCCCTAGGAGACAGCCATGTCAGTTAAAGCAGACTAATGGCCCTGTAATAGCCCAGATAATATCTAAGAAAGAAGAATGAGTTAATGTCAAGGACACAGGATATTTGAGGAATAAAGAACTGTAAATGTTATAAAGGGGAAGAAGAGGGGGGAGAACGTGGCACTACCTTTAAGGCAAATTGGTTTTTATTTTAGCATGAGCTTTCATGGATATAAACCCACTTCTTCAGGTAAAGTACAGAGTGATATTAAAGCCCCAGGTCATAAAGGATATTTATACAGTTGTGGAAGTGGTATAGAACGTGATAGGATCTGGAATGTTGCAAATCATGTCCCTTGCCCTATATTTTTAAATATCCGTGAAAACGAAAATAAAAACAAGTTATCAGTTTTTACTTTTATTTTTCACAATCCAGTAGCAGTATTGAGACCAACCTAGAAGAAAATTTTTTTTAGCATAAGCTTTTATGAACCTGAGATCACTTCTGACTGGGTTCATAAAAGCAGATTCTAGAAATTTCTTTGCCCTAGTTAGTCTTAAAGGTGCTACTAGATTCGTTCCTGGATTTTTCTGCTGAAACATATTAACACAGTCCCTCTTTGAATAGTATAATAATAATAAAAAAAAAACCCAAGGGTGTTCAAGATTGTCAGCTTGTGAAAAGGTATTGCTTTGTTAATTGAAATCAGAGGTTCAGGCAAGCATGCGCCTTCATTACTAGGCAATAAATATTGTATAAGGAAGGTATAAATAATTACTGAGGGAGAGATATCTAGCAAAGATACAGATAGATGGGTTTAAGTACTAAATTTGGAACAAGATGGTGTTTTCTCAAAAATACAGTAGAGAAGCTGGGCATTTGATTTCACTGGAATTTCTCAGGTGCTCAAGATAGAACTTAAATTTATTGCAGGGCGGGTAATTCTGAAGTGAGCTAATACTTTTGAAAGCATTCTGTTTATAGAAGGAATTTTCCGTATTGCACAGTTATAGCACTGTGATTCCACTTCAACTTCCATAGATGCTAGAGATTTCTGGGATTTATAGTTTGCAGAGTAGCACTTAGAACTCTCAGCCAGAGAGCTCAAGTACCTCCCCAAACTACAAACTCCAGGATTCCATAGTATGTAATCACAGCAGTTAACATGGAATCACAGTGCTATAATTGTATGAAAGGGCTTGAAGTAGAGGCATCACTCTTAAGTCAAAGGGCAACTAGGGTGAGTCTTCAAAAAAGTAGCCATGTTAGTCTCTTCTGGCATTAAGGGGAAGAAGGGAGAAGGAATAAAAAAAAAAATGTGGCAGCACCTTTAAGATGAACTGGTTTTTATTTTGGCATGAGCTTTCATGAGCTTCTTCTGATGAAGTCCAGAGTGACATTAAAGCCTCAGGTTATATATTTATGCAGTTGTGGGAGTGAGATAGAACATGATAGGATCTGGAATGATGCAAATCATGCCCCTTGCCCTAAATTTTTAAATATCCACGAAAGCGAAAATAAAAATGAGATAGCAATTTTTACTTTTATTTTTCACAATTAATTATTTGTTATTTTTAGCATAAAGAATCTAATGTACAATCAAAGAAATGTACACTTGTAAGGAAAAAAGGCATAAAGGCAGGCAGGAAAGAAAGAAAAAGATTAAACCTAAAGGCTAAACTAAACTAAACCACTGAACACTAACTGAAACACTCAACACTAAACTTACTGAAAAACAGTAAGGGCTCTGACTCCCCTCCCAGCCAAACTGTAAAGAAGGAGGAAAAATTTATTCCACCATTACAGTCCAACTAAATACCCCTATTAGAATTGTTAGTAACCATAACCACAGATTATTGCATTATAAGATTTCTTATTGCTGAAAAAGTCCATAAATGGTTTCAGTCTTCCAGGAAAAAAAATCTTCAGTTGGCTTATTCTTTAAAACTCATGTTGGTTTGGCAATATGCACTAACTTGGCAAACTTAAAAATACATTCTTCTGTCATCTATGGTTCAGTCCATTTCTAGGCTTGAGCAAATAATGTTCTTGCTCCTGTTTCCATGTGTCAAAGAAGTAATCCATATTTACTACCCAGGTTTTATCCGTGATGCCCAGGAGGAACACTCATGGTGACACTACAAAACCAACCTTTAAAATTTTTTTGGATTAACATGTAAATCTTTCAGAGCAGTAACCTTTTGTCTTCTTTCACGTCCACCACTTATGGAAGAAGAAGGCCTCCTTATCTGTAACGTCCCAGCGTTGATTTGAAACGTTCTTAAGACACTTTCAACAGCTTATTTGGGGTTAAATACCATCTATAAATAATTATATACATATTTTCTTTTAAATCACTACACGAAGTAAATGTTACCTTTAGACCACATTTTTCCATACATTCATTTGAATATTGTTCCCAAAATTTTGGCCCCATGTTATCGTACAGTCTTTCACAGGTTCATCTTCTGTCTCTAGTTTCAAAAGTTGTTTGTGCATTTTTTTAAAAATTGCATGGTGATCAACTTTACACAGCTCTAAAGAAAAATCCATTTTCTCTAATCTCTATGGCTAGATCTGTCGTAATCATGATTAAATCTATCCTTGAGTTGCATGTAAGCAAATCAGTTAAGATCTTTTCCTTCCCTAACAAGTATCTCTCTTGATTTAAACTCCTAGCTCTCTTTTTCAAAATACCAAAGGTCATCATTAAAAAAATCATCTCAGATTTTTAACTCATTCTTTCCTGAAAAAGGCTTCCTTGGTGACTAATATTGATACACCAAACTTGTAGAAGAGTCTTTCTAATATTATGATTTTTAAATCCAGCATGTATCTTAACATTATCATACCACAGCTAATCATGCCACCCAAATCTTAAATCATGTCCATCGAGTTCCATGAGCCTCTTATCTCTCAACCGTATCCATTCCTTCAACCAAACAAAACAGGCCTCATAATGCAATTTAATATTAGGAATTCCCAGATCATCTTTTAGCTTTCTTTTAGCACCATGCAGTCTTTTAAATTTTATTCTGAGTTTCCTTGCCTTTAACAAATCTGGAAATGTCTTTGTGCTGTTGTACAAAGAGTATTCCATTTCTTATGATAGGGATCATTTGGAAGTAGAATAAAAGTCTTGACAAAACATTTGTTTTTATTACTGCAGTTCTCCCTAAGAGGTATAAATTTAACTTTCTCCACTGTTCTCTTTTAATTTCTTTTCAGACCTTTTCACTGTAGTTTTGAAACATTAGGATATTGTTATTTATCATTCTAACTCCCAGATACTTAATCCCCTTTTTGTTTTTATCACAGTTCACATTAAACCTGGAGCATGTTCCAAACATTTTAATTCCCCTTTACTAAAAAAAAAAAAAAGTCCTGTTAATCTTGAAAGGTCAGCCACATTCCCTTTTCTTCTTTTCTTTCTTTTCTCCCCTCCTCCTCCTCCTTTTTATGGGATGACTCTTTGGTTTGTTTTCTTTTTTTGCTAAGCAGTTAACTCCCTCCTTTTTTTCCCTTCCTTTTTGCTGGGGGAGGGGTTTGCAAGAGGCTCTCAAGGCTTCGTTTTGCCCGTCCCACTCTGCTTTAGATTATTAATAGGCAGCCTAGAGCTCCCTAAATGCTGCAAGCGAAGCTTGAAAACACTTGAACAAAGGCACAGAGGCAGTTCCCAGAATTCAGCGGTGGAGGAGATAAGGCCACGTAATTCACTGAGGCCCTTTGTGTTGAGAAAATCCTCTTTGCCTATCTGGAAATCTTTTCTATTTAAGTAACAGCAGATGGCGGCAAAACCAAGGCACTAAAGTAAGTGCGTCACAGGCAGTGCTTTTTTTCCCTGTATTCTTTTCTTTCTTTTCTTGAACAAAGGTATTTAAAGAAGCTTCATTTAAAAAATAACATAATGAAGGTTTGTGTCTTTCTGTGGCAGATATAGTTGGCCTTCCACATTTGCTGGAGTTTAGAGGTGCAAGGCCCTTGCAGAAGTGGAAAACCTGCAGAAATCAAAATGTGTGTTTGTGTGTGTCTGTGGGAAGGGAGCCAAGGAATGGTGGGAAGAGCAGACACCTAGGATCCAAATCAGGTCAAGGAAAGGAGAGGAGAAAGGGGTGAGTCAGCATGGTGGCCCTATATTTCTTCTTGCTCGCCCATCTCCTTCCTTGGGTGGGTGAGTGGAGGGACATCTGGAGAGGGTTTGTGGTGCTGAGAAATCAGACTGTGACCTGTCCTTAGCTAGCCAGGCAGAGCCTGGTGGAGGAGGACAACCTGAGTCAGGTTTTTAAAGGTCTGCGTAGCCTGATCAGAGCTGCCAAAAGGGAAAGTTCCCTTCAGAAAAGAAGTGCTGACATGGGGGTGGGCAGGGGTTAGAGAAACTCGCAAATAAATCTGTGAAAGTCAAAACCGGAAATGTGGAGGGCTGACTGTGGTTATTTTAGAGCAGCCAGTGTTGTACAAGGGTTTGGATATTGAATTAGGACTCTGGAGACTGGGGTTCAGATCTCTGCTCATCTGTGGAAGCTCGTGATAAAAATTAAGAAAGTCCCCACTTTTAATTTGGAAAAATCCCTATTCATTTACTGAACCCAAGGTCCTGAGTGTCCGTTCCCTATAAGCGAGAGAGTCACTTAAGCTGCGGATGACCCTTGTTGCCTGTGATCCAACACATAAATGAGAAGGGGAGCTGCCTGCCTGATTTACCAACATCAAGTGCATGCCTTGTTTAAAGTGAAAGATTCTGTAAATCACCCGGAAAGTTCCTGTTAGTTAAAAATCACACCCTATGACCATGTGATCTCCTGTGATAAATAGCTCTGAACAAAGAGAGATGTCTCTGAAACAGTTTGGAACTGTTATGGAATGCACAGTTGACAGATTTCAAGGACGTAGCTTTGAATTGTCTGTTAATGGTCTTCCGACAGCATGTGTACAAAACAACCTGTAAAAACAATATACAGGGGACTCTGAAATGCCTCTGTTGTCTCCCTTTGAACCTCTCTCAAGTGTGCGTTAATTTCTACTGCAGAAATAAGTGTCCCCCCCCCCCCGTTGCTTGCATTGCTTTGCAGATTTGGACCAAACTGCTAGGTAGTGAACCTCACTCTTCTGACAGTTTTGGCTAGCCCGGCAGAAGGACCTGCCTAGCTCAGACCTTGTTGGATAGTCTCTCCAGTGACAACCCTGGTTCCCAAATGGGTGAATTCATCTACAAGGGTATCCACAAACCAGGGGGGAAATTGCCAGGGCATTAAAGGATGGGTTTTTCACAAAGCAAGATACCTTTCTGATTCCTCCCTCTGGGGTTTTCTTTGGATTGTGCATGCATGCTCCTCTTGAGGTGGGGAAGATTGCAGATTGAGACTTTGCTTGGAGGTATGAATACGGATGGTGTGTGTGGGGCAGAATTGCAGCTACCTCTACAAGGCCAATACAGTATTGAGCCCAGGCAGATAGCAAGGGTAATTTGGTGAGCATGTGAAAGTGTGCTTGACTCAGCGAACCTGAGAAGAGCAACCACCTCAGGATTTGACTTAAGTCCCAGGAAGGCGAGTCCTGTGTGAAAGTTTTTCTCATCCCTTTCTAACACTAGGCAGATCTGACTAAATGGACTCCGGAAGAAGCAAGCTTCTCCAGCAAAAAGGGACCATGGAATGTGTTCTTGAAAATTGGAAATCACTGCCAGGAGAATAGGGACTAGAGAAATGATGTTTGGTTTTGAGTTGTTACTTTGAGTGGCCTGTCCTAATTTTGGGCCACACCAAAGACAGTGGTCATTCAAGCATGACAAAAGCCTTGTGTGTTGTTCTAGAAAGCTCCCAACTGGCAGATGTGAAATATTGGTTTATTTGGGCAGAGGCAGCCTCAAAATTTTTCAAACCACAAATGCTAGTAGGTCCCCAAATTGCAAAAGCTATGGCAATCTCTATAAGACCAAAAGATGAGGACAATAATAGTAGGGTGAGATCTTCACTAAAGCCCAGCTAGGGACATCAACAGAGAAAGCCATAATCAGCCCAGCTTTGGGCCGTTTCCAAACCCACCTCCTAAGACAGGCCTTATCAGCTTTGGGGAAGATCACTGTGGGGCAGAATGACAAGTTTGTGGAGATTCTCATATCGTGGATTCCCTTGTTACAACCCTCACTGGGGAAGTGATTTTTGCCTTGCCTACAAAGTAACCTTTGATAGATTTCATAATTGTTCTTGTGTGTGCCTTCAAGTCATTTCCAACTTACAGCAATCCTACACTGAACCTATCACAGGGTTTTCTGAGGCCAAGAATATGTGACACGTCTGAGGTGACCCAGTGAGTTTACATGGCCAAGCAGGGAATCGAACCTTGGTCTCATAATCTAATTGCTTAAACAAGACCTTTGTGACTCTCCAACTTAATAATAGGGGAACAGAAACACAGTTCCGTGTTTGACACAGAAGCTACTTATTCCTCTGTAATTACTGGAAGCCTCCAACCAAATCCTGCACAACCACTCTTACAGGAATCTCCATTCAGCCTTTTACAGGGCCATCTTCAGAAGAAAGCAGAGCTGCTATCAGACCCCTTACAGCAGAACATGGCTTTTCTTTTAAAATTTTTTTATTAAAGATTACATATGTTAAAATTGCACCATGCGCTCCTATCAGACACTGACTAATAACAAACTGCTAACAAACTACAAACAACAAACCCACAAAAAACTAACTGAAGAATAGGAACTAGCTAAGTAAATACTAACAATTCAAACCCGATCATACATATAACAAAAAAAGCCACAAAACAACAACAAAAAAACACAGCCAAACCTGCTACTACATAAACTATAAATCTATCTAAAAGTGCTTTCCAACTTTCTTTTCTGCAGTTAAGCACATACATCCTACAATCCTACCCCGCTCTTTCTAAATTGGGTATTATACCTCTTCCAATAAACATCCTAAATGAATATTTAAAACCAATGGTTATCTCATGTCAGCTCCTCTTTTTTCTCCTCAAAAAGTATGTTGAGATTTCCAATCTTTCACAAAAGTTACTAGTGACTTTTCTCTAATCAAATTAGAGTTTATCTAGTTCTGCTCACTCATTCACTTTTAACATCGAATCTTCCTTAGAAGATAATTATTCTTCCATTCTAGAGCATGCAGTAGTCTTGCTTCTGCAATCATATATTGGAATATTTTCTCATAGCTCTTGTCAAAATGTTCATCTGTCAATCATGGAAGAAAGAATTCCAGTTTTAATTGTAACTTACTGTTCAGAATTCTCTGAATCAACATGAGTATTTGCACTCAGTATTTTTTGGCTTTTTCACAAGTCCACATACAGTAAAATGTCCTTTCTTCTTTCTCACATTTCCAACAGGTTCTTGCAATTCCCTTATACATTTTAGACATTTATTGGGTGTCATATACCACCAGTGCCTCACTTTATAAAAGTTCTCATCAAGATCATAACATAAATTTTAAACACTTTGACCTCATCCTTTCACATTGTTCCATTTGAATATTAAATCCAAAGTTCTGAACCAGTTTTATCATATGATCTTTAACTTGTTCATCTTCCATATCCAAATTTCAACAGAAATTCATATATTTTACCAGTTATCTGTTCACCATTAGTATATAGTTGCAGTTCAAACGTCTTGTTTTGATCAAAACCATACTTTTTTTATCCGTCAAATCTTTCAGACTACTGTAAGTAAGAAAACCATTGAAAACCATAACCTTCCTATAATTTCTGTGTTGTTTTTCATTATACAGTATATTCTTGGTGATTCTCCAGACAATCTAGTTTTCTTTTATATAAAAAGCTTCTTCTACTGAGACCCATAAGGACATTTTTTTTGACATAGCCTGGGTTTGTATATACTCCATATCCTTAATATGTCACATCTCAGATAACGATTCCTAAAATCTATAGTCACTTTGACTTACTGATACCATAAATATCTATGCCGTACAAACCTCAGGTCATGATCTTCTAACTCCAATAATTTTGTATTTCTCAGCATCATCTGTTATTTGAACCACCAGACAACAGGCAATAAAATATATTTTCAAATTCAGTAAGGCTAGACCTCGTGTTCACTTTACATCTTGCAGTGTTTTAATTTTCACTCTGAGCTTTTTCTTTTGCCAAAAATAAACTTTGATATGTCCTTAGTTCTAGGTAACACATTCATTTTTATCACTGAAATTGTTGCCAACAGGGACAATTTTATGTTCTCTCATTTCTGCGTATCCTTCTTTTCATTCCACACCCTCACGTAATTGTTTTGAAAAAGCATACAGTTCATAGTTCTCATTGTAATACCTAAATGTTTCACCTTTTTCTCAATTCTAAACCTCATTTTCTCCATCCACTCTCTTTACTGTTTCATATCAATTTTTAACTATCTTTTGCTTGTTGATCTTAAATCATGCAAAGTCTCCAAATATTTTGAATTTTTCCATTAATTGTTTTGCAGATTCCAGTGAATCTTCCAAACTGATCTTCAGACCATCGATGAAAGCTTGTGGATAGTAAGATTCTTTCTTTGTCCTTATGCCCTTAATATTCTTATCCTGCCGTATGTCTTTAATTCAAAACCTTGATTACTAGAATAAACAGAAGTGGTGATAATGGACATCCTTGTCTTGTTCCCTTTTGTAGTTCATGTAGGTTAGATAGTTCTCTGTTAACTGTTGTTTCTGATCTAACCCATTTGAAAAAATTGTCACCAAAAGTTCTGTCTCCCAAAACTCTAAATAAAAAAGTCTAGCTCAAATTGTCAGAGGCCTTTTCTGCATCCAAAAAAACCCAAAAATCAATGCATCCTGTTTCTTATGCTGTTCCAAATATTCCCATCTATTCAATACATTTCTAATGTTATCTCTCAGTTGCCAATTTAGTAAAAAAAATTGATCTTCATGTATGAAATCCTGAAGAATTGGTCTCAGTCTGTCTACCAAAATCATTGTCAAAACTTGTAATCCTATCTCTCTCTTCTTTCCTCACCAATTTTATTTCTTCAGCCGTTTGGGCCATTTCTAATGAACTTGCCATTTCCACAGATATTTCCACTGAAAATTTCCTTGCTTCTTTAGCTTTCTTTATTTCTGTGGCTCTAGTTGTTCTAGTCGTTGTCATCAATGCTTTTAACATTCATTCATTCATCTAACCACTTGGTGGCAGTATTTCATCACGAATGATTTTATGTTTATTTGGCCAATGGGTGGCGCAATTTCATCATGAATAATTTTTGCCTGCAATTTTCCTAGTTACCACTAGATGGTAGCACTCTACCAAGCCATTCTTTAACTCAGTCCAATGTACGTTCCCATAGCAACCAGCTCAGTTACGTAAGTGAGGTCTAATTTTATCTCTTGGTGCCCAAACAAATGCAGCATTCTCAAGGTAAGCAAAATCTTTATTGTTAGTAATAGTGTTATTAATTTCTTCTTCGTTTTGTCAAACAAAATTGATTTCTCATTCCATATTCAAGCTTTCAATGAACCTTTCGGCTGAAAATAGTGCTTCTTTCTTCTCCTCTTCCTCCTACTCCATCTTATTGGTTAGAATAAAGTCATATACTGAGGTTTGTTAATATGCCCGCAGAATCAATAGCCTTTTTGCCATAGATCAAAGAATTATTCTTTTTCCATAAATATAAAGAAGGTGAAGTCTGGCCAGCTTAATCTTCATTTAAAAACATCTTGTTGCTCTGTGGCTGGGCCAAATTGTTAGTTTTTACCCTCTCACCGTTCAACTCGCACTGACTGCTCTCTTCTTGGCCGTGTTCTTGTGAGGTACAGGGTTTTCGGGGGCCAAGTGGATGATCACTACATCCTCTCCTCATGCAGGATGGATTTTCATTGACCAAGCCTTTTCCCTAGTTGGGAATTGCTGCTGGCAACCGCCTGACCGAGTGCGGCTACTCGCCGTTTTTACTTCACCTGGAAGCCCAGAACGTGCCTTTTTGTTAAAGCTGGACGGCCAATTAATCTACTGGATAGAGACTTACTGTGCAAACTCTGTGGTACTATCCATCTCTCCTGAGAGGGAATCTTGCTTACTACATTCTTCCCCTACGTTCACTGGTTTGACTCTTGCTGGTTTGATTTTTGCAGTGCTTATTTGTCTCCCCCGCCCAAGATTGTGTGAAAACTTCCTCCCTTAACTCTACCGTCGGTTGTCTGCTCAGGCACCTTGACAGCAGCGGGCAGAAGAGTGCACGGGGAATATCTTTTCTTTCCTCTGCTCTCCTGCCTGCCACTGTGGGCATGCTTGGGCGGGCAGGGGGCAAGAGAGTGAAGGGGGGAGATCTTTCCCCCGCGCGCTCTTGCCCGTTGCTCCCTGCACGATTGTGCGGGCAGGGGGAGAGGGAGTGAAGGGGAAGGAAGATATTTTTCCCTGTGCTCTCCCAGGCACAGGGGAAAAGATCTTCTTCCTCCTGCACTCTCCCACTCACCGCCCCTATGGGCACTCCGGGAGCGGCAAGCAGGAGAGTGCAGAGAAGGAGTGCTCACTGGGGGGAGTTATTCACCTTTTTTTTTACTTTCATGGGGGTGTGTCCCTAATCCCTGTGAGTGCGGAGGGCCTACTGTATACCTCTCGGGTGGCTTCCCACACTAATGGCTCTAATGTAATGGTGGAAAGTTAATTTAACCCACTGGGGTTACTAGAGCTAGTAAAAAAAAGTGCCAGTTAATGTTTGGGAAGCACAGGTGGACAAAGTAGGACTTCGGAAATGAGCAAAACCAGTGACTGTCCAAATAAAGTTCCTGCATGTCCCCCCCCTCCGCACAATGTGAATAGCTCAATATTCTCTCAGCAAGGAAGCCATTTATCGACTACAATCTTCAGTTGATGACTATTTGGCTCAAAGTATTTTAAAATATGCCGCTCTCTGTGTTACAGCCTGATTACCACGGCTGCCCAGTATGCCACTTTGTTCAAGATTTAAGTACCATCAACAAATATGTAATACCTTGCCACCCTGTGATCCCCAGACCGACAATCGCCTTCAGGAGCATTCGACTCGACAGAGCCCAGTTTACATTATGGTCTTATGCTCAGCTTTCTTTGGCATCCCAATTCACCCAGACTCCAGATCCCTGTTTGAATTTACTTGGCTACCATTAGGAGACAAAGCCACACCAGAGGGCAGAGCAGCTCAAATCATGTGGTCCAGGTTGCTCCAGAGTAACTCTGAGTCACCCACGCTGCTGGTGCTGTAGAATATATAGTCAGCCCTCCACATTTGCAAGTTTCACTTTTGCAGATTTGATTATTCACAGATTATTTGCTGTCATCTCTGCTGCCTCCCTAGGCCATTTTTAATAGGGACTGCAAGCCTCGTGAGACTGAGAAACTGTGAACGAGGCTTGTAAGACCCTGCTAAAAATGGTGCGGGGCAGCAGTGGAGGTGGCAGTAGTTCCATCAGCCACCCACTTCTGCCTTGTGGAGGAACCCTCATGCCTCAAAGAAATCCATGGTGGGTTGAATATGATGATCAGACTTTATTTATGTATTAAGTATGGTTTGGGAGGGCCTAGAGTTATTCACAGTCTTTTCACTTTCATAGGGGTCCCGTGTGCCCCTAACCCTAGCAGATGTGAAGGGATGACTGTATTTCAGGGGAGGCAAACAACCTCAGAGCATAGGCAGCGCCCACCTTTTAATGCCCTGTTATCTGATGACTCGCTCTTTTGACACTTCCAAAATTAAGAACAGCTTCCATGAATTCGACAAGGGTTCTGCTCTTTCATCAGTTCTACTTGCCTACAGAGGGTTGGGTGTACAGTTGGCTTTCTGTATCTATAGATTCTTTGTTCATGGATTCCACCAACCATGGTTTGAAAATATTAAAAAAAATGGTGTCATTTTAAAAAAGGGACAGCATTTAAGTACACCATTATAGATTATGGGACTTGAGTATACACAAATTTTGTTATCCATGGGAGGTCCTGGAACCAAAGCTAGCGGATATCGAGGGCCCTCTGTATTTCATATTCTGCCTTTGCGCTGTAGCTCAAGACATTATGTGGTTTTTCCTCTTTTTAATCTTCCCAACAACTATATGGGGTAGTCATGGTGAGAGACAGTGATTGATCCCAAAGCTTTGTGGCTGAGAACGGTTTTGCACCAGGGCAAAACAATACAATATATTCTAGAGTGTTAGGTTTTAGCTTTCCTCTGATTCTGTCCTTAAATTTGAAGGCTTAAAATATTTCCTCAGGGCCTGGCAATTTGCTTTGGACTAGGAGTGGGTATTGTAGAGTCTGTGAACTAAATGGGGCCTGCCCAGGTTTCGTGCAACTTTATATCTCTTGGGATCATTGTAGGAGAAAATATTTGAATTTGGGGTGCTGTGGAAGTTGTCTGAGAAGTATAAATTTGAGTATGAATTTTGCAAGTAAATGTGGTAAGGACTGAACATTTTGGATCTCCATTTTGTATAGTCTACACTTTCCTTCCTTTGATTTATATTCTGCCTTTATCTGCGTGGTAGGGCTGTCGAATCAGTATGTCAAATCTTTGATTCTGACTCCTCTGTTCTTCTGCTGCCATACTCTGACTCCAGTTCCTTCTTCAAAGGTGATTACTTTAGTAATAACAAATTTACTATAGTAAAATGGCAGACCAAGGCATTTCATCTTGAGAATCATCAGGCTGCTGAGAGAACGAAAAGGATATTCTTTTGATTAAAATTTCTCTTTTTGAAAAATACCGTATTTCCCAGCATATAAGACGCACCAGCGTATAAGACGCGCCCCATTTATACACCGGCAAATACTATTTGCCAGCATAAAAGATGCACCGGCATATAAGACGCACACCATTTTCGAACAGTATTTCTTGAGGGGAAAAGTGAATCTTACACGCCAGCAAATAGAGTATTTTTTATTTTAAAGTTATAAGAATACATTAAAACATCACAAGCTTATACCAGAGAAAAGCAATATGAAGCAAAGAGAGAGAATAAAATACAGGGGAAAATAAAATATACAAGAAGTAAGAAATCAAAACAGAAAAAAAAGTAGCTTCCATTCATTCTTTCAGCAACTCTGTCTATGTACAGTGGTCCCTCCCTTGCTGTGGTTTCTGCACATGTGGATTCAAGGTCATGCAAAGTGCTGCATCCCATTATAGTCAGTGGATGCAATGGATGCATGCCCATATTACAGCATGCACATTGTGTCCATTGACTATAGTGGGACATGACCCTCATGTTTTTGTTTTATGCAAAAGTTCCTGGAATGGAACCCCAGCATATACGGAGGGCCCACTCTGCCATTGTTTCAAACTTTGCTATTTACCAATCTGATATTCTTTTCTTTCAACACCTTGTTTCTCATTATTCTTCAAAGTCATATTCTTTTTCATTTTTCCTTCTTTTTTTTTCTTCAAAGGGGGGTTTCATATTCATTAAAATATCACTTGCTATCATTTCTAATAGTCATCCCTCCACATTTGCTAGGGTTAGGGCATCTAACCTGTGAAAGTGGAAAAAAATGTGAATAACTCTAGGTCTTCCCAAACCATATTTAACACACGAAAAAGTCTGATCACCATATTCAACCCACTGTGGATTCTTTTGAGGCATTAGGGTTCCTCCACAAAGCAGAAGTGGGTGGCTGGTGAGGCTGACTGCCACCTCCACTGCTACCCCATTTTTAACAGGGATTTATAAGTCTCATTCCTAGTTTCTCAGTCTTGCAGAGGGCGAGGATATTTGCTTAAAAATGGCCCAGGGAGGCAGCAGGGCTGACAGCAAATAATCCGTGAATGATTAAATCCACAAAAGTAAAACTCGCAAATGTAGAGGGCTGACTGTATTATTGAGCCTCTCGATTATTACATCATTTAATCATTACATCCTCCATTAAATGTTAAGTTATTCCATCTTTGTAAGAAAAAAAATAACCTAAACTCCCTTCCTAAAAACTATGCAAATTTATCTTCTAAGCCATAATCAATAATACAGCAATTATAAGAATTTATTTAGTAAAAATTCTCCTTAAAACCATATCATCTGTATCTGCCTCTTTGTCCTCACATTCCAGTCTATCTGTCTTTACCGTTTAGCTATTTCTATAATTTTTATTTTTATTAAATAAAGACAGACGGAAAAAACATAAAAAGAAAAGAAAAAATAAAGCATCATATATATATAAATTATCTCCATAATCTATTTTCTTCTATAATACCACTCTCAATATCCTTATAACAATCTTTTCCTAAACTTACTACATTTACATTCATTGATTTTTCTAATTAAGGTTAAATTAAAACACAATTTAAATTATATTTCTACTTCCTTCTTACCTTCCTTAGAAACGATTTGTCTATCTATTTTTTATAATAATTTTTTTATAATAATTTTATTAAATTTTCACAGATAAAAAACTTTCTTTAACTTGCAGTTTTACATGAGATGTTTCTGATCTTCCACTCTGTTCTGGTCTTTGCTTCTCAAAACACACTCCACATATTGCATTTATGAATCACAATACAATATTCATCTCAAACATTAGAACATGCTTTTCCCTCTCCTCATTTCCACAATCAAAATACAGTCCTTTTCCCTTGACAGTTTCCAGCTGTCACCCATTATTAGCCATTCTGCTTTTCTCTACTCAACAAGTCTCAATTTATTCTCATTTCTCTATTTGTCTCTTTTAAGTTCTGCTATCTTTTCTTAAATTAAGTCCTCCAACATTTATAAAATGAACTCTTAAAATTTTTAAAACACGTCTATCAATGTATATCTAGCAGTCTGAGCTATTTACTGTTACAGTCACTCCTCTTCTTGCCCTGGATCTCATTATATTAAAAACGTCTTGTTTCCCACCTCCAGCTGTGTCCTATTCACCCATCCACCCTTTAACAATATCACAATGTCTGTATTAAAGAAAATATATCCATCAAAAATGCAAGCTTGATTGATATTGCCAAAGTACATAGCCATTTTATCTAATTCAGAGCCCTGTGCACCATATCATCTCCCATTCCCCCCTCCCATCTGGAACTTTACTGCCCGGACATTCATTTCCGAAGAATCTCTGTATTATCATTGCCGCTTGAATTCCAAGCTGCTTTGTCCTGGGGAGTGAGGATGTTTTGCTTAGGTGACCTTCCAGCACAGGCTCGATAGTCTCAACAGTCCAGACTCAGCAAAAAAATTGGCAAACAAGTCTCAAACAACGGGAACACATCAAATCCATCTCCTGCCCTAAACTCCATTATTTTAAAAATGTCTTGTTTCCCACTTCTATACTTATACCCTATTCACCATCCCCCCTTTAACAATATCACACTGTTATATTAATGACGACATATCTATCAAATGTAAGCTTAATTGACATTGTTAAGGTATTACCACTTTGTCTGATTCAGGACCCTGTGCCACTCCACCTCCCATTCTCCCCTCCCATCTGGAACTTCACTACCTGGAGTTTCATTTCTGTAGATTACTGTACTCTCATAGACGCTTAAAGTCCAAGTAGTTCCGTCCCTGAGGGCGAGGATATTTGCTTGAATGACATTCCAGCACAGGTTCACGAGTCTCACCAGTCCAAACTCAGGGAAAAAAAGAAAGTTAGGAAACAGTCTCGAACAACAGAAGCCAAAAGAGGAAAAAAGCACTGCTCGATACCCACTGCCCAGAGTATTCTTCCAGATCAGAAATCCAGAGTCAAGAAGCCAAAACAACAATCCTCTCAGATCAACCAAAATAATCTGTAGAAATGAGGAGCTCAATGTCCACATGGGGTTTATTCAGTCTTGTAAAGTTCAGTCTTATTCTTTAGCCCGGTACTGGCCCTTTAATAAAAAGCCTCTAAGCCATTTCTTTAAAAACAGCTGCCCCTTTAAGACGAACACTCAACCATCAGCAGAAAAGCAAAAAAGCCTCTTAGCCATTTCTTCTAAAGCAGCAGCCTCCCCTTTAGGACGGACTCTCAGCCATCCACAGAAAAATAGAAAAACCTCTTAGCCATTTCTTTTGAGTCAGCCGCTCCTAAAAGAACTTTCCACCATGACACACTCACGTCCCTCTGGGTCCTTCCATTCCTATGCTCCTGCGCACCGCTGCATGCCTGTTCCAGATGTGATATTTTCAAAAGCAAAGATCAGAGCAGGTACATGTTGTCTTACTTGTTATTTCAAATAAGTTTCTTGGTTAAAAGTCGACGGCGGCACTTGTGCCGCTCAAGCAACGATCCCACTGAATCGGTCATGGTCCTTTGACCCCCCTGGTGTTTTCGGCTCCCCCAGCTGGGTAGAGCCAGCCACCAGTTACAGGGGGCCCCTTCGGACCTCTCCCGCACCTCTCTTACTGGAGGGGTGTTTAGCCGCTTCTGGTGGTACAAAAAAAGCGGCTGGAATCCAGCGGGTGGCGGCTCGGAGCTGCGCCATTGCGCAGCTTCTTTCCGAGCTGCCACTCGTGCCCGCCATGCAACCGGAAGGGACAATTCGTCTATCTATATCACGTTCTTCTTTTTCATTTATTATCCTTTTCCTTAAACTTTCTTTACTTTGCGTAACTCATTCTTATCCCTCCTATTTAAACTCTTCCTATAAGTACTACAAAGTTATACGTACATACTCAAATAACTAAGTGAAATTATATAATTTCTAATTCTATCACATCTTACTCAAGCGGACAATTTTCTAATCGATAATTCAATTACCTCATTTTTGTTGGAGGAAATTCGTAGCTGGAATCCATTCTTCCATTATCTTGTCTGATTTCTCTTCTATCTTGGAAGTAAAGGAATCTTTTTCTTTCATTTCTAAGATTTTTATCATCCAGTGTTCAAGCATAGGAATCTCTTTGTCTTTTGTTTAGCCAGATTTCAGCACACTTTTATTTACTTCACTAACATTTTCATTTTGAACTTGTCTTTTGGCTTTCTCCCCTTTTGCCACACAAAGCAGAACATTTTCTTTTGGAGCCGCACATCATTTGTACAAACAGCCCCATTCTGACCCAGAAGCCACATTTTCGGCAAAAATATTTCCGATCGGTAGTTAATTCCATCCTTTCCGAATTCCTTCATCCATCTTGTTTCTGTTCCATACTTTAAGGCAGTTATTTGGAGTTCCCCATTTTCCACACTTACCTCATGATCACCCCAATTGCAGTCTTCCCAATTTCACAAGGGTGATCGCTCTGTGAGATCAACTTGAATTTGCTCTTCCATACCGACATTTTCACACATTGTTTCCAAATTAGCCTTATCTTCCCCCTGCTTGAGTCACACTTTCCATTTACCATCCATAATTTCCACTTCACCTTCACATCCCAAATTCTCAAGTCTGTTACACCCTTGCTTTATTTCTTCAGTTCTTTCAGCACTATCTTCGAATTCATCTCCATTTTTGGTAGTTATTCCATTCTGATCAGTTTAATATCGTCCAACAGCTTCTGTAAGATTTCAGGGGAAGGCTCCATCTTTCCTTAATCTAACATTTACTGCGTTAAAAACCACAAGTTAATCCTCCCATTGTTCTTGGCAACATTTATGGCGATGAGAACAACAAAGGTTCTGCTTTCCCATGCTGCTGTTTTCCACCTCGCTTAGTTAAATTCAGTATTTTTATCCAATAAAACCCAATCAATAAAAGTAAAATTCACGATCTTATATCTTTCAAAACCACTATCCTGCAATCCCTTTTAACACACCAACGTTCTGTTTTTAAATCACAGTATCAAAGGGTAAAGCTCGACTTACTCAGTTCTTAGTTATTTGCTTAAAATTTCTGAAGAAGACTTTCCTAAATTCCGGTGGAAGTAAAAATTGCAATAAATTATTCATTTAGTATTAAATGTTTCTGTTTTGAAGCTGGAGTTGGGAGTCAGTACATTTGGTGGACTTCAGCTCCAGCCGAAATTGCCTCTGACTCCCAGCTCCACCACCCAGGAAGAAAGACAACTTAGAAAACGGTTTAAAATGTTACAATAAAGCACAATAAATGTACACATGTTGTAATGCAATTTAAACCAATTGTACAACTAAAATGCCAATCTTAAATGTAAATAAATCTTGAAATGCTAAAAAAAAAAATTCAGCACATTCCTTTTAAAATGTCAGCCCATATCAGGCAGTCTGTTGCTGAAGCCCTGCCCAAAGGGAAAAGTCTTTGCCTGCCAGTGGAAAGACAACAGAGAGGGAGGTAGTCAAAGCTCCTTTGAAGAGCTTATCTACAGTCTCAGAGTGGCCACCTAGTATTAGAGTAGATAAACAAACCACACCTTCGCTGTATCCCCAGGTGGACATGGAGCTGACTTGAACCCCCAAACACAAGGCAGGAAGGTAAAAAAGAGAAGGAGAGACATGCACACACATATAACTTTGGCCAAAGGATCCATCCAGTTAAGGAAGGGAGGATGATTTCTTCTTTCAGGCTTCCCTTCTTATACCATTTTTATGTTTATATTAAAGAATGCTTACAGGAAAGGAAAGATCCATGAATCTGCATTAGCAAAGTTACAGCTTGTACGCTTGTTATGCGTTCCAGCCAACATCCTGGGTCATTCCCAAAGACATGTTTCATGATAGCAGTGTCCTTCACTTGTACATTGATCACTGACATGTACCAGACATAACAAACAATTCTAAAGTAGAGTTGCTTTATGAGCTACAAGTGTCTAAAATGCCAATTAATATCATAGTTAATGATTATCAAGTATTAATTCTATAGCAAGTTACAGAGCACCAAATTTTAGGGCTCGCACTAGAAGGCCCTCTCATCTCTGCTCCAAATGTACAGCCACCGTTCCATATTTGCTTTATGTAAAGGGAGAAGAAGGGGTTCAAGTGCTACCTGATCCTCCCACTCCACCTCACCACACACTGTAAAGGCAGCCACTGTAGTGCATGTGAGCCTCATCTTTCTCTTCCTGCCCCAACAGCCAGTCTTCGCCCTGATTCTGTCCCTTGCCGCCCAATCTCTTCCACCCTGCAAAGCAACCACCACTGCATATCTAAGAACCAGCTTTCACTCCCTACCCAGCAACCAGTTTTTCCCCATGGACTCTCCTTTGCCATCCGATCTCTTCCACCCCCTTCCCAGGCTCCCCATGAAGGCAGCCGCTGCCACATCCGCAAATCCTAGCTTTCCTTCCCCACCCTGATAATCAGTCTTCCCCCCTCTCACTCACTCCCTGTCACCTTATCTCTTCCCCTCCCATGTGCCCTGCAAAGGGAGCAACTACCGCACACCCCCACCTATCACACAGACGTGTGCGTCTGTGGGAATAACGGCAGAACGGGCACCCAGGATCCAAACCAGGTCAGGGAAAGGAGAGGGAAAGCAAGTGGGTCAGTATTGTGGCCCTATACTTCCTCTCTCTTTCTCTCTTGCTGATCTCCTCCTTTGGATGTTGGGACTTTGGGAGAGGGTTCATGGTGCTGAGAAATTAGGGTGCAAATCTTCTTTAGCTGGCCAGGCAGTGCTGGTGAATCCAACTAACCACAGCTTGAAAATATTGCAAGTGTCTGTGTCTGTGTGTGGTGTGTGTGTGTATCCAAGAAGTAAACTTTGATTTTGCAATTTCTTATAAGGAATGCCCTTGTACATAATGGGACTTGAGCATCTTTGGATTTTGGTATCCATGGTGGGGTCCTGCAACCAAACTCTAGGGAATACCAAGGGCCCATCATATACGAAGCTAGGAAGAGTTAGTTCCCTTGCTTGTTTTCTTCTCACAGTAACCTTGTAACAGAGCTTTGATTGGTCACCAGCTGCCTGGTGGATTAGAGATTTGAACTTTGTTCTCTCCAGTTTTATCCTGACACTGATTTTTCAGTGTCTGTCAATACCAAGATGGGGACCATTTTTTGCTGTTGCTTCCTGTTGATGCTACCAAATGTCAGGTCTGTAGATCCTTTTCCACAGGTAATATGGTTTTCTCTTTCCTTTCAGAAATCTCCCCTGCCTGCCACCTCCCTTTGAGGGGATGCTATTGAAAACGAAACACACTGGAAGCTCTGAAAGCAGTGCTCAGAATACAGGAGCAGCAGCCATTTGTTAATAATCTTTTACCCTGAGGGCTAAGGAAGGCTTCAGTACCGACTTCAAGCCTAATACTGGCTGGAGCATTCCTTTAGTTCCCAATTCTAGGAGGGAGGAGCAAACATGGAGAAAAGCGTACAGGGCCCAGGGAAAACCCCTCGCATTGTCCAAGTGATGTGCTTCAAGGGCCTGCCAAGGCAAGCCAATCAACAGCCAAATGTGGGGTTGCCCTCCCAGCAGTGGGAGGCCCAGTGGCAAGAATTCCTCAAGGCCGCTCATGTGGGATGGGGAAACCCTCAGCGGACAGATGCGGTGCCCTGGGACGATGCCAAGACTTTCCTGTCCGCCTTTGAGCAAGTCGCCGAAGCCTGCCAGTGGCCAAGGGAGGAGTGGGTGGGCCGGCTCCTCCCAGCGCTGAGGGGAGGAGTGGAGCAGTACGTTTGTAGGCTGGACCCCCGGGAACGGCAGGACTACCAGAAGGTGAAGGCCACCCTCCTGCGAGCAGATGCCTTCCGGATGGAGCTGAAGCGCCAGCACTTCCGACAGTGCTGTTACCAGGAGCTGGAAGGGCCCCGGCAAGTTTATGGCCAGCTCCAGGAGCTCTGCCATCAGTGGCTGAAGCCGGAAAGGCACACTAAGGAGCAGATTGTGGAGCTGATCATCCAGGAGCAACTCCTGGCCATGCTGCCACCGGAAGTCCAGGGCTGGGTGCAGGAACGTGGCCCAGAGAACTGTGTTGAAACAGTGGCACTGGCTGAGCATTTCCTAATGGGTCGTCAGCCCACAACTCAGTCATGGGACAGACAGGTGAGAGATGAATATTAGGCTTTGTTCCTTATCGGCAGGGCAGTGGAGTGGGTACGGCAAACCTTCCACTAAGACACTTGTTTTTCTGCTGTGCAGTTTCAACTAATATATGGTAACAAAATTGACTGTAGCGAATTTATTGTATTAAAATGGTAACATCATGGAGGGTCTGGAAGCCATGCCCTATGAGGAGCGGCTTAGGGAGCTGGGGATGTTTAGCTTGCAGAAGAGAAGGTTAAGAGGGGACATGATAGCCATGTTTAAATATTTGAAGGGATGTCATATCGAAAAGGGAACAGGCTTGTTTTCCACTGCTCCAGAAACTAGGACAAGGAGCAATGGATTCAAGCTGCAGGAAAGGAGATTCCACCTAGAAGAACATCCTAATGGTCAGAGCTGTCTGGCAGTGGAATATGCTGCCTCAGAGTGTGATGTGGTCTCCTTCTTTGGAGGTTTTTAAACAGAGGCTGGATGACCAGCTGTTGGGAATGCTTTGATGGGTGTTCCTGCATAGCAGGAGGTTGAACTGGATGGCCTTTGTGGTCTCTCCCAACTCTATGATTCTTCGGTAACACAAGACATCTCATCACCACCACAGGAATCATCAGGCTGTTTACAGTCCTCCCTCCATGTTCACAGGTTTGACCTTCACTAACTTAATTGTGAGGTGCCCTTTTGCCTCCCCCGCTTCTTCCCCTCCAATTCTCCTGTCTGTTGTCCAGGCAAGCATGTTTTCCTTCCATAGATATAGGCAAAAGGCGAACAAATGGCAGAAGGTAGCCCCACATGCATGCCTTCTCCGGTTGTGTTGACCCCCCCCCCATTTGCTTGCCTATTGCTCGGGTGCTTGGAAGGCAGTTTGCTCGAGCAAAACGCAAGTTAAGGTTGAGTAAAGCACACACGTACGAGGCTGTCACCCACTCCCATTCACTTGCCTATTATAGGTGAGCCTGGAAGACAGGGTGCTCTGGCAAAACACAAGTGAATGGGGGGGTAAAGCACATGTGTGTGTCTACTGCCCCCTCCCATTCACCTGCCTATCACCAGTGAGCTTGGAACACAGGTGAGTCAGGGAAGGGAATGGGAGGGGGAATGCTCATGTGGGAGGGTAGGGGAGTTTTTCACCTTTTTTTTTATTTTCATGCCATTTCTGCATCTCAAACCTTCAGGAAAGTTAAGGCACCACAATATTTGATTAAAATAACAACAACACTTGCCTGAATTCCTGTGAAAGTAAATGTGGAATAAAACTAGGCATTGTCTGGTAGAATGTGCTGAACATTGTGTTCCTGATGAATATTTGAGGTTTTAACACATGTTTTAGCATTGTTTTAATTCTTTTCTATTGTTCAATTATTTTTAACTTTTGTATTCTATGGGTTTTAACTGTGTCTGTTTAATTGTAAGCTTATTTTGGGTCTCAAGCTGGGAAAAACCAGGGTAGAAATAAAGATAAAAACAAGTTACTTGGGCTGAGTAGATAAATAAAAGAGCTGTTTCAGTTGCACTCAGAGAGAAACCAGAAAGTAGATCCATTTCTGCCCTACAATGTTCTAGTGCTATTATTCCACTTTCAATGTCCTATGAAATCCCGGAGTTTGCAGTTTAGGGAGAGACATTTAGAATCCTCAGCCAGAGAGCTCTTTGGCCTCAGGAAACTACAAACCCCAGAATTCCATAGGAGGTTGAAAGTGGAATAACAATAATATAATAGTATAGGGCAGAAATGGCTTAAGTGCTGTGAAGTTCTTATCCATAAAAAGTTCAGCCTTCCAACTGTGGATCTTTGTTGCTGTTTTCAGGTACCCATACCAGAAGCGACCGCAAATAACTTGGAGACCGAAGCATCTGAGAGGCAACGCTGTCCGGAATCTACTCAGAACGGTGATGGGGAAATCAGTTTTGTTGCTAGGGAGATACAAGTTGCTTGCGAGGCAAAATAGATTGGACAAATTTGGCTGCTCTGAGGTTCCAGTTTTCCTTTCTAATTCACAAATCAGAGAAGGGTTTCAGCCTCACTTGCTGCTGCATAGCACCAGACTTCAGCACTAGAAGTTACTAGAAGTCTGCATCTAGTTTTAGATGGAAAAAAGACCATTATTATTATTATTACTACTACTACTACTATTATTATTAAAACCAAGAGGGCAAGGGAATGGAGGTTGCTTGAAGGGAAAATGGTGGTTTCTAGAAGTTCCAGGGGAAGTGATTCTCCTCTTTTAAGCAAGACAGAAAGGATCTTGTGTGGAAGGACTTCTCTGGATGAATTTTGGCAGTGCAGCACCAAACTGAGTAGTAGGGGATTCTGAACCCTGTAAAAACCACAGCTACTTGAGGCCTGTCAGCCACCCCCAATGTAAGACATTGAAATTATTCTTAAGAAGATAGGTGCCATAGAAGGCATATATGTTCTAGATGCAGGCTAGTTTCCATGGGGAATGTTCTGGTACCTGCTAACCCGAATTTTGTGTTTTGTTTTTTAATACAGTGTTTATTTATGAGTGGACTTGCGTAGAGCAGGGGTAAGGCAACCATAGCAAGCCTGGGAGCCTGTTTTCTGTTACTGGGACCTTTGAGGGATGTCTGGACTGCCAAAAATGTCAAAATGCCAAGCTAAAAACAGTCAATCACTTCCTGTTGTAAAAAAAAAAAAGTGTTCTCCTGGATATAACATGGCCTGGCTGGGACCCCAAAGCATGGCAGTCATGCCCCCACACCCTCTAGAGGATGTTTAGGGGATTTTGAGGGAGCCAAGCTGCCACAAAACAGCCCTATGGGGGCAGCCTTTGCTCACTTCTTTGCTAAAATGAGGGCTTTTGGTTAAACAACGAAGGAGGGGACTGCAACCAGTTTCAGAGGAGAATTGTCTTCCTGGTGTTTTGGGGAAGAAACCACTGATCGAGTCCTCCCTTCCTCCTTCCCTCCCTGCCGTCTTCCTCCTCCTCCTCCTTTTCCCCCGTACTTCTCATCTTCTCTTCCTCCTTCTGGACAGAAAAGGGAAGTCTGAGAATTTGAGGATGGTTGAGGCCCACAAAACCAGTTGGTGACAGGGCTGTGGTTTGCCATCTCTAAGACTGTATGGATGGGTGAAAGCCTTTAGGCCTGGGTGGGGAACTGTGGAAGGCTACTGGGCTGCAGTTGCAGTACCTCCCAAGAGATCTTGCAAGGCGACATGACCCATCATAGCTGCTCACCAAAACAAAACCAATTTTGCCCCCACCCCAATGTCCCTGTTGCCATTGGGGGTATTTTCATATTTCTAGCCCCTCTCTGGCCATTTTAGGTCCATGTTTTTTTAAAAAAATGGGAAGCGTCTGTAAGTCACTTTCAGATTATTGCTGATTTTTTTAAAAAAGGCCTTTCCTGGGCTTAAAATGGCCCGGGCCCCCCAAAACATGGTCAAAATGACCTCCACTGCCCTTAAGAGGGCAATTTGGGGCAAAAAAAAAAAAAAGGACCACACTGTGCAAGACCCTGTTTTGGCTGAAGGCCAGGGTTAAAAGGAGTCATACAAATGGGTTTTTGTGTTAATTTGTCCACAAGAATATCAGATCCCAGCTGGATCAGCCCAGAGGCCCGCGTGTGCTCTGGGATGTTGATCCTCCAGTTGTTTCGTGCTATGGAACCCGTAATCCCTTACCATTGGAAGTGCTGGGTAGGTGTTCTAGGATCTGGACAGCCAAAAGTTCCCCTACCCCTAGCATACCCAATCCAGCGTTCTAGTTCATGGTGGCCAAGCATATACATATTGGGACAGAATAGAGTACGTCCCCTGTATCTGTGGAGGATAAATTCGTGGTCTTACTGGGGATAATGAAAAACATAGATAATAGCGAATGCTACTTTTTTTTAATGAGATGGAACAACATAGGTATCAAGATGCAGCTTGGGGAGGAGGTCCTGAAACTGGACAGAACTCTGGAATCTAAGGGGAGGAAGACTTTGTAGCCATTATTTGTAGTCCAAAACCAATGCACAACTGATAAAAACATAAAAATTAACAATATGTGGTCAAAAAAGAGGCCACATTTCAGCACTGGTAAGTGAAATAATATATACCAGTCACATGGATGCTGGGAGCGTGCTGCATAGATATACATACTGGAAGTGCATGGCACAGCATGTTATTTGAACAGCAAGATGACAGAGAGATGTTTAACGTTAGGGATAGTGAGGTGTGATGAATGCCAAATAAACCATTAACCCTGCCTGTTTATAAAATTCCCTTCCTCTTGTATTTCACAGCCATTGAAACATCCCTAGCAAGGAACCATGATGTGGCGCTCCCCACAGAAGGACAGGAAACAGCTAGAGTTGGGCTAGTGCAGGTATGTGGAATACACACAAAACTCTAGTTGGCTGAGGGCAAAAAAGTACAGCTTGGGATTTGAAACAGGCTTACATTTTAGAAAAAGCCAGAGTTTGGGGAAGCGAATTGTTTTTTGGATGACAGTGTTCCTAGGGTGACAGTCAGCCATGCATGTCCCGTGCATGTGTGATATCACTGATACTGTCCAGCCAGGGCCTACCTGGGGCTGTGGTTTGTGCAAATTTCTACCTACTAGTGTGACAACTTACCAGCTTGTTACCAGCATTCAGTCAGGCATAGAAAACACATGTTAAGCATCCCTTACTTGTGTGGATGTCCTTTTTTTTGAGTGCTGCAGGGGTTGATGTTTCCTTCCCTGCCCCGCAGCACCCAAAGCTACCCCTCCTTGACATACTGCAAAAACCCAAAGTCACGTAAAACAACCATTCCATACTTCACAGCAAGCAGACAGGACTGGAGAAGTACTGACTACCTCCCCCATGGCCGGGCATAGATGGATCGCAGCAGCACTGAGATCCACCAGGGTCCTCTGGGGCAGATTCGGGGCTTTACAGTAAGTTGGGGGGAGGTGTGGCTCAGCATGGTGCAGGCCTGCGTGTAGATATCTACACAACACGGGGGGTTGTTGGACTGAGGCCAGCGTGTGTCTTTGGACCAGTCCTGGGGCCTGTGGGAGGTCTGAACGAGGTGTGTTTTCCTCTTTCAGGAGCCCTTGAGTGTGAAGGAAGAGCCAAACCTCAATCCGAAACCCAGCTGTTGGGAGTTTGCACAGGAGAACGCCAGTGGTGGCAGCTCCAGTAACACTTCAGGTGAGCAGCTACCTTTGAGGAATGGTCCGTAAAATAGGAAGGAGGTCTTAAAGAGCTTGGTACGTTGTTTTTCCCCCTCTTTTTTTAAGTAATTTGCTGTTCAGTTTCACTTTTACAACATAGCTTATTAATGCTGCTTTTCATTTGTGACCTAAAAAGTGTCACTTTTGAACATATATTGTGGTGGTTGAAACAACAGTTGACCTTCCACTTTCACTAGTGTTAGGGGCACAGGACCCTGCAAAATATTTTAACCTTTGATTACTGGTGAGTTTCTTTCCCCCCCCCCACCTCAGGTGCTTCTTTTCCGGGGGAACCTTCCCTCTCGGCTGCATAGCCCTTGAAAAACACGCCTCTGGTCCCCCGACCAGCTGCTGCCTTGTCAGCTAAGGATGGCCCACAGCCCAGTTTCCCAGCCACAAATCCTCTCTCGATGCCCCCACATCCAAGGAAGGATATGGGCAAAGAGAGGAAGTATAACTTTTCTTCATGGTCTCTGTGCCTCACACACTGGGAGCTTTTGCGCATGCAGGGTACCGTACGGAAAATTCTAGAGCTTAGTAGCTTGGGGGGAACCCCTCCATGCCTCTACTGGGCATGTTCAGCCTGCTGAGCAATGGTCTCCCTTCAGTTTTTTCTTGTCCGCTGTCGCGTACGGAGGTTTGAGCTTGGTGCTGTTTTCTCTTGGCGTTTTTCTGGAAATCTTTCTGGTTTTCGACTTCATTTGGATCACGGTTTTTGGTTGGTTTTTTGGGACTGGTCTTGGTATTTCAGTGGTTTGTTCCTGTTTCTTTGGAACTTCTACCTCGACCCACCGCCCCCCCCCCGTCTTCGTCTTCGGTCTTCGAATCGTCGTTCGTTGTTTCCTCCTAATTTCTATGTCGCCTTTTTTTAAACCCTTTAGAAAAGCATGGTCGCAAGGTCATCCTGTCAGACGGACACAGCCAGTGTCTCCTGTGTTTGGGTGAGGCACATAACACCTGGGCCTGTCCAATCTACAGGGAGTTCACATCTAGACTCTGGGGAACCGTTCCGCGCCTCAAGTCTTTCTGCTGGGAGCAGTCTTTGACATCACAAACTACTCCATCCGTCCTGAGGATGTCAAAACCTTCCTTGAGCCGCCCGTGACCACGCTTCCACCAGACTGGGCCCTGTCAGTCTGGTGACTCGGGGGGACCGGGCCGGTACCATCCCATAGGGCCTCTTCACTACCGAGGATCCCAAAGTTTTTGGGCTTCATCAACGAGGGAGGCCCTTGTGGGTTGCAGGGTGCCAAGCCGGCGAAGACGCTTACACCGGCCCAACGAAAGCGTCCGGCGACCTCGGAGCCTAAAAAGGAAAAGAGGAAGAAGGAGAAGTGCGGCTCTCCGGCTAGACCAGCTCCTCCACTCCTCCTCCAACTAACTCCACGTTGACCCAGAGGAGGAATCGGAACCCCAGGAGATCTTGGAGGTTTCTGATGTCGACGAATTGCTGGCTCGGCGGCACAACTCGCACCGCCGAGTTTACACCGCGGCCCCCTCCGCCTGGACGCCCTGAAATGGGGGCCCCGTCCAGAGGATGCTCTGGCAGCCCACAGACCTCGCGCCCATCCCGAGGATCTGAGGGAGAAGGCCTTTTGGTTCTGGAGAGACGGGTCAGGCGCCATCCCTGCACAACAAATGGAACATGGTGACTATCTGGAGTGCAGGGCTAGACAACCTTCCCCACGCTATCGAGAAGCCTGCCATGGGTGGTCGGTGCCTCATCGAGATTCGCCCCACTCTTCCATGTGACGTATGAGATACGGACATGAGACGCCTGGAGAGAACCCCCGGCATCTCAAGACTTACTCGCCTTCATATCAGGACTGCTATCATCCTGATGTGAGACAGCGGTCGCCTTACCGGCACTCCTGCTCGCCGTCACGTGGGGACTACGTTTGCGGCATGAGTGCTCTCCATCACGCTCGCCTCGACGCTCACCATACCGTCGACCCGTGAACGCACGTCCCACTACCGGGCGGTCTCTCCACCTCCTCGTGTCACATCTACGGTGTCTCGCCTGACGTTGGGGGCCATTCCCATGCAGACCTCGACCGTGCTACCACGGTCACTCAGGCTGTAAAACACCGGTCCCCGTGATCATTCCTCCATCAAGATCCGCGACCTCTCATCCATCAGGCTCAAAGCTCCCTTGGAAGCAGACCACCTCCGCTGCTCCGACGGTCCCCCTTCGGACCGTCTAGGATCCGCCCCTGAGTGGTCAAGGGATAGATCGCTGGACCGTTCCTCGACAGCATCGTCGCAGGATTACGAGTCCGAGTCAGATCCAAGGAGTCTATGCCATAGTCTCATGAGTCACCACCCCGGCCTTCGGCGACCCAACCCAAAAGCACCTGAAGATGTGAGGCAATTTTCATATCCTCCTCCAGATGTCGGCAGCTCTGGGCCTAAGAGTGGGGGAACCCGGCCCCATGGTGCAGGACCCCAACCAGCTGGTACCACACTGGCTCGAGCATTTGTACCGCACCCAGAGGGAGGACACCGACTTCCTCTTCAGCTATCCTCAGCCTAACTCGGTGGTTTGAGTCTGCACAGACCAAAGGACGGACCCGGCCTCACATGACTCCGCCCGACAGGGGGGGGACGTCAACTTCACACTTTGGGGAGGAGATTCTACTCTGCCTCCTCCCTGATAACAAGAGTGTCGAATATCCAGGTGTGTCTGGCTGCGCCCTCCAACCTGTTGGACAAGTTTTCACCAATACTGTCCACTGTTCCAGAGGAGAACAGAGCGAGTGCCAACCAATTCTACAACAAGGCGGTGGCACTCGTTAACCAGAACCTCTCCTCCAGACATTCTGTTGAGGTGCTGTATGTTATGGGGGGTTCTTTGGCCCCCGCCGCTATGCTTGGCTACGTTCCTCGGGCCTGCAGGGGGGCACCCGAAGCACATTGAGGACCTTCCCTTTATGGCAAGGGAGTCTTCAATGCATCGACTGATGAGGCCATGGACCACATTGTCAAGGCCCGGCTAATGGCCAAAAAATGGGGATTCGTCAGCCTCAACAGTCCCCCCGAGCTTCACCCCCAGACCCACTTGGAGGTGATCATCCTCCTCCAGCTTCTGACCGCAATCACCTCGTTCGCCACTGTCGAGGACTTCCACCACGTCCTCCTCACATCGGCCCCAGGGAAGCCGCCAGACTTCGTCAAAAAGTCTTCATCGGGCCAAATCCCAATTTTGATGGGATGTGCAGGACACCGCCAGCCAGCAGCCCTGAAAGATCGTCCCAGCCTGGCCAAAAACCTCGCCGAATGGCGCTCAATCACCACGGACTCTTGATTCTCATCATCGTCCGTCTTGGTTACGCCATCGAGTTCAATATTCCCTGCGAGGCGTCTTCTATTCCACCCAGGCCAGCCTGGCGCTGTTAAGAGATCCAGTCCCCTTTACAGAAGGGGCGATCAAAAGGTCCCGACCTCGGCCACTTCCACCGGCTTCTACTCCTGGGACTTCACCGACCCAAATTGGACGGGACCCCGCAGCCCACCAGACCTCTGAGGGGAAACGAATACATCCGCCCCAGGAGGTTCAAGATGGTCACGCTGTCGACGATCCTCCCCCTTTCCCTTTGTCAGGGAATGGTTCGCATCCACGACCTGCAGGATCCATTTTCACATATCGATTTGTCCCAGCACAGAAATACCTTTGGTTACGATCGACAGCACCTCCTACCAGTACCGGCTGCTACCGTTCGGCCTCTCCACCGCACCGAGGGGGCTTCACGAAGGATGGGCCCCCGTGGTCTCTCATCTGCGCACGAAGGCATCACCGTCTTCCCCTATCTAGACGATGGGCTGCTCGTTGCGTCCTGCAAGACCAAACTTTATTCGGACATCCACTGGACTTTGTCACTTCTGACCCGCCTGGGTCTTCAGGGGGTCTTCAGGTCAATCCGAGGAAGTACCACCTCGAGCCGACGAGAGTGCTCAACTTCATTGGAGCGACCCTAGACTTGGTCTCGGCCAGAGCCTACCTGCCCTTGGGGGTGAGCCCCACCCTTGGGGGCCCCGTCGGCTATCTTCAACCCCCCCTGACATCTGCGAGGAGGATCCAGCAACTCCTTGGGACATGGCCTCCACCATGACTGTCACACACTTCTCAAGACTCTGAGCTTGCCCGCTTCAGCACTGGTTTGTCAGAGCCTTCAATTCGCTCCGAGACGACCAGAGGCTACGACTCCGACTCCCGACGCAGGTACACCACTCTCTGCTTTGGTGGCTCTCCTACCGTCACCTCCTGTCGGGGAGCCTTTCCGACAGCTGACTCCTCGACCACGGTCACGACGGATGCCTCACTGTTCGGGTGGGGTGCGCATTGTGACGACCTAGAGTCCAGGGACGCTGCACTGGCGATGAGACCAAGCTCCACATCAACGCTCTCGAGCTCCTTGCCATCGGGAAAGCTCAGGGTGTTCCGCAACCTGGTCACGGGACAGACGGCCCTCATCTTACACAACACAACAGCCGTCTGCTACGTCAACAGGCAGGGAGGCACCCACTCAAACCCGTCCCCACCATCGCTCTTCAGCTCTGGGAGTGGTGCGTGTCGCTTCGGGTCCATCCAATTGCCATCCATCTGGCTGGACAGGAAACACCACGGTGGACGCCCTGAGCAGGGACACCTCCTCCCACCACGAGTGGTCCCTCTCGGACAGGCGTTCCGCCTCAAAGACACCACTGGGGCAAACCCACATAACTTCTTCGCCACCACATCCGCAAAGTGTCGCCGGTACTGCTCGAGAGCTGGCCGGAGACCAAGCTCCCTCAGCGACACCTTCCAGTTCCGGGGGACCGACGGGTTCCTCTTTGCTTTCCCACCGTTTTCTTCCTGAGCCGAGTGGTGGCCAAGATCCTGGCGGACTAGCCGATGTCGTCCTTTTAGCCCCGTACTGGCCCAGGCAACACTGGTTCGCGCCTCTGCTCGAGGCCGCTCAGGGACGACTGCTCAGACTACTGACAGCACCCGATCTGCTGTCCCCCTCAGACGGTTGTGTTCTCCCCCCACCTCCCTCTCCTGGCCCTGCACGCATGGAGGATAACACCCTAGATGACCCCACTATACAGGATGTCTTGACCACGGCCAGGAAGGAATCAACCCACCACAACTACGCCTACAAGTGGTGGCAGTTCATTACTTTTGCTGGGGAGCAAGGTAGCCGGTATCACCTGTTGGTCTCAGTACCGTGCTCCGCTTCCTGCTCCATCTCTGACAGCAGGGACTCGCCTTTCCTTCTTTGAAGGTCTGTCTCTCCCCCCGTGGCCTACCAACCCCGAGGCTCTCCATCGGCAGTCTCCAGGGATGCCACCATGAAGTGATTCATGAAGGGGCTTCAACATCTATACCTGCCGGTGTCACTGCCGCTGCCACCCTGGTCGCTGTCCTTGGTACTCTCCCAGCTCATGTGACCGCCTTTCGAGCCTATGGCCACTACTATGACAGGCTCCTGACTCGTAAGGCTGCCTTCCTGGTGGCTATCACCTCTGCCAGATGGGCCAGTGAGCTGACAGCTCACAAGTGGCCGTTCCTAGTCTTTCATCGTGACAAGGTAGTCCTTCGCCCAGACGTTTCCTTCTTGCCCAGAGTGGTGTCCCACTTCCACTTTAACCAAGACATAATCCTACCAACCTTTTACCCGAACCCGACGACGCCTCTGGAGCGGTCTCTTCACTCTCTGGACGTCCGTTGGGCTGTGGCCTTCTACACACAATGGATTGCGGCCTACAGACAGACTCCACATCTGTTTGTCTGCTACGAGCAGCACCGCAGAGGCCACAAGGTGTCCACCCAGCGGTTCTCCAAGTGGGTGGCCCAGACAATTCTGCTTGCCTATGAGATGGCCAAGCAGCCTCCACCGGACTTGCTTCGGCTGCACTCCACGAGAGCTGTGGCATCCTCAGCAGCCCTCCTGCGAGGTGTGGACCTGTAAGAACTTTGTCGAGTGGCGACCTGGTCCAGGCCGTTGACCTTCGTCTGCCATTATCGACTGGACTGCCGGTCCCGGAGAGATGCCCGGTTTGGACGAGCGGTGCTGGCCTCCGTACTCTAGGACCTGACCCACCATCTTTCTGGTAAGCTACAAAGTCTGCTAGTGTGTGAGGCACAGAGACCATGAAGAAGAAGAAGAACAGGTTGCTTACCTGTAACTGTGGTTCTTCGAGTGGTCATTGTGCCCTCACACACACCCGCCCAGCCGTCCCCTCTTTCTCAGGTCCCTTATCGGCGGACTTTAGAACTGAAGGAAGACCGTTACTCGGCGGGCTGAACATGCCCAGTAGAGGCATGGGGGGAGGGGTTCCTGCCAAGCTACTAAGCTCTAGAATTTTCCGTATGGTACCGCGCATGCGCGAAAGCTCCCAGTGTGTGAGGGCACAGATGACCACTCGAAAAACGACAGTTACAGGTAAGCAACCTGTTCATCACCATGCAGGCTCATCCTCTTTCCCTCTCCTTTCCCTGATCTGGTTTGGACTCTGGGTGCCCGTTCACCCCCCTCATGCCTCTGCCCCCTTCCCAAGACACACACACACACACACACACTTTGATCTTTGTGGTTTTTCTACTTCTGCAGGGTCCTGCACCCCTAACCCTAGCAAATGTGAGGGCTGACAGTATACAGAAAATACAGTGTAGACATCTCTAAAGATAAAGATAATTTAGCTTTCAAGTATACATACTATGCAATATACAAATTTAAATATATGAAATTATCTTTTTGTACATTTCAAAACTATAGAAGCCCTTGAGAAAAGGTTTATGAAACATTTTAGGGACACAGTCTCCCCTTGAGGAGGTGTTTGCAAAATGGAAAGGGAGACTTAGGCTGTTCACACATTAATCAGATGTTTGATCTTAGATTTTTTAAAATGGCTCCATGAGAAATTGTAGAGGCTGAAAGAAAGCCTAGGAAGGACACAAAAAATACCTCTGTGGACTAGACCAAAACTCAGTTTATCCCATTTTCTGTTTGCAATAAAGGTCAACCAGATGTTGTTCTGAGGTCTGCTGCCTCTGCATATGGAACCTATATTTAGCATGTACTGAATGTTTTTCCTCTCAGCATAGAAAACTACAGACTTGTAACCTTTATACCAGCCTATTTCTCAAGTACTCAAAATGGCTAACCCATAAATCTTTTCAGTGTGATCTTTTGCAGCAGTGGGGGGTGGGGAGTTATTTTGGCCAGATAAGCCAGCAAAGTCTCAATTATCCTTATTTCCTTCTTTCTTTTTTTCCACTCCTGACTGAAGAAGGACTCCTGATGCCTCCACCTGAGACAATTTCCCAGCCTGGTCAGACAGAAACCATCTTTCCTCCGGGACCTGAGAATGGGGAGCCAATTCCCTACACACCCTTGGGTAAGAGCATGTGAATGTGAGAGGGGGACCATGAAAGTCTTGGACTTCTAAACTCTGAGGGTCTGTGTTGTGTCTGATCTCAACAGGGGCAAAGAAATGTACAGCCTTTAAGGATGCCCTAAGACATAGTACTGAGAGCCAGCATGGTTTCACAGTTTGGGCTTTGAACTAGGACTCTGGGGACCAGAGTTCAGATCCCTGCTCAACCCTGGAAACCCCCAGAGACCTTGGGCAAGTCGCACTCCTCCACTGAACAAATCTTGCCAAGAAAACCCCATCATGGGTTTGCCCTAGAGTGATTATAAGTCAAAAACAACTTGAAGGCATACAACAACAAGACAGAAGAGAGAATCAGAGTTGTGTAGTGGGTTTTACTGTTGGACTAGGACTCTGGGAAACCAGGGTTTGAACCGCCACTCAGCTGCAGACCCCTGCTGATAACCTTGGACAAGTTGCATTCTCTCAGCCGCAGAGGAATGCAGTGGCAAATCTCTGTATAATTCTTACCAGTGGGAGCCACTGCAATGCAGAGGTCTTGCCGGACTAGGACTCTGGCAAACCAAGGTTTGAATTCCTGCTCAGTCAGGGAAACCCAATCCACTTTGGGGAAGTCATGCTCTCTCAGCCAAAGAGGAAGGCAGTGGCAAGCATCTCCTGAATAAACCTTGCCAAGAAAAGCCCCATGCTAGGGTTGCAGTAAGCTGGAGTCAAATTGTAGACACATAGTAACAGTAAGAAAGGCAGAAAAACAACAATTCTGCACACTGGCTGAGTTCCTGCCCATCTACTCAGTCATCTGCAAATGCAATGTGGTAAATCTGCTTGCTCCAGAGTAAACCTGTACCACCACCATCTCACCAAGGAGATCATAGAATTGCAGAGTTGGAAGAAACTACAAGGACAATTGAGTCCCCCCACCCCATCAGGCAGGAATACACCATCAAAGCATTCCCAACAGAAGGCCATCCAGCCACTGTTTAAAAACCTTCAAAGAAGGAGACTCCACCACACTCTAAGGCAACCTATTCCACTGTTGCTCTTACAGTCAGGAAGTTCTTCCTAATGTTTAGATGGAATCTCTGTTCCTGAGGTTTGAAGCTATTGCTCTATGTCCTAGGCTGTTGTCATGTCCCGGGCAGAACAGGCAGATCAGGCAGTCAGTTAGCAAGCAGCAGAGCAGCAGCAAGAGCGGAGGTAGTCCAAATAAAGTTCAGGTTCCGAAGCAAACAGATCCACAAATCGTCATCAAACAAGAGAGGTCTAAGATGCCAGAAGTCCAGAGAACACGGCACAAGGCTTCAACCACCAGGAAGATCAGTTGTTGACCTTGAGAGGGATGGGCCAGCTGGCTGTCTTTTATCCTACTAATGATGTTGCCACAGGTATTCCCTCATTAATGCTTGTTTGCTATTTAAATGAGCTGAGCGGCAGAGCTCCTCTTTCTGGCATCGTCTCTCTTCACAGTAAGAGTCTGTGTTGCCTCGTCTCCTGATATTTGTTCCCCCTGCTCCGGCCTCTGCTGTTGGCTGTTGTCTTCCCTTGAGCAAGCTTCTGGGGAAACTTCTGCCTCAGATTCAGAATCCTCCTCCTCATTGTCAGGCTCTCCAATGCAGGGCATGACAGATGTGGAGCAGCAGAAAACAGACTTTCTCCATCTTCCATATGATATATGATGTGTTTCTACGTGACAAGGGGCTGGACTCAATGGCCTTGTGGTCTCTTCCAAGTCTATGCTGCTGTGATTCTGTGAAACTGGAATTTATCAAATAAATGGAAATTAAAATATCATGAACACAGAACCAAACCATTTCTACTGAAGAGTCACTGAGATGTACCACTGGCTCTTTCCTACGTCTAAGGTGGCTTCCCATTGTCCAGATTAGGCTACTGAGTCTGAGAATAGGGAGGCATTTTTTTCTTAAGTCAGTGAGTGAATTGGTTACAGAGGTTTCCCAGATGTTATTCCAGTTATCTGTTCATTGGATGAAAACTAGTCTATACTGGCAGGAAGTGATTTCTTGTGCACTTTCTTGCCTTTCCACTAGGTGGCAGAATGCTAAATGAGATCAAAACAGAGAATTCCCAGGATATGGATACGGACACGGACACGGTCGACTCATTTGAATTCCCATTCCCAGAGGAAAAATCCGCAAATCATCAGAAGGAACAGCAGCATAGTCCTGAAAGAAACCTATCTCAGAGGGTGCAATGTCAGGAAACTTCCCCTCGAGGTAGGCGAAAAACCGTGAAAAGAAATGGCCGGTATTATCCACCTGAGAAAAGACACGTGTGTTCTGAATGTGGGCACAAAGCCTATTACTTATCTGATTTGCTGAGGCACATGAAGAAGCACTCAGAGAAGGAGGTGAACAAGTGCCCTGTATGTGGGAAGACATACAAAGGGAAAGTGAGTTTTGAGGCTCATAAGAAAACCCATGCGGTGCCAGATGATGCCAACAACACCAATGAGAAGGTTGGGACCAGAAGCTCAAAGCACCAGATAGAGGGCGGATACATATGTTGTGAATGCGGAGTCAGCAAAGCTACCCAGATAGGCCTCACCGAACACATGAAGGTCCACAAGGATGAGAAGCCCTATGAGTGCAGGGAATGTGGCAAAACCTTCAAATGGCAGTCCAACCTCTCAAGGCACCAGCGACTCCACACTGTTGGACGGAGCTTTGCAAGGTGTAAGATCATGCCTGAAGGTAAGCCTTGTGGTTTGTCATTGTGTGTGTGTGTGTGTGTGTGCGTGTCTCAATATAGCTAACTTCCAAAATACAGTTATTCTTTATTTCTTCTTTAGGGTCGCTTGTCAACAGATACTCTGTAGGTATTTTTGTGGAGCAAAAAGCAAAACAGAAATAGGAACTTGGCAAATGTCCTTTTTTCTTTTTGGGCTACATTTCTCAGAATCCACTAGCCAACAGAACCAGTGTTTCAGTACTAGGAGGCCCTTTTACCCCCTCCCCCCAAAATGTGATTTCTGTTCATTTTTAATGTCTAAAATAGCCCAGGGGAACCAGAAACATAACAGAATTGTCATCCATACCCCTGTAGGATGTAAGAGGACGTCTTGAGTAAACCTCAAACCGAGTGTACTGAGTTGGTACTAAAGCTTTCCAAACTGTGGCCATTTCTGCACTAGATTGTTATAGCGCTAGCATTCCACTTGCAACCTCCTATGGAATCCTGGAGTTTGCAGTTTCGGGAGGGGCCAGGTGGCTGCAAACTCCAGGATTCCATAGGAGGCCGCAAGTGGAATAATAGTGCTGTAACAGTCTAGTACGGAAGTGGTCTGTGTATCGCGTCACATTAATGTATCAGTGTGCAGTGTGTAGATGTGTTGCTCCTGAGCCAAGAAGGACCTCAGTGAAGATGGGATTAGTTAGTTTACCCTCTGGTTTGCTAGTAACTACGGACGCATACATAAATTGTAATGACGAAATGTATGGGGACACAGCATATCTCATGAAAACCTTTCATTTTTATTTTTAAAAAGATATGATTTATGCATTATGATTTATTTATTTATTTTTAATATAGAAAACTGAATTACTGTGTCACAAAATGATGCATGTCTACAAAGTGTGTCATCAACATGAATAGTTTGGAAAGCTCTGCTGTAAACCTATGTTTGAATTAGTTAAGCCTGCCACCTAGAGACTGAAGTTGATACTACAGTGCACCCACTCTATGTGCAAGAGTTTTGTTCCAGGAACTGCTTCATAAAACAAAAGACATTGTGTCTCATTGTGGTCAGCGGGCACAACATGCACACAACCTACATCAGTGCTTGTGCATGCTCATCACAACCTTTGACTATAATGGGACATAATCCTTCGTGCAACCTTGCATTTGTGCGTGAAGAATGCACACCAACAGAGGGCACATTGTATAGGCTTCAAATAGTCTATTTAAATTCATTAAAATTATTGTATTCTCTGAAACCAAGTGTTGCTATATTTGTTTATATCCTACCTTTTGCCCAGGAACAAGACTAAAAGTGGCTTACAGCATGTTGATAACAGCACAGATTAAGAACTGTACAAAAAAAATCAATAAAAGTGTAAATATAATTGTTAAATAAAAGACAATTAAACAATGTATAAAGTGAAAACATTGCAATTAATTAAAAGTCTATATTAAAGCATAAAACAACGCGGCACACCATTAAAAGATGCCAATCAGTTTCTAAAAGCATGATGGCATAAAATTGTTTTGACTTGGATGCAGAAAGAGAACAAAGATAGGCCCTCCTAGGGAGGGAGTTTCAAAGTCTGGCCTTGAGGTAGAAGTTCCTCTTAATTCTTGACTTGCATGCAGTGATTTGAATGTCACAGGTTTATGGAACTATTTATCTGAAAATAATATAGATGTGCGTTTCTCTAGAATGGCTTTGCACTTTCAGCTGCCACTTGTTGAACATAGACATGTGTCTAGTGCATGCACAAGTAAACCAACCACAAGCCTTGCAGTGATACAGTTTTCCTCCTCTTGTTTCCACTTGTTCTTGTTTTAATATTTTTATTGAAAGTTTTCAAAGATACTAAAATTCTACAAATAAAATACATAAAATAAAATACATAAACAACAAATAAGATATATAAAAAGGAAAAAAAGACAGGAAAAAGAAAAGGAAAAGAGAGAATAAAGAAAATATTCCTTCCATTATTCCTTTCAACAGTAAACACAACAGTTCTCTTCTTTGCATCCCTTGTTACATTATTTTTCCACACCTAAAAATATTTTTCTTCTCAAGGTTGACATTGTAGCATTAAAGTGTCAATATTTTTCTATACGCTTACCAAACATCTAAACCGTTACGTCATATTATATTAAGGAATAAGTAGTATTCCATTTTCGCTAAATATAACTATACATTTTTTACATGTTAAGTAGCGTCACTAAATCCTTTTTTGTTGTTCAACTCTTGTACCACTGAAATTTCCATTGTATTTAAATTCCAATATATCTGTAACCAAATCTCATAAACCTTGTTTTAACCAAACAATATTTCTTCTGTTTCATTTCAGATTTAACTCTTGTTTTCTTTTGCCTTTGTTCTGTGACTTTCCTTCCCCTGGTCTCCTCAGATTCTCTTCTTTATGTCTTATTGTTGTTCCTGTTTCCTACCAATTTTCTGCTTTAAGAGAGTGTTGCTTTGTTTTTGACAGGGAGCCTTCCTTTTTCATCCCTCTCTCTCCTTGGAGACTAATCCTTTCAATAAATTCTCATGAGTTTGTTTTCCTATCAGTATAAATTCCCAAGACATCAATTCGAACTAGCCTCCTCCTTCTGCTCCTGCTTGCGCACCACTTCCCAATATACAATCCAGAACTACTTGGACCCTTTTCTGTTTTACAGGCTAATTCCTCCATTAAGGCAACTTGAATTTGTTTATCCCTACAGTTTTTATTGTCTAGCATTTCTACTTCTCTGCTTGCATTGCATCTCCCAACAGTTTCTTCTTAAATATATCAATCTCCAGTCTCAGGTCTTCTGTCAAATCTGTTCACAGCCTCTTCATCGTGTTTGGAAGTTCCTGATCTCTCAAAGAATGGATCTCAGACAAGATTTGTAAAAAAAATCTTGGGGTTCCAGCTTTCTTCAATACGGTATTCAGACGTTTAACAGGCTATTATCTCATTGTCACTCAGTTACAGCCAGAGAGTCTTATCTGCTTCACAGAGATAATGCCTTCACTTTCTCACAATGTGATTTCTCTTCACTAAAGTAAAGAAGATCTAATCCATCCACAAAACACATGCTCTTAAATCCTTTGTCCTTTGTTATTTCCCTTTAAGCACCTCAAACTCCAGTCCTTTTATTTAAGCCTTGGTCTTGCAGAGTGAATGCACTTAGTCTGTTGTCAATTGCAAAAAGAAGGTTGCTTGACAAGATTCTTTTTGTCTGTCCTAATCAGAAGAATTTTTCACTTATCTGATCCCAAGGTTTTATTTTAGAATTTTAAGAAAGCAGGTGCCAACTTATTGTCTGTCAGATATCTCAGATCGGAACAACTGTGTTTCACAGCAAGAGCAAAGATGTAACTCCCTCGGTCCCTCCTCGTTCATGCTGCATTTACTCACAAGTAAATGCAAATAACAAGAAACCTGGACCTTCATGGGCAATTCATTCACTCCCTGTTTAATCCCCTTGTTGTGATGGGGGAGAGATCACGTGCTTGAATTTTTTCCTCTGTCACTGCAGGTCCTGAGGACACTCCTGTTCGGCAGGGGGTCAAAACCCTCAGGGTGGTGCTGACGAAACTCGCCAGCTCTCGGAAAGGGAAGGTGCACAGGGGCCTTGACTGTGGGTACAAAGCTGACAAGGTATCGGAGCTCATTAGTCACATGAGAGCCCATTCGAGAAAGAGACCCTACAAATGCCACGAATGCAGGAGAAGCTTCCGGTGGCCATCGTCTCTTCATCAACACAGGCAAAATGCCTGCCCTCAAAAGAGGCCTGCTCTCAGTGCTTCTTTTGCAGAGCACCAGACAACACAGACAGGTAGGCGTGAAAACTTGGCTGATTCCTGATTTGCTCTTCTCCAATTCACTGATGCCACCTTCTGTGTCCACCTCTCTGATGTTTTGTCTGTTGTTGTTGTTACCATTCAGTTGTAGAGTGCCGTCAATGTCTCTGGTGCTTTGCAAGTAAAACAACCAAAACAACCAAAAATAGTGCATGCCAAAGGCATACAATCTAATACATGTATATGTATGTGTATATATGGGACACAGGGGAGAGCTTTCTTGGTGGCTACTCCCACCCTGTGGAATGCTCTTCCATAGGAGGCTAGGCGGGCCCCTTCCCTGCTTTCCTTTCACTGGCTGGCAAAAAATCTTTAAACAGACTTTTATGTAAGCCAGGGGAGCTTTACTTATTAACTCGTTTTAAATGAATATTGTTTTAGGTTTTTTAATGATTTTACATGTTTGTAATTGTTTTAAATTGTTTTAAATGTTTTTATGTTTTAATTTGTTGTTATTTGTTGTACCGGGAGAAAGGTGGCATACAAATAAAATAAATAAATAAAATACATAGACGTACACACACAAAGAGGGAAGCAATGAATAATAAAATATAAAAGTATACAATGTAATTGTAAAACAAATTATGTAGATACAATGCAAAAAATACAATAGAACATAAAACAAAGTAACCAATACATGTAATCAAAACATGCAAGATTATAAAATGATGCTAAACTACAGTTCCAAAAGGTTTGGAAAACAAGAAAGTTTTCAGTTGGGATTTAATTGAAGGAGCAGGAAGGAGCAGTCTGCAAATGTTCAAGGAGGCCATTCCAAGAATATGGAGTAGCCAATGAAAAAGGACAAAGCAAAGCCAAGGAAGAGGAAGCCCTTGGTTGGATGAGAAGCCTAGAATTCCTAGAACACAAATCTTGAGCAGGCCGGCAAAAGAAATAATGACTGAAAGATAGCGGATAAGTAGTTTGTGTAGGGCTTCGAATATTAAAAAAAGAAACTTGTATTGAATCCCAGATGGAATGGGTAACCAATGAAGAGATGGCAAAAGCGGAGTAACAGGATCAAAACAGTGGGCCAAAATGATAATCATAGCAGCAAAATGTTGAAACCAGAGGATAATGTGAGAGATTGGAAGACCAGTCAAAAAGAACATGACGATAAGCTGGAAAATGACCAAAGCATTAACAAAGGAAGCAGAAAGAAAAGGTATGATTTTGGCAATGTTAGAAAGAAAAAAGAAAAATGACTTTGCTACAGCCTCAGTGTGAAGAACAAAAGACAAGAGTCAAAAGGAAAACCAAGAATATGTGCTTCCTTCACAGGTTAAATGAGAACATTATTAACATTATTAACAGTGATGGAGAATGTTCGTTGTAAAGGAGGTTTTGGAGGTTTTGAAGTGAAGGTGAAGAATTGACCTGACAGCCATCTTTAAATATTTGAAGGGATGTCATATGGGGCAAGCTTGTTTTCTGGTGCTCCAGAAATTAGGACACAGAGCAGTGGCTTCAAACTTCAGGAAGATAGAGTCCATCTAAACATTAGGAAGAACTTCCTGACAGTAAGAGCAGTTAGGCTGCCTAAGAGTGGAGTGGAGTCTCCTTGGGAGGTTTTTAAACAGAGACTGGATGGCTATCCGTTGGGAATGCTTTGCTGGTATATTCCTGGATGGTGAGGGTTGATTCAGTGGCTCATACTGTCTCTTCCAGTTCTATGATTCTTTGAAGACAAGTAGTTCTGCCTTTGCCATTTTAAGTTTTCGGCGACAGTGAAGCATCTATGCTGAAATACCTGAAAAACATGCTGTAATACAATGTCAGAAGAGAGTTCTAGGGTAGAGAAATACAGCTATGGTATCATCAGGATAAAGATACTGAAAACCATACAATCTGATAAGACTACCTAAAGATATTTATAAAGAGAAAATAACAAAGGACCCAGAACCTCTGTGGAAACCAATTAAAAGGGGCAAAGAAGAAGATATATGACTGCCAGCTAGCACATTAAGTGACTGAACTAACAGATAAGATGTGAACCAACTGGAGGACTAAATCGGTAAACCATAGGTCATGCCATGAATCCAACAAAAGAGCATCAACTGTGTCAAAGGATGCAAAGAGATCAAGGAGAATAAGGACTGAGTGGGTGCAAAGGATGAAATCCAGATTAAGAAGGATCCATTAAAGAAATATGAGAAAGTTGAGGCAACGTACATAAACAGCACATTCCAAAACCTTCAACAGAAAAGTCAACAATGAAACCAGGCAATAGTTTTATGGGGAAGATGGAAAGTTTCTTAAGAATTGGAGAAAAATAGCAATTTAAACTCTGAAGGAAATGAACCAGTTGAAAGGGACAGAATTATAATGTGGAGAAGGGGAGGGAGAACAGCAGGAGCAATAGTAATTAAGAAGCAAGAACAAACTGGATCAAGAGAGCAGGTAGAAGGATTCGAAGACATCAACATTTTGGATAGTTCATCTAACAAGAGGCAGAGTAGAAAATGGAGAAGAAACAGACATTTGATATGTTGGTAATGAGGAAGGTTCAGGAGCAGCAAGATCGGAACGGATGGTTTCAATTTTACTACTAAAGAAAGTTGCAAAATCATCATCAGAGAACAACGGAGGGAGAGGTGGAAGAGACTTTAAAAGAGAAGTAAAGGTAGAAAAGAGACATTGCAGATGGCATTCATTAGCGAAAATCAATGAAGTGTAGTATTTGTTTGGCCAAAGAGATGACATAGGAAGAAGGAATGTTAGTCTGCCCACTCCATAGTGTTCCTCCACACAGACGTTCAGGTGCATGAGAGCAGGAATGAAGATACTGAATACAAGGAGTCAGCCATGGCTGAGACTTGGTAGAAGGGACTGTATGTGTTGACAAAGGGGCAGAACTGTCAAGAACTGAGGATAAAGTTGAGCTGAGTAAAGAAAGAGCTGAATCCAAGGAGCCAACAGAATTAAAGGAAGACAGAGAAGAGACCACTGCTTGAGAAAAGGCTTCAGAATTAGCAGACTGAAAATCATGAAAGGGGTGAGCAGCAGAGTGCCAAGAAGGTGGAGTACCAAGTGTAAAAGAAACAAGAAGATGAGCAGACAAAAGGAAATTCAATAACAGAAAAGCAAGAGATAGAACAATTCTTAATAAGAACAAGGTCAAGATGATGGCCAAGGGAGTGTTTAGGTGAGTCGGAACAAAAGCTTGAGCTCCAAAGAAGACAAGAAAGAAAACATAAGAGAACAGGAATTTTGGAATCATTTACCTGAATATTAAAGTCATGTATAATAAGAGTGGAAATATCATCTGAGAGAAAGAAAGCTAAGAATCAAAATCAGAAATGAAAGTTGAAAATGGGACCCAGTGGAGAGTAAATGATTGCACTCTGCAGGTGCAGAGATGAAAAGGGATAAAATGCTGTAAGTGGTGTGAGCTAGTTTCTACCTTCTAGGCGACTTGTTGGAGAAAGGGGCTCTCCAAAGGAGAGAGCAATTGAAGTAGCAGTACCTTTGGCAGGGAGAGGCCAGTCTTCAATGAGATCAAGAAGGGGAAAAGGTCTGGAGAGTAAGGAATCATTAACAGTAACAACTTTAGGACCAAGTGAGCAACAGTTCCCTAAAGAGCAAGGAAAAGGAAGCTGGGAAGAAGGACGACACGTGGATTAGGAGAAACAGAAGAAACAAGAGCTGTAATGAAGAAGAAGACAAAGAAGAGCCAGCAATGAAAGGACAATCATAACATATAGGTTACAAAGAAAAGTATGGAACACTGATGTCACTAAATAATGAAACCAGGATTTTCAGTTGGCTTTTCGCTATAGAAGATGCTGGAATAACATATTCTGTTCCAGCTATAGAATTACAAACAGCTATGCTACTATAGAATGCCTCCTAAAAATGAGAGAGAAATATATCTGTTCAGTGTTGCCATTTCCCCACAGGGTGTTTATAATTGTAAATTTTAGAGTTCACTTGCATTTCATGACAGTATTTACAGCAACCCATCCCCAACAGAGTTTAGAAACACAGACAGCTGAGTAGATCCATGTCAAGAAACCCATTGTAGCACTTTTCATCTCCACCAGAAGTATGTCTTCCGTAAGCAGTGTGGGTCTTGATTGCCTGTTGATAATCCAGTGTATTTTATATTTTATAACTGAAGTCACACCAAAGTAGTCTGTGTTATCACTGGGATAGCTCACATATACTTGTTGAGAAAATATGTTTTTCCTCCAGCTACAGGGAATGCAGAGAAAAGGGAGTTAGCAGATGATGTCTTTGTTGCTGCCAGTTCAGAGGAGTGGGCACTCTGGGACCGTGGGATCTTGCTTTTCTTCTTGTGGTGGTGGGGGTCTGAGTGAATTTACTTTGCCAGAAGGAGAGAAGCAATCAAAACAGAGTAACAGACCTCTTCCCTCTCAGGCAAAGTACCAACTTTTTATTTTCGTGATAAGCACACACGTGATTGGATGGGAGCATATCGAAGAAAGGTATACATCTTCATTTTAGAAACTCAGCATAGCAGTAGGCCAATCAAGTAGACAGAGGCTTCACGTGCATCATCTGGTAAATCATAGCTGCAGGTTTGTCTCAGCTAACTTTTCTTTTCTCTTTAATTTGCTAAATTTAAAGGGAAATGGCTTACCCAGAACTTAACTGCATCAGATAACATCAGTCATCCTGTGGCTTGTTAACAAAGAGGATTATCTACTGCTGTGGTAAGCTGTAGGGAACTGGCTTTCACAATTGTTTCAGAAACACACTTAACACTAGTTCTTGTGGGTTTTTCGAGCTTTGAGGCCGTGTTCTGGTTGTATTTTCTCCTGAAGTTTCGCCTGCATCTGTGGCTGGCATCTCCAGAGGAATGGTGAATTTGTAGTGGAGAATATCTATGCCAGTCTCCTCCTCCGGAGGGGAGGGAGCAATTAGCATAATAGTCCTATTGTGTGTATTGAATACTTGTTCCTGGAGGGAAGACTTCCTAAGCCCAGGTGGGGCTCCTTAGGGCTCCTTAGTATCTTTTGTGTTTTGATTTTGGTGTTTTTCAACACTGGCGGCCAAATTTTGTTGACCTTCCGAGTCTCCTCTTTCCTGTTAAAATTATCCAAGTATTTGTGGATTTCAATGGCCTCTCTGTGTTTAGAGGCCGTTGAAATCCACAAACACTTCGATAATTTTAACAGGAAAGAAAAGAGGAGACTTGGAAGGTCAACAAAATTTGGCCGCCAGTGTTGAAAAACACCAAAATCAAGGCACAAAAGATACCAGCAAGCCCTAACAAGCCCCGCCTGGGCTCAGGAAGTCTCTCTCCAGGAACAAGTATTCAATAGGACTATTATGCTAATTGCTCCCTCCCCTCTGGAGGAGGAGACTGGCATATATATTCTCCACTCCACTTCCAATTCACCATTCGTCTGAAGACGCCAGCCACAGATGCAGGCGAAACGTCAGGAGAAAATACAACCAGAACAAGGTCTCAAAGCCCGAAAAACCCACAAGAACCAATGGATTCTGGCTGTGAAAGCCTTCAACACTACACACTTAACACTTTCTAGAAGTATGAACTGACAGTTTTATATTCCATCATTACTTGTGAGGATACCTGTGTAGAGCTCCACAGGCAAACCAGATTACAGTTCTCCCTCCACATTCACAAGTTTGAGCTTTGCAAATTAGATTATTTGTGAGTGCACATGCCTCCCCCTCGCCTGCCATTCTCTTCTTTCCGTTTCCATGCATTTTGCCCTGGCGCAGAGAACTCACACAAGGCAAAATGGAAGGGAATCGGGGTGAGGGAGGGCTTACACAAGCCTTCTTTCCCCCTTCCAGAGCTCCGCCCTTACCTTTTGCGTGCAAAATGGAAACAAATGGGGGGTGAGGGGAAGACTTGAATGAGTTCTCAGTGCTGGGGATAAAAATACATAGAAATGGCAGGGGGAGCTCCAGAAGAGGAAAGGAAGGCTCCCGCAAGCTTTCCCCACATCCCCATTCCCTTCTGTTTTGCATGAGAACTGGAATGGGGGAGAGGGGAAGGGGAGGCGAGGGGGAATCATTTACTGCTTTTCCACTTTTGTAAGGGTACTGTGCCCTCAACCATTGGGAGAGTGGAAAGGCCACTGTACTTTATGAAGGAAGGAAGGAAGGAAGGAAGGAAGGAAGGAAGGAAGGAAGGAAGGAAGGAAGGATTTCACACTTGCACTTTTGCAGATTGTACAGCTCCTGAACTACCAAATCATTTTAAAAAAACACATATATTTATCTGCATGGGTAAATGGGTAGTTGTGCCCATAAATTAGATAGGTCCAGTGGTGAGTCCTACCTTGGAAGCCCGTAGGGAATATAATTCTGACCTCTAACAAGGTAAGTCCACATTGCCACTTTACCTTCGTTCTGCTGGAAAACTATTTTAAAAACCAAACGTGACTTTGCATTTTACATAGAAGGACAGGCATGATGGATCACAGGGATCTGAGGGGGGTAGGAGATGGCAGAGGTGTGGAGATCTAGGCCCTGCTGTCCACCCTGTTCTAGATGGTGGGTGGGAAGCCCTTTTCCTCTTAAGATTAACTGGGTGTTGTTGTTTTTTCTTTAGTAATATCAAGCCAAAATGGTAAAGCAAAGTACAACATCATATAACAAAAATGATTACAGTAAGCCTTCCACATTTGTGGGTTTCACTTTTGTGGATTTGATTATTGCATGGATTATTTGCTGCCATCTCTGCTGCTGTCCTATGGAAGCCCCAAATGAGCTTGTAAGTCCCTATTAAAAATGGCATAGGTCAAGCCCCACCAACCACTTACTTCTGCCTTGCAAAGGAACTCCGATGCCTCCAAGGCATCCACAGCGAGTTGAATGTGAAGATGATACTTTTTGTGTGTTTGAAATATGGTTTGGAGGGCCCAAGCGTTATTTGCAGTTTTTCTATTTTTGCGAGGGTCCTGCACTCCTGACCTCAGCAAATGTGGAGGGATGATTATATATTCAAAAGTAACCCTCTGAAGAATAGAGTTTTTCGAACACAGTGTAAATATGTTTTTCTTTCCTTCTTTTCTGGTGAATAATCCTGAATCTTCTTTTTCAGAATGGTAAAATGTCAGAGATCCTGTAGCAGATCTTTCAAATGTTTATGGAATACCAGATGCTTAGTATAAAAGCAATGAATATCTACTGTGTCTCAGAACACATGTCTGTTCTAATTTAAGTAGGGTATTTTTGATGATAATACCCAAAATCTAGAAGACATAAAGATCCTTTTTTAAAAAAAGAGAGCAAGTTCCTAATCCTTGTGGATTTGTAGATAAAGCCTGCGTATATATGGATACTACGTGGTAGTGTTGTGGGTCAGAGGAGATCTGAGCAAGATACCCAGTGCTTTGCCTTTTTGGTCCCCCCCCCAGTAGGCTGAGGAAGGTGTTACATATCTGAACTATTTCCTATCCCTGCAGGTGAGGAACCAAGAGGAGCAGAAGCTTCCCTAAAGCAAGATATCAAATTGGAGGAAGAGGCATTACTGATCGACTCCAGTCCTCATGGGGAGCCTCCTCCTGCTGCCCCTGTTGCCGAATGCGACGTTACACTTAGCGGTTGGTATTAATCCAGCAGTGTTTCTTCTCCAGTCTTCCTCCCCAACACTGTTAGTCTTTTGATTTTATGCGGGGGGGGCTGCCAGCGGTTTAGAGCCTCATCAGCCTTTGAGGAGACCCGGGGGGGCACCTGCTTCTGACACATTACCCCCCTCTCCAAAAATATGTTTTTAGAGAAAGCATGTTTCCTTCAAAATAGTAGTTTGGGGGACAATATCAAGTTTCAGAGAGACCTATTTTTTTTTAATACGAAGTGACTTGGGAGGTCAATTTTCAGATCACTTCCAGTTGAAAATAATCCTGCCTGGAGCTGAAACCAACCAGGAGCCCCCCAACTACAACATGGCAAACATCCTTACGGGAGTGTTGGGCGCAGGATTTTTTTGGGTGGTTGAATAAAGAAAGTTCTCAGAGACCCTAGAACCCACAAAACAACTTGGGGGCTTTATAGAGCAACTAGGCTGCACTTTCTCTACCCCTGCTTTATTTGATGTGAATTGTGAAGGAAGTGTCTTCTTTTATCGTTTTGTGTCTGAACGAGTAGAAGGATTTGCTTCTTTTCTTCCATGCCCGCAGACTTTGGAGTAGCTACTCTTTGGAACCACAACTTCCAGAACTTCCCCTTCTCCCCAGCTACCATGACATGCTGGCTGGGAGATTCTGGAACTTACTGCCCCAGACAAGAGTTAACTTTTCAAGCTTCATACTTTCTTCCCTCCTTCACAGTGATCTAGGGCCAGAGCCGCTCATGGAAGATGTCAGAATGACAGTGGCAGTTGTGATGAACCCTGGGGGGGAGTGTAGCAACAGAGCCACTCTAGCAACCAAGAGGATTTAAAATGATTGGTTGTTGCAGGGTAGCCAGAAGGAGTGAGCCTAACAGAAAATAACTGAAACAGAGTTTGGAGAGAGAGAGAGAGCCATCTGAGAGTTTAATGAGAGAGGAGGGAGATTGTGAAAGAGAGTGAAAGAGTTGGGAAAGTAAAGAAGGCTTTCACAGCCACAGTCCATTGGTTGTTGTGGGTTTTTCGGGCTATGAGGCTGTGTTCTAGTAGTATTTGCTCCTGATGTTTTGCCTGCATCTGTGGCTGGCAAAGATCTGCAGACATGGAGGTGGAATGGAGTATATAGACATGTGTGATCCCCGGGTCACACAAGTTGGGGAAGTGTTTGCTGGGTTAGAGCTACAAGTGTTTGCTTTTTGCTAATCTTTAATTTGCCAACTACCTTTTCCCTTGTCATTTTATTCAGTAAAGATTTTGTTATATTTTTGTAAAGAGCAGTCTCCGTAAAGTGTCTCTTTAATCTGGATCAGTTACACACGCTACATAGTCATTGGGATAAGCTCAAATACGCTTTGCCCTATATTTACAAGGATGTGGATTTAGAGAAAGCAATACAGAGATATAAAAGTGGAGAGGGAGCCAGGGGGTGGCAAAAATACAGAAGGGGGTTGCTTCTCTAGGAAGTGAGAATTCAAAGCAGACCTGATTGTCATGGCCCTGGCTTGGCCTAGATCTCCACGTTTTGACAGCAGTGATAAAGATTTAAACTGAGACTTGGAAAGATCCAAGTTTTAGCCCCTCATGCAATTCATTGGGTGCTCAGTCTCTCAGCCTGGCCTACCTCACAGGGTTGGTCTGAGGAAGAACTACAAAGGAGGGGTGTAACAAATATCACTTTGTGAGAACTGTGGCAAGATAACGTGCAGTGGATCTACTGTGTGCAACTAGCAGTAGGATTTAGACCTTTGTTACCAACATTTTTTCTCAGAGCAGCTTAGACTTCAGGGACATTTGAAAGTACTCTTGCATAAAGTGATGTCGGAGTGTGATGGAGTTCTGGGGATGTGGCTATCCTGAGCAGCCTAGCAGCAGGTTTCCAGGCAACCAGAATAGTTCCTCAGGAGAGAAGCCCAGCCCAACAATGTGCGGGAGGGGCTGGTGGCTGAAGTGTGTGTATATGTTTATAGATATATGAAAAGGCAAGCACTGATTGTAATTTGGGCGGTCTTCAGGGAGAAAAAGCTCTAAAGTCAGTCTTTCAACCATAGAGAGCTCAGGTATGAAGTCCCTCAGTCAGCCAGAGAGGGTGTCTGTGTGGGAAGGGTTTAAAATCTCAGGGAAGCCTAGAGAGAGGCAGAAGAGTAATTAACCCATTATACAATTTTGTCAGAAAGTGTGATTTAGATTAAGCGTTGAGCCTTTGGTGGCAATGTAGCCACAGGGCTTTTTATGTTACTTGTGCTTTTATGAAAGTTTAAAATTTTAAAGAAAGTTTCCCCATTATCTAGGTAACAGAGCTTAAGGGAGATAGTTCTCTCTCATGCCTACAAAGGGTTAATGGACTGGTAGGGTTAGGTTACATTGATCGGAGGTCATGTGAGATAGGTCACATGATATAATTGGCCAATCGGGGGAAAAGGAGGGAAGTTCCTAGAAGCTTAGAAGACATCATGAGGAGAGTGAGGGGTGCCATAGAGGCAGATAAGGCTGCCTCCTGGCCCTGCCTAACATACTGTTTCAGAAATGACCCACTGCTGTTAGTAGTTTGCTGTAGAGTGGGCTAAATCAGTGAGGGGTGGTGGCAAAAAATTAAGAGGATTGGGAGGAAATTCCCTAGCTTCTATTCAAGGTCTAAGTCAGCATTGAGAGGGAGGAAGGCCCCCTTTTCCCCTGAATCTCTGCATAAGGAAACTGACTAAATGTACTCTGATGAATTGTATTAGCTTTGACATACATCTGAATTCCAATATTTTGTTCTGTATGTTATTTTGATAAATACCACAGTTCTATTTTTATAACTACTGACTTGGCTGAGTAATATACAATATTTAAAAACACTGAAACATGCTATCATAGACCTGTAAAAAGGCTCTAAATGGCCTTCGAAGCCCTCACGCTTTACACAAAGGTGATGCTGTAATGGGGGAAGGCAGAGTTGTGTGTGAAGTGACAGGGTGCCTTATCAGATTTCCTAGGACTTGTTTCCAGGACCCCGTGTGGATGCCAAAATTCATGTATGCTCAAATCTCATTATGTACAATGTTCTAGTAAAATTCCCTTATATAAAATGGCAAAGTGGAAGGTTTTGTTTGGAATATTATCAAGCTGTGGTTGATGAATCCATGGATACAGAATCCGCAGATGTGGACGGGTAACTGTAATAACAAATTTACTGGAATGAAATGGTAGCAGAAATATTCCATCACCACCATGGGAAACATCAGACTATGTAAATTAATATAGGACATAAAATATATTTCTTTCATTAAAACTTCCGAACCAGAAAATTTCCCCCAAATTTTTCTGAAAGAAAATGTGCAACAAACTGGGCTTTTAATAAAAATTTTGAAAGGTGAAATACAAATGTAAAATCATATATTTACCATGTCATGCACCGAGAATTTCGGTACGTTTGATCCAGAGAGATTCAGTCCCCAGACTATAGGACCCTTCAACAAAGACACTTAGGAAACCAGACCTGGGTTTAATCACTATTCATGTAACATTTATTGAGACATAAACTACAAAAATCACATTTAAGTATCAAGAGCACACATTCATACAACATACTCACGGTCCCTCCGCTGAACACTGATCAGATGTCCCCGAAAGATGGATGACCCTGGTGCCGCGGTACAGAGCCAATAAGCCATCAAACCATAGAGCCATCCAGCCCTAAAGCCATCCAGCCCTAAAGCCATCCAGTCCTAAAGCCATCATGCCAACCTATGAGGCTGAAAATCTTCTCTTCTTTATACCAATCTTTTCTCACTTCTTGAGAAATACATGTTTTGCTGGTCATCATAGTTCCAGAACATACCAATATTTATGTCAAAAACATCCTGTATCATGTTAATTCTTTATCTTATCTTCGCTCTCTGTACCACTCGGAGAACTTTGGATAATACCTTGTTTGTGCAGGTTTCTTTCTCTTTTGCCAACTCTCTTCTTCGAGCAAATAAACATTCCCTTCATTGTTCTTGGTCCACTGTCCAAGGCCATCCTTCAGTAATGCACTGCGTTGCAGCCATGATTTCTCTGGTTCTTTGATTCAGGACCTTTCTTTTCAACCGGAACCCATTCATTCATCACAACCACATATTTATTTAATAGAAGTTTTTATTTTGAAGGCAGCTGAGTACATTTCTGCTTATTCTGACTCTACACAAAATTGCTTCTGACTCCAACTCCGTAGTCATGTCTGGGAGACATCTTTATTTAACTAGGAGGTAAACTGGAAGTCAGTTTGTGGTTTACATTCTCTTAAGGCCTTTCTTGAAATTGCTTCTTTTTTTAGTATAGTCAGCCCTCCACATTTGCAGGTTTCACTTTTGCAGATTTGATTATTCACAGATTATTTGCTGTCCCTCTGTTTCCTCCCTATGCCTTTTTTAATAGGGACTGCAAGCCTCGTGAGACTGAGAAACTGTGAATGAGGCTTGTAAGTCCCTCTTGAAAATGGTGTGGGGCTACGGTGGAGGTACCAGTAAGCCCCACCAGCTTCTGCTTTGTGGAGGAACCCTGATGCCTCAAAAGAATCCATGGTGGGTTGAATATGGTGATCATACTTTTTTGTATGTTAAATATGGTTTGGGAAGGCCTAGAGTTAGTCACGATTTTTCCGCTTTCACGAGATCCTGTGCCCCGACCCTGTTGAATATGAAGAGATGACTGTATTTTGAAAAGCATTTTCTTAAAAAAAAGATACCGGGCAGGTTGAGGGATCTTTGGAAGCCCCACATTTCCCTTCCATTTTTGTAAAAGCACTAGTTTTGTTTCTAATCTTTATAGAGTAACGTGGAAAAAAAAACTTTTTCATAAGCGAAGTTGCAAGTTCTATGAAACCTCAAATTTCAGGTGAAATAAGCAGCACATTTGGGACATCTATATGGTCTTTATATCTGAATTATCTCTGTATCCCTGCAGATGATGAGGAGTTAATTAACATCCTTGGAAAGAAGGTTAAACAAGGTCCTAAATCGTACAACCGGCTTGGGACAGCCTCATCCAAGGTCAACCAAAAACAACGGCCAGGAAAAGGTAAAACTCGTCAACCTCCAAAGAACCCTGTGGATGGGAAGGAAAGCAGATATGCAAGACTCGAGAGAAAACATGAGTGTGCTGAGTGCGGGCACCGAACCTATTACTTATCTGATCTGCTGCGACACCAGGAGACCCACAAACGCGTGAAGTCCTACAAATGCCTGACCTGTGGAAAAGCCTTCAAGCAGAAATCAGCCCTCAACAAGCATCAGAGAACCCAGCCATCCTGTTCTGCAGTGAACAGGAACAGGCCTGGGGGCAAAATCAAAAAATGTCAAGGAGAGAAAAAACTCATTTGTTCTAGATGTGGACATCAATCCTATAAATTATCTACCTTTCTTCTACATATGAGAACCCATGGGGCCGAGAAGTCCTTTAAATGTCAAGAGTGTGACCAGACCTTCAGCTGGAGCTCAAATCTTTCAAGACACATGAAAGTCATCCATAAGATGGAAAGCAGCTCCAGTAGCAGAAAACCATCTTTCTTCAAGCATCGGAAGAAGAGTAAAGGTGGGCTTGATGTTTGAATAAAAAGTTGTTTGTTTGTTTGTTTGATTTTTCAAATTCTTGTTCGTTCATCCTCTAACTGTCCATCTGGTGGGTTTAACCAAGTGTTCAGAAAAGGAAATTCCACAAAATCGAGATCTTTCCCCTTTCCTCTCTGATTTAGAAACAGTATTTATTTCTGTTTTGAAAACACAAAAATAGAATTACTATTCATCATTGTACAGTAGGCCCTCCAACTTTTGCAGGTTCAGCACTGGTGAATTTGATTATTTGTGAGTTGCTTCATTTTATTTAGTTATATAAAAAAATTCTTACCTCATTTGCCTCTGCCGTGGAAAAAATATGTTCTGTCTAGGAATCTCTAGGTCCTCTGGGGTGATTCTTGTAGTCTGTTTCTGCCAGGTAGACCAGCGTTGCCAGGTCTTCCAAAATGCACCTATGTTCTACTTTCACCAGAAGTGGACCATAGAATCGCACTGGAGGACCCATTGATTCTTAGAGAAGTTTTTTTCAGGTTGAAAAAAGAATAGTGTTCATGATTCTTATTTTTATTAGTGTTTTTCCACTTTTGTGGCAGTCTTGCACACCTAACCCCTGCAAAAGTGGAGGGTCACTTTATTTGTAAAGTAAGCAGTTGAAAAATGTAACATTTCAATATTAGAACAAACAACGTGGTTCTACTTGCTTGTTCTCTGCCTTCCTTGATTTCATTATCTATGACCAAAGTATCTAGCTGGATGGTGAATTGTAGGTATGCCTCAGTTAATATGATCAGTGTGTTCCTGGGCATCGCTTATTATTTAACAGAAAATTTGGTACAGGAGGCAGAAATGACAGAAAGAGGTTCCTGCACCACAAAAAAGGAAAGCAGCCTAACATGTTTTAGCAAGACTTTTTATTCAAAACTAGCAATATGCACATGTGAAATGAACCAGCCAAGCCAGGTAAGTCTCACTTAAATAAAGAAGACCACATTGAACATTCTAGAGACCACGTGAAGGCTTCTTTCAGAACACATCTGGCAATGTCTTTCTTTCACCACCCTCTGCATTTTGTATGATATTTTTTTCATGGCCAGACTTATAGGTCTGTGCTTTTTTTACATGCTGGGGGTAAGCAGTTCGTGTGTGTTTCATAAATGATTCTGGAGGCCACTGCTGTTTGTCTTGCCTGTTGCAGGCCAGCACAGACAGTTACAGTAGGGTTGCCTAGGGTAGAATCCCACAGTTTCTCGGCTCAAGCTTGTGTTACATTGTTTACTGCCCCTGTAATCTGACATTGAACGTTTGTGTTTCTATAGCCCTCCTTTGCCATCCTCTCACTGTTGATGCTGATCAATAAATTTCCACTAGATAGGTGACAAGGAGGAAAAGTGGGAGCTGGGGTTTGTAAGAAGACTATGGGCCCTTCCACACTACAATATTATACTGCTGTTATTCCATTTTCAACATCCTATGGCTTCCTGGGGTTTGCAGATTAGAAAGGGGCCTTTAGAATTCTCAGCCAGAGAGCTCTTTGGCCTCAGGAAACTACAAACCCCAGAAATCCACAGGATGTTGAAAGAGGAATAATAGCACTGTAACAGTGTAGGGAGAAAAGGCCCTTTGTAAAAAGGAGCTTCACTATGAAAGGCTTTGTTAATTTGTTAGCTGAGGCATGGCTGTAATCTAGGTACACTAGTCAACTGAAAACCCGTAGGCATTCTTGGAAGTTTTCGTTTTCCAGCTATGTATGCAAAGATCAAATAAATAGGGAAGTCTGCTGTGGAGACATTTGATTTGCAAAAATACACACACACACACACACACACACAGACTCAATTTCTGTTACTGAGTGGGGATTCAAACGCTACACCACACCAGCTCACTAGGAGGTGCCTCATTTTGCCTTTTACAGCTTTATAAAATCCCTTTTAATTCTTACGAGGCGATGACTCAGTTGTTACCAGGAACACTTTCTCAGTAACTCATTTTCTTGTTTGTTTCCTTTCTCCCTGAATCTTTGCAGGCCACAAGAAGCCAAAGAAAGCCGAAGAAAATGAAGGAAGAGACTCTACTGCCGAAGAAAATAAGCAATGCCCCACAGTAGCCCATGGAGAAACACCAGTGATAGCAATGATCCGGGAGCGGTGGCGTTATGACAAGCAAGAGCAAAAGAAAGATACCGTGGAAGAAAACAGCCAAGGAGAGCCCACTGGAGAACCCACTGAAGAACCCAAGGAAAACCTCTCTGGGAAAGAAGCAGCAGTCCGGGCTAAACTGGTAAAATTTGCCTATTGTAAAAGCGCTGAGACAGACCAGGGCCAGACGGAACTTTCTAGCAATGACACAGCCCAGGCTGAAGAGAAGCCATGTTACAAATGTCTCACATGCGGGAAATCCTTCGAGACGAAAATTGACTTCACTGACCATGAGAATACCCACACAGAACCCAAACCAGACACAGGTAAAGAGCTTGGGAAAGGCCTGTCATGGAATAATAATAACTTTCTGAAGTATCAGCTCATCCATGCAAGAGGGAAACCTCACAGTTGCTGTGAGTGCGGGAAGGACTTCTTTTGCAAAGATAACTTGGTGATCCACCTCAAAACACACGGCTTCGAGAACATTTTCGAATGCTCCAAGTGTGAGGAGACTTTTGTCCAGCAGGAACAGCTGGAGAGGCATCGAAAAAGCCATGAAGGACAGAAATACTAGAAAGGAGAGGAGCGTAAGAGAGCGGTGGGTTGAGACTTCAGCACACAAAAGAGAAGGGAAGGAGAGGAGCAAGTGGAACCCTTGTGGTGGTCCCATTCTGATGCTCGGCTTACGTTTTTATATCTTCTCCTACTGTCCCTGGTGACATTTTGAGTACAGGCCCACTTGCAATACTTTTCAGACGCTTCCACACTCTTCTCCTGCATCCTTTATATATTTGCTCTGAGAGTTAACCAACACTTTGGGACTGCTGCCTGCTCCCTTCTGCTGGATGCCTACCTGCTAAACACCAAGGGACACGCAGCTTCTGCACTACCCCTGGTAATGCCTCTTTTAACAGGAGTTTGGTCTACAGCAAGGGGCAGCTGATGCTTCCTTCTACCTCATGAGTGGCTTCAGTTGTTGATGGTTGCAGCTCAAACCTCTGTTGAAGGCGCAGGAAAAGGGCAAGCTTCAGGTAGGGGGCATTTGGTGACTGTGCCAGCCCCACATTTGCCCAGTGAACCCATTCTCCTTGTCTACTGCCATGGTTTTGAGCGGTTGTAATTTTTGCGAGCATTCTGTAGCTCTTCAGCATTACTCTCATGCTTCAGAAGGAATCATTTCATTTTATTTAGCAGATGCCAGAAATATAGCAGGTAGTGGTTACTGAAGTTTTACCGTAACTTTTTTTTCCTCCCTCCCCCTTCTGCCTTGTAGTTGATTGTAGCTACAGAGCACAACCCCCTCCCAATCAAAACGTAATCCAGAAACAGTTTTAACTTGGTAAGTCGATTTAGAGATTCCTTCAACGAAGGGTAAATATACCTGTTAAGAAGAAGAAGGGTAAATATCTGTTAAGAAGAAGAATTTGCTGTTGGAATTCGTAGAGAAGGAAAATCTTTTGCTGATTGGAAAGGTCTGGAGCACAAATTTGAAAGTGAAAAGAATACGGTTCCTGTTAAGATGGTCTGTGTTTGGATATCCTTGTTACACATGAGGAGGCTCACACAGCCAACAGGAGTTTGACTCATCAGTTTTTGCTCTCCATAGAGTAGGACCCACTAGATATGTAGGACTACAGCCCCCCCTCCCCCCAAAAAACTCATTTGTCACTGGCCATACCAGCAGAGGCTTCTGGGAGATAAGGGTCAAGATCCTACTTTACCAAGATTAACATAAAAGTTGCACAAGTGGGGACTTATGTTATGGCTTCCCTCTCATCACCCCTAGGTCTACCGATTTTACTGCTGTAGCCCTCCAGTCTATGGCCATTCAGTAGCCTGGTGAAGAGCAGAGTGGATCAGAGTTTGGCAGTGTCCTTGTAGCCAGATGCTGACTGATGACCAAACTCTGCTGGGGTACCCCCGAGGTCTTGGCAGATGATACAGTCATTCTGTCTCTGGGAACATAACCAAACAATCCTCGGATACTGCCCTCATCCTGACTCTTCAGCAGCCACTGAATTGCTGTGGTGGACCCATCCCAGTGAGCAGGTTATCCTTGATGGCACTTTAGTTGTTGCAGAGGGTGGAAGAGAGTATCAGTTTCCACAACCCCCTCTCAAAAAAAAAAATGTATGCTGGCATGCATTGGGCTTACACTTGTGCCTGTCACTGACAGGAGGTTCATAACACCCAGAGGGCTAAACATTCCGCATCATTGCACTTTGGCTTCTTCTAATTCATTATTGTTGCTGTCATAGGGTGCCATTTTAGTTCATGACTGGGGTATCTGGAGAAGCCACCTCCAGTTGAGAATTTTTAAAAGATATACTGTAGGCTTTTTGAAAAAATTGTACAAATAAGGAAAATGAATGAGGAGATAACGACAAACAAAGTGATGCATTTAAACAATGTGGAATGGGTAGGGTGCTCATGCACATGAAGCGATGGAAGAAATAATCTATGCTGGTCAGCAGAGATATTAAAAGATAACCAGGTATATTCCCTTTTGCCCTTGCTTTGACTGATAAACAGGAAGGGGATGAGAGTTGAAGGTGATCTTGGAAGTCAGCTAGACTCCCGTTGCTCAGCCAAGGTTCTGCAGTGCTGGATGAAGCCCTGACAGAAGGCTCTCCAAACTCTTTTTTGAATTCTTCCAGTAGAGGAGAGAACCCATCCCCTCCTCTTGACAATCTGTTCCAATGACTCTCCCTTCCCATGCTGTGAAACTTGGAACACCCAGAATCCTCTGCTAGGGTGGCTAATGATAAAGGACTTTGGGTGTTGTAGTTCAAAACCTCTGATAGGCCAGAATTTTCTCCTTGTTTCTAGGCAAAATCTTCATCGTTGCAGTGTCCGGCCCTTTATTCAAAGCTGTGCCCGCTAGAGCATCGGAAAACAGATCTCCATCTTTTGCTTGTTGTCCATTTAGTTATACAGGGCACCCGCTGTGTTTGTGGGAGTTCCGTTCCAGGAACCCTCCATGTAAAAACATCACATCCTGTTATAATCAGCAGATGTACCCACTGCATCCATTGACTATAAAGGGACGTGGCATTTTGTGGGACCTCACATTTGTGCATGCAGAGGAAAGTCCACTGTATAAAGACTGGTATAAAGTCCTTTAGTTTTCTGTTCCTTAGAGGAGCACTTTATTAAGCACTCCAGCCTGTTGACAATAGCTCCTTTCCTGTTTATAGGTGGAAAGCGATGACTCCAAGTGAGGTCGCCAACTTTTCCTTGTCCTTTGTTCCTCTGCCTTCAATGGCAGCAGTTGGCAGTACTCATTTCCCTTGCTGCAAAAAAATGCTGCTTTTCAGCACTGAAGTACATCAAAGGCCCGAAATTAAGCCAGATTCCTTTAGGGCCTGTAGAAGATGGAGCAGACCTGTTTTCTAATGCTTGGACCAAGAGGTGGAAATCGTTGGGTTTGGATTATGACTGTGAAATGGGTTTTGAATCAGTGGATTTTGGTTTAGTATTAAGAAAAACCTCCTAAAGTCAAGATGTGATGATGAAAGAGGCTGTGTCTTTTTGAACTATGTGGGCAAAAATCTAGGCAGGCCACCTGTCGGAGGTGCTGCAGTTGCAAAATCTTGCATTGAGAAGAGGAGTCAGTCACTCAATTATTCCAATTTTTATCTTCCACATTCCTCACGCTATACACTACCTACTTGCTGCCAGCTGCCCTTGTCTTCCACGTCTGATTCAGCTATCTGGACTCTCGCCCCCTCCTCCTCCTTTGCTTTTGCTTTGGGTTAATTTTATTTTTCACATTGAACCCCAGGCCTCTGCAGTAATTGGATATTTTTTAATTTTTTTAGCGTTGTATTTTAGTAGGCTTGTGTCGTGAGAAGATGAAATCTGGTGAATTGGAGTTAATGTTTTATTTAATTTATTGCCCTGTTTCACACAAGTAGCCCAACAAGTAAGATTTAAAGACCAGCAACCAATATTCAGGGTATATTGCTTTGGATTACAGACGGTTCAATTTCACTCACAGCTAGCAGTCTCTGATAACCAATTTTTTAAATAATTCAGGTATGGTAGGTAGATAAGTGGTAGAAAAGCTTCATATAGCTTGTGCGGAATTTGGAAAATTCCTCTTTCGGGGGCATTACAGGTTCCAGAAATTTCCCATCCAGCATGGTACTACAGCTAGCTGTGCTGGCTCAGGTTTTTGGGAATTTGTAGTCCAAAAATGCTCCTCTCTCCAAATTCTGCTTTTGTGTCATGATACTGTCGAGCGCATAAGAGCAGGGCCCAGTGTTAGGGTAGTAGTTTTACAAAGAAACGCTGTAAATAGGCCTGTTGAAAAGGAAGTTCAGTGGGATAGGAATGCAGCCGTAGCTCTATAAATATCTATATTCCTAAAGGGGGTGGGAAGAGAAGGTTTTATGTCTATATTACAATGAAAAAATATAAAAAAAAAGTGATTTAGAGTTCCTGAGTCCTGTTGCTTGTATAAATTGTGATGGGTTTGGATAAATTTGTTGATACTCATCAATAAAAGATTTTTACAACTTTGAAGCCTAGTGACTTCTTTAAAAAAATTACTTTGTATCAACTTGTCTGAATATTGTGAAACTTTAGCTCATAGTGCATGCTTCCACAACAACAAGTCCCATTAAACTTGGTTGGATTTGAGGCCCCTCCCTAAACTGCAAACCCCAGGATTCTATAGGAGGTTGAAAGTGGAATAATAGCTCTGTAACAGGCTAGTGCGGAAATGGCCATCGTTTGAGTGTTGTATTGGGACCAGAGTTCAGATCCCCACTCAGCCATCAAAACCCACTGGCTGTTCTTTGACTAGTCACATTCTCTCAGCTTCAGAGGAAATTGAACAAATCTTACCAAGAAAATGCTAGAATGGGGTTGCCATATTTTGGAGTTGACGTGAAGGCACAGAAAAAGAAGAACAGATACAGTTAGGCTTGTGCTGCTAAAGACTGCAACAATCTAATGTGCAGGTATGATTTCATTACTCATCTCTATGAAGTCATCCCTCCCATTTGCTAGGGTTAGGGGCACAGGACCTTCATTAAAGTGGAAAAAGCGTGAATAACTCTAGGTCCTCCCAAACCATATTTGACGCACAAAAAAGTATGACCACCATATTCAACCCACGGTGTATTCCTTTGAAGCATCATGGTTCCTTCACAAGGCAGAAGTAGGGGGCTAGTGGGGCTTACTGCCACCTCCACTGCTGTCCCACACCATTTTTAGTAGGGACCTACAAGCCTCGTTTGCAGTTTCTCATGCAGTTTCTCAGTCTCATGAGGCTTGCAGTTCCTATTAAAAATGATGTAGAGAGGCAGCAGAGGTGACTGCAAATAATCTGTGAATCAAATCTGCAAAAGCGAAACCCACAAATGTGGAAGGCTGTATATCTATCTACCTATCTATATAATGGAAAGTCTAGTAGTGGGCATACACATGGCTGTATCATACCCCTAATTTATGGATAAATGAGCAAATCATCCACGTATCTCACTGTCATGTACTGGATAACCCATACTACTTCTTTGTGGTCTCTGTGCCTCACACAATGGGAATCTTTGTGTATGCGCAGTAGCGTTTTGGAAAGTTCCAGAGCTAAGCAGCTTAGTGGGAACTCCTCCCCCACTCAGTACTGAGCATGCTCAATCCCGCCAAGTCAGTGGTCTGTTAGATAAAAAACGCAATGTCATTTGCTCCATTGGAAAATACCTTTGATGAACATGGGGCATGACTAAGCAAATGATGACACCTTTCCTAGGGGACATGCAGTAAGGGCTGAGTCGTGATACTGCAAACATGGCAAGGTGTTTCATCATGCTAATGGCCCAGACTGATGACCTGTAAGAGGAGTGTATAAAAGAGAAGCGTGTATGCTTGCTCTCTCTGCTTGCTTGAATCTATGTCTGCCAGTATCTCTGCATGTATCTCTGCCTGTGTATCTGCTATTGATCTGCGTATCCTTTATATAGTTGTACATACCGCAACTGAGAAGATTAAAGCCTCCAGGTATTCTTGGACAACACACTCTGTGTCTGTTAGTAACTAACCTGAGAGTAGAGTGGTCAGAGCAATAATGTATCTTTTGTTGTAATTGTACTCTGCTGCACACACTTTTGCTGTTTTTGAAACTCTGCTATATCAGATTGCCTCTGAGGCAATGTGTCCAGAGAGCATCAGCTTCGGAGATAATTTTGTCTTGGTGCTTTAAATCATCTCCCGACATGGTCTTCCCTCAGTTTCTTTCGTCCGGCGATCAGTTAGCAGCTCGGAAGGTTTTCTCTGCTGAGCACTTCTCTTCTTTGGCCTTTCTTCAGACTTTTTTCTTCTCCTTCCAGGAAAACTGTAAGGGCCCCTTCTTCTTATGTATTCTCTCTTCAAATTGTGTGTTACTTGCAGCCGCAAAGTTTTGCTTTCTGACGCCCACTCCAAGTGCCCGTTCTGCCTTGGAGAGGGCCATAACGTTCGGGCCTGCTCTATTTGCAAGGATTTCACCTCGCAAATCCTGAAGAATAGGGCTTCCCGTTTGAAGTCCTACTGCTGGGAGCAGGCTCTTCGCTTGAAGGACCAGGGGGCTACTAACACGGCTCTTTATACCACCTCGGTGTCATTTTGTCCATCTCAAGGCCTCTTGACATCGCAGTCTTCTCTTCTGACTACATTGGTATTGACTTCATCCTCGGTACCGGCGCCCTTGGTATTGATATCAACTCCATCGACTTTGCCGCCTATCTCCTCTCTTCTGAGTATTCCAAATCTTTTGAGGATGCCAGTGGTTCTTCCATCTTCTAGGTCTGGAGATACCTCTTCTAACTCACAGCCGGATTCGACCTAACAGCCTCGCACTGTGCCTACTTTGGCGGAGCATAAGGAGGTCTCTTTGTTTCACTCTTCTAGCTCCAAAGAAGAAGGAGGAGAAACACCACTCTCCTTCACATGCTGCCTGTCCTTTTGGTTATTTGACTGACCACTCTCGGGCCTTTACCAACACCTCTGCCAACGCAACCTCAATCTGTCACTTTGGAGGAGGCAGAGGCTCCCACCCTCTCACCAGTGCATGATCCACTCCAGCTCCCAATACTGTCTGTCCCAGTAACGATGGACCCCACTTCGGATCTGGACCATCGACCTACTCCAACCATTTCTCCTCCCGTGACCATGGACCAGCCTGGAGAAGGGTCCGCCCAAAATCCCCTTCCTCTGGCAGTGACCTCTGGGCATCCTGAGCTATACCATCCACCTGTATCAGGCGCTTCTCAGGCTCCTTCCCAAGACCAGCCATGGTCGAGCATGGCTTGCTCTCTGGGATGTGTCGATCGAGGTAGATCGTCTCACCATCGTGACCATGGGTACTGTGGTGCTCATGATGTCCCATCGGCCGGGGGACTCACTCTTTTCATCGGCATCTCACATAGCCCGCTACGGTCACGAGCATCTATGGAGAGAACAGCCTGGCTCTTATTACTCCTATTCGCCGGCTTATCATGACCGATACCATCCCAATGTTCACCGCTGGTCTCCATATCAACCTCGCCACTCTTGGTCTCCATCGCACTCCCCCTCACGATCACGCTACTGCCATCCATCTCAGTACTGCCTTTCTCGGTCCCGTTCTCGATCCCGGTCTGCATATTACCAACGTTCTCCATCTCTTTCCTGCTGTCAGTCCTGTGGTTGCTCCCCTCGATACTGGGCTGTTTTGCCCCCACCTCGGGTGACCGCTACAGTGTCTTGGCCTCCACCGGACAACCAGCCAGCCTCTCTTTCTCCTCCTACCTTGTCAGCTCCTCTTTTGACACATGCCTATTTCTGCTATCCTGCCGATTTCGTCTGCTCCGACCCCAGTACCAACTTCGATACTAGCTCCATCATCAGTACCAGACCCCTTTTCAGCGAATCAGTCTCAACAGTCTCACCCGCCTCTGTCTTCTCTGTTGTCTGGTTCTTATGATTCCAACAAGGATTCTACCGATTCTACTCCTCAGTCTCACACCTCTCCTCCGCTTACGTTTGGAGAACCAACTCTGGATTTCACACCTGAGGATGTCAAACAGTTCTCTGACATCCTCATCAGGATGGCCAGTGCACTGGGCCTCAACATCTCTGGGTCTCAACATCTCTGGCCCTGATTCAATGGTCCAGGACCCAGTCTTTCTCTATGTTGATGCATGTCCTGCTGCAACAGCACCAATTCCATTTCTGCCAGCCTTGCAGGAAGTTATTAAACACCTGTGGTCTCAGCCAGCCTCCTTCCAGCCGATTCCTCATCGATTGGAACATCAACGTAAGGATGTGGACTTCCTCTTCAATGATCCACTCCAAATTCCATCATTGTTGAGTCCTCCCAGACAAAGCGAGGTAAGAGGGCTCATATGACTCTGCTTGATCGTTAGGGTCGTTATATCTTTGGCCGCCGGTTTTACTCAGCCTCTTCTTTGATCGCCAGAGTCTCCAGCACCCAAGCCTGTCTAGTGGCGTATCATAGAAACATTTGGGATAGACTTTTTCCCTTGATTTCCCATCTACCGGATGACCACCGGGCCACTGCTATTCAGTTCTACAATGAGTCTGTCACACTCACTAATCAACAAATTCAGTCTTCTCAACATGGTGGGTGTGATCACTCTTCACCGTTTTGCCTGGCTTCAATCCACTAGCCTGACTGAGGATAATCGAAAGAGGATAGAAGATCTTCCCTTCAATGGTCAGGGCCTCTTCCATGCCACCACGGATGATGCCGTGGACCACTTTATGAAAGCTCGCCTGACAGGAAAGAAGATGGGTTTCCATTCATCGACTCAGGCCAGAAGGCCCGCCTTGTTCCACTTTCATGGAGGCGCTCTTCCAACTCTTATCGGCCACGGTCTCCACGGCAGTCCTCCCAACAATCTTCTTTGCCAGCCTCTTCATCTCACTGTTCTTTCAGGCACCGTCAGCCTTCCTCCAAGAAGTCTTCATCTACTACAAAGTCTTGCTTGTGACTGCCCTTGCAAGTTGACACCTCTACCACTCTTCCATCTTCCAGGCCATCTGTCCAAGGCCCTAGGACTGGCTCACCACTTCAACACCTGGCGAACCATCACTTCAGACACCTGGGTGCTAACCATTGTCCATCTTGGTTACACCATTGAGTTTCTAAATACTTCTCCTCTTTGAGTCTTCTACTCCATGCCTTCCAGTCCCACTCTTCTCGAGGAGATCGATATGCTCCTTTTCAAAGGGGCTGTCAGGAATTTCTCCCTGCCGGTTTGCAGCCAGCAAAGGAGGAGAGAGGTCAGGAACACTTGGGGAGTCCAAATATACCAAACACCAGGAAAACACAAGCCGAGCCAGGTCAAGGTCCAGTCCAAAGGTTCAGGAGACAGAGATCTGTCCAAAGGGTTTCAGGGAGCAGGAGACACAAAAGTTGTGAGGGCTTGCTAATAATTTGCTGCAAGCAAGGAGCAGCCATGCTGGCAGACTTAAATGGCCTCCCTCTCTGCAACCCATTTCAGCCTTCTGCGTGATTGAGTGCTGATGGGCACAGCTGGCTGGAACTCCTGTGCGACACTGCTGGTTCCTCTCCATCATGAGCTGGCTGGAGCAACTCAGTCTCTGTTTGACCCTCCAGTGCAGGGGATGTTTGCAGGTTGACTTGCTCAGTCACTGGCTCAGTCCCCTGCACAATCAGTTGCTTCTCAATCACAGCATCATCATCTATCACAGGGCTTTGTTTTTGGCCAAATCCACCAGCTTCTTCTCCCAGTACTTCACTGTACCGAAGGCAGACGGCACTCTTCAACCCATTCTGGATCTCTGGGTAGTCAACTCCATCTCCCCCTGAAAGTTCAAGATGGTCACTTTGTCATCCATCCTCCCTCTCCTCAAGTGATAGGAGTGATTTGCATCCATAGATCTGCAAGACATCTACTTCTGTTACCGCCATAAAACTGGCCTGGCCTTTGGTAAACTTTAGATATCATTTTTGATATTGTTGCAGGAATTCAGAGGCAGGGAGACCACGAAGTGAAGGAAAAAGAGTTTATTACAGTTACGCACGGGCTACAAGGCTGGAATAGTTTCCAAAAAGAACCAAGAGCCCTGAACACACTTAGCAGAGCGATTTTATAGTATCAATGACACAAAAAAAACTTCCTCCTGCCCGTCCCACTTTGAGGTTTTGCAATGTTCTCCACTGCCCTTTTACCTCATAGTTGTTTACATTCCAGGGACTGTGTTATAGAACATATTGAGCAGTTAAGCACACTGTGACCGCAACCTTGCATTCAAAGCAGGAACTGCTGCTAACTCTGCCTAGCACAGCACTTTGCAAGACAAGCACATTTCTGAAGGATTTTTCTCATAAGATGAGCACATAGGGTCTTGAGGCTACCTAGACTAACCCTCCCTCAATGGCATATTCATTCCCCCCTTAAATGCATAATTTTCCACAATTATAGCATTTCTTATAGCAATTATTCTAAAGGCACAGTTTACATATTATTCCATGGAAAACATATCAATTGACATCTTGTTGAGCTATGAGGGCATAGAGCGCTGCTGTTTTACTGAAGCAGATTACTTAACCAACACTTGAGATCAGGGATACAGAGACACAGTAGCAGTAACATGAGCACCACAGGTATTATCAGAACAAAGATTGCTTTTAGCCAGCCGAAGTCAGGCAGTCAGGAAGTTATCCAATCAAGCCAATTGTACTAGCCTACAGTTATGTCAGCTACTATATTATGCAACTTGTTAATTTGCACTTCTTTTAATAGCATTGCTATTAAAGCATATACAACAGCTTCTTCTTTCCACTGACCTGATCATTACAGATTGAAAACACTTTAGCATGCAGAGTACAGACAGGCAGATTTAGGAAGGCCATTACTTAAGTACAAAGCAATTCTACAAACAGTGCCTTTACCCATGTTTACTTAGGAAACCAGATGACCATGTGCAGACTACAAGAATGATTTTTCTAACGTTGAATACTTCAGAATGCATTTTTCACATTTAAGCTCATTTACATTATAAAAGATAGTCCAACCAATTTCATGCTGGGGTGACAGCCATCAACATATCTGTCTCAGATGAAAAGACTCCCTGCCTCTTAGATACGTGTTGTCAGGATCATACCCATAACTTTTGTCCTAAGCTCTTTTCATTCTTGCCCAGCCAAACTGTTTATCCCATGCCTATATTGATTGGTGTACTGAGTGAAAGGTGATACCCTCAGTGGCCAAACCAATTAATCCCAGAAGACAAACCATCTATCCATTTACCATTGTAAAAGCTAGTTTCTTTCTAGAACTTATTTAAGGAGGATCAGCCTCCTTCATTCCCATATGACACAATGAACCCATTTCTATAACCAAAGGAGAGATCAACATTGGGATACCTTCCTGGGCATTCCTGTAGAAATGCAAGGGTCTCAAACTTTACATTACAGTTGAGATAGTCTCCTGAGCTTAGTCCATGAGAACATACCCAGCCATTACTGACATTCTCATCTCCCAGCCTTCCTTGCCCAGCATCATCCTCATCATCACCCATAATTGCCACATACACATACATCTGTAGTGATAAGACAGGCAGGGCAGGCCTCCTGCCCTCCTATGCCTGCCACAACCCATACACCGTCTCCGACCTTCAGGATCTGGCCATGCGTGGAGCGGTGCATGCATCCCTGGTCGCAACCGCAGCAGGGACCAGTCCTCGTCTTCTTCCTCTCCAGTTGCAAATCTAGCTGTGCGTTGAGCGATTGGCCTCCGGGTATGCAATCATGGTAGGGCTTAGTCCGAACTTCTTACTGCATCCTGGTGGTTTTCAGCTTCAGAGGTTGCCTTATGTTCAGGGCAACAGTCCAGTCACAGAGAGCCTTTTATCCTACTGTTATATACCCAAGGCTTCATGCTGGCCACCTTTACTGCTGTGGGAGTTGTCACTATTACCTGATGAGCCCTGGTGGCGCAGTGGTTAAATGCCAGTACTGCAACCACAAGGTTGTGAGTTCGATCCTGCCAGGATCCAAGGTTGACTCAGCCTTCCGTCCTTTTGTAGGTTGGTAAAATGAGTACCCAGCTTGTTGGGGGCAATTAGCTAAAATACATTGTAAACCGCTTAGATAACACTAGTTGATAGGCGGTATAGAAATAAATGTTATTGCTATTGCTATTGCTGATAGGGTCTCCTCTACCCTTGACCAAGTTGCCCCCACTCCTTCACCTATATCTCCTGGTTGGAAGGGGTGTGCCTGTGCCTGTAGAAAGGAGAGTCCGTATTCTAACATTTACTCCCTTGTTTTACTCATAGCTTTCCCTAATGCACTAATTCCTTCCTGTAGAGTTATGTTTCCTAGTTCCTTTGTGTCTCTCCTTAATCCGCCCAAAAATGGCTTCATGCTTGGGCTAAAAAAACCAACCTTATGGTTTCGTGAGGTGTGCACCTCATCCTATGCCTTATCATATGAGGTTCTGAGAAATACAAAAAACAATCCTGGTTTTTCTGTTGTGGGCTGCCCGTGGAGTAAAAGTGAAAAGCCTCTGTAAACTGGGCTAGGAAGGTGGTATCATACCACTTGCCCTGTGGTGGCATCCAGTCCAAAGACATAGCCAGAGTTTTTGTCTGAGCCATACATATTGAACTACTGTATCTTCAGGATTCTGAGGTCTTCAGGTACAATGTGACTTCCCAGGTGATTCCTTGAACAGTGGTTTAACCTTGGATGATCTTGTGGGCAAATGCAGGTCTGCTGTGTGAGCCTATATGGTGTGGGCCTTTCAGGGCTGTCGTTGGTCTCTTATCTGTCTCACAGCCTTCAACTCTTCCTTTTTCTCTGCCTTTTTAGTCATAGTCCTTCAGCTGCAGTTCCCCTTTAGCCTGGAAGGGCGCTCTTTTGCCTCTCAGAAGTGCCCCATTACCTTCTCCCTCCCAGCTCAGAGGTGCTCCATCACCTCCTTTAGCCTGCTGGGGCTGGGCCAGGGAGCCTTACCAATTGCCGTTCTATCGGGAAGCCTTGCATCTAGGACTCTGCCTTTTCCTGTGTTCTTCATGCTCTTGCTGCCAACTTCTTCCAGAACGTCACAGTTCCAAGCCCTTGCCCTTCTCTATCTGTGGGATGAAGGACAAAATCTTTTCCTCAGTCTGTTCTTGACAGCTGGTCACAGACACCTTGGTTCGTAGAGCCAATACAGTCAGATTCCTATCTCTCAGCCCTACTTCTCTCTCCTTCAGTGCTTTCATGTAGCTAGCAAGGAAGCTTGCGGCTTTTGCTCTCAGCTCCTTGCTGCTAGAGCTGTTCTCCAAGCACAATTCCTCCAACTCCCTCTTTCCTCTACCACATGGTGCCCATTGGTGGGGTCTTTGCAGCCGGATTTCCAGCGCTGCCTTGCCAGCCCTCTCCATGGCCAGTCGTCCCAGCTCGCCTCTCCTAACTTGCCTGTCCCCCCCTTTGGTGGCAGGGGATAGTTCTGCCAGCTGCTGCTGGAGCCTCTTCTGCCTGTGCCACCTGGTTGTGAACCGCTGTAGGGGCCACTTGGATTTCTGCTGCTGCTGGCACTGCTGGACTTCTGGCTTTTTTCTCCTCTGCCCAATTCTAAAATCCTAAACATCAAATGAACTATGGAAGGGGGGGTGGATCCCCCCTTTCGGGTCTGACAAGCTGGGATTAAGGGCGGGCGTGATTGCAGGGATGGGGTAGCCTCTTCTGTGCTCTCTGCTTCGGCTGCCCTCCCTTGCCAGCTCCGCCCTCCTGCTACTTATCCGATTACACTCCTCGCACACCATTGCTGCCTTGGTTTTCAGCTCCGTCACTCTGGGGCCTGAGGCTCTTCGCTGCCATCAAAGGAGGGGGCCATGGTGCCTTCATGCTCTCTGTCTCCGCTGCCCTCGCCTTCTTGGGCTTCTTGGCTCCCTCTGCCTTCTTACCCTTCACCTCTGCCACTTGCGGGGGTGGCATGCCTTCTCCCCCCTCCATTCTCCCCCCGTCGCTTTCCTGGGCTTCTTAGCCGGTGCCTCAGCTGGGGGGGTGCTGCCATAGCCATCGCTTCTCCTCCAGGAAGCCTCTTTCCCTCACAATGTCGGACGCCTACGGCTGGCAGTACCTGCCGGTCTCGTTCTCTCTCCTCTTTCCTTTTCCCCTTCTCATCTGCCACACACTGGCAGCAGCTGTCACTCCCTATTGCTGGTTCCTCGCAAGGGGGAAGGCAGGCAAACAGGCGAGCAGGCAAGTGAGTAAAAAAACCAGTGGAGGTGAAGAGTGGCTGTTTCCTGAAGAGTCGCTGCTGTAGCTTCAGAACCTCTGTGGATGCTATCTAATACTTTACGTCTCTGTTCTTTGCATTTAGGGGAATTATTCAGTTACTACAATTCCCATGTGTCTATAGTTCCCATGCCAACTGCTTTTCCAAAAAACTCATTGTCAGATAGAGTTTGCAGCCTTTTTTTAAAGAATTCCATGTCAAGGGGGGAAGCCAAAAGTCAGTCTTTTTCTCCAAGAAAGAGGAGGGGTGGGGGTGACGGTGAATGGATGGGAATTTGCAAATTGACAGCTCGTTAAATCTTCACTGAAGCAGAATTTCCTTTCTTCCCTTTTTCTAAGACATGAGAGAGTTTTACTAGGAAATCAGACCGGGGTGGGATGATTTTAATCTTGTGTTGTGTTGTGCCCTTTCAATGCCTTGCACCCCCCCTTCAGCCTGGTCTAAAAATTTGTTTTCTCATTTACACACTAACAGGATTCTTATTTTGCCAAGCCTCCTGGCTTAATGAGTTTGCCAGTTCATTGGAAACAGGAATCTTCCTCACTACTCTCTCCCTAGTTCCCTCAAGGGTTAACCTGAACCTCAGAGCTTTTAGGAGAGGGAGGGGCCGCGGGGATAAGAGACAAGAACAAGAGTTGCATCAGTGTCTTACAAGGAAAGAAAATTAAACAATCAATTTTCAATTACCAAAAGTTTTTGCAGTGTTCATCAGTCATTTATCCATACTTCTTTCTTTTAACCGAATCCACTGTACTCTCTATCATCCCAAAAGAAAGCCTAAACATCCTCACTTCACATGCTGCATTAACTCACCTTGAAGCAGCCCCCCGCTTTTTTTTAACACTTCTCTTTCCCACATTCTACTTACACAGACTTTCTTCAACATGCCATAAACCACCTTTACTTTTTCCATAACTTTAATCTCAATAATCAACATTCTATAACTTTTCTGACTTTCCTCGTCCTTTCTTTACATAATATCCCCTCATTCTATTAACCCTTCACTTATCACATCTCTTCAAAAACTCAACATGCATGAACATCCACAAACAAAGGTTAGGTTTCTCTCCTGGGGCCGTGGGGAAATGGAATGGCTTTGAGCACAGGAGAGGGGGGAAAAAAGAAAGCAGAGAGAGAAATCAGATACCAGGCGAAATGTCGCTTTGCTTACATGCACAAATCTTGGAATTTTTCCTACATACATTAAAGCACTAAAGCAGTGTTTCTTTGTTACCCCAAACCAGGCTAAAAACTGCTGAAAAGTACATCTCCACTTAACCCTTTCTTGGAGTTTTTCAACATATATAATTTCCACTGAAACCCTTTTTGAAATTCTTCAACATACACTGTAAGGGGGTGCAAGTCTTGCTTCCCCCACCACCCATGTCCTCCCCTCCTAAGATCATGACAGACACAAAAGGAAAAAGGAGAGGCTAGTGAGTGAAGGGGTCTCACTGGCCGACACAAAAGGAATACACACCACGCACTATGCCACTGGTCTGCGCCCCTGGACACCCTGAAGGGATTCGACAGTCAGCAACAGAAACCTCAGTGGCCACACATACAAAACACAACTCACACACTCCACTCACATGTCCCTGCCTCCCGCTGTCCCGTTTTCCACTAGAGCAAAGCAGTTTCCTCAACCCGTTTGTCGAGTACTTGGGCTCACTCGGGGAGTGATCAGGTCCCCCTTCCACCCAAAGTGGGTGGGGCTATACTCTCTGGACTCAAACCAGAGCTGGAGTCATACCAGGTATACTTGCCTAGGTCTTTGACGGCGCTCCTCACTCTTCAATGACAGCTGGACTCAAACCAACTGCTGGACTCAAACCAGACTCAATGGAGGCAGGGCTCAGTTTCCTTCCTTCGCTTTCCAGGGTTCCCCGGTCGCTCGTGCCGTTCTGGTGGTCTCAACACAGGCTCCCCCGTTCTTCCGACTAAACAGCCGGTGGCGCCAAGAAGGGGGACGTGTGCCAAGCCTCCCTCCAGGCAAGGTGATCTAGAGCAGCTAACTGCCACCTTTCTGTCTCAGCACCTGCAATCCGAGTCACGACACCATTTATGTTGCAGGAATTCAGAGGCAGGGAGACCACGAAGTGAAGGAAAAAGAGTTTATTACAGTTACATGCAGGCTACAAGGCTGGAATAGTTTCCAAAAAGAGCCAAGAGCCCCGAACACACTTAGCAGAGCAATTTTATAGTATCAATGACACAAAAAAACACTTCCTCCTGCCCGTCCCTCTTTGAGGTTTTGCAATGTTCTCCACTGCGCCTTTACCTCACAGTTGTTTACATTCCAGGGACTGTGTTATAGAACATATTGAGCAGTTAAGCACACTGTGACCACAACCTTGCATTCAAAGCAGGAACTGCTGCTAACTCTGCCTAGCACAGCACTTTGCAAGACAAGCACATTTCTGAAGGATTTTTCTCATAAGATGTTATAAGCACATAGGGTCTTGAGGCTACCTAGACTAACCCTCCCTCAATGGCTGCTTCAATATCACAATTCGGCCCTGTTCTGCCACCCTCAGCCACGTGTTTGTAAGGCCTCCGAACAAGCACCGAGCTAGGCATGGCTATTATATGCTGACTCATACTTGTTTACACCAAAGCAAGCCAGAAACTGCCAGATTTGCTTTAGGAGACCTCCCGAAACAAACACCTTCATTACAGATGCACGTCAAAACAAAGAGACCCCTGCTCCAAGTGAGCACCCTGGCGAGCTGAGAGCTCAGCTACCAAGCTAGCTGCACCTTCATATTGGCTATCCTATTGTCAATTCGGTCCTTAACTCAATCATGTAAATTCTGACCTTTCGGAGACATTGTCTCAAGCCCAAAACTCATTGTTTTCACCCAGACCAGACTAGCCCACAGTCATTCCTTCCCTAATAAAACCCCCCAGTTCCGAGAATTCCTTAGACCGCTCCGGAGTTTCATCCCGCCTTGCCGTTGCTTCGTACTGCGAGCTCCCCTTGGCTGCCACGCCAAGTTTCCTCTCTTCAATTGGACCTCTTCAGGACTACAAGAGAGGTGTCGTATCACCCATATTCCCCCAAAACTCTCATTTCCTATTTCTAGTTAGCTGTTAGGTTGTATTTTCTTAGTAATTTGTCTGCTTGTTAATAAAAATTATTGTTGTTACTTTAACTGTCTGACTGCTCACTGACCTGAACCTGTATACATAGGGTAAAAGATTCCCGCTAAGTTACCCTGCCTCTCGCTCGCTTAAGAGAGTGCTCCAGTTAATTTCCCCATCTTTGCTTGGTTTGTTTGGTCATTTGGGCGCCCCTCCCGGGACCCCCAATTCACGGGGTAACACTTCCATATCGCCATTTGCCCCCAGCATGGGAGGTACCTCTGGTTTGCGGTTGATGACATATGCTACCAGTACAAGGTTCTTCCTTTTGGTCTGTCCACCACCCCCAGAGTCTTCAGCAAGTGCTTGGCCCCTGCAGTATCTTACATATGTATGAAATGCGTCATGGTGTATCCCTACCTGGACGATTGGTTATTGGTGGCACCCAGCAAGCAAACGTTATACGAGGACATTCATCTTACTCCGTCTCTGCTTTCCGATCTTGGTCTCAGGGTGAATCTCAAGAAATCTCACTTGGAACCTACACGCACCCTTGACTTCATCGGAGCCACTTTGGACACCACTTCTGCCATGGCATTCCTTCCGACGAAATGCGTGCAGGTCCTGTGCTGGGCTACAGCAGTGATTCTGTGCAGCCCTTCCATTTCCACTTGCCGAATTCAACAGCTCCTCGGCTACATGGCGGTCACAACCCCGGTCACTTACCTGTCTTGTCTCCATGTCCGTCCTCTCCAACACTGGTTCCTCAGACACTTCAATCCTCTCCTCAACAACCAGCGTTGCATGTTTCAAATTCCACATCCTGTCAAGGATTCCCTCCGCTGGTGGCTGTTGCCTCACCATCTGCTGTCCAGAATGCCCTTTACTGAACCCCATCCACCCCTCACTATCACCACTGATGCATCTCTCATTGGCTGGGGAGCTCACTGCGATTGCCTCTTCGTCCAGGACCACTGGACAGGACTGGAGAAACATCTGTTCATCAACGCCTTGGAGCTTCTGGCGATCTTCAAAGCCATCAGGGCCTTCCGGAAACTGTACAGGTGCTGTCCGACAATATGGCAGCTGTCTACTACATCACCAGAGAGGCACCCACTTGTTCCTCCTATTCCATCCTGCATTACAGATATGGGACTGGTGCATCCTATCAGGACCCTGGAACTCCAGGACACAAGCTCCGAGTCTGAGCCGGAGGCAGAGGGCTTTGAGGCCATGGAGCCTGCTGCACCAGCAGAGCCCACCCCAGAGGCTGCCCCAGACACAGAGCCCTTGGCTCTAGTAGCCCCAGCAGCAGAACCAGGGGCTGCCTCAGACCCAGCCAAGCCAGAAGAGTCAGATAGTGAGATTCAAGAGCAGGCGCCTACTTACCAGCAGCATCGGGAGCAAAAGAGTGCACTCAGGAGGTCAGAGCGTTTAAGTAGAAAATGCCAAGTAATCAGGTTCCAGCTGAGATAGCACCTGGAGGAGTTGCCTGCCTATAAGAGAACTCACTCAGCCTGGGGTCTTTGTCGGCTCACAACTGTCCATTTTGGTATGCTTGTCGCATTAGTGTGGATCCTTGCCTTACCTCCTGGAACGCTGCCCGACCTGCTGGAACATCGCCTCCCTTTGAACTCGGACCGGCTCTGGAAAACTCCTCTTGCTTAAACAAACTCTGGTGCGTGGACTGTTGCTGTTTGCCTGGCTGTGACGTAACAGCCAGGGAACCTCCTTGCTGCAAGAAGTTCCTTAATTTATTGTTGCCTGACTCAGTTGGGGAGAGGGATATCCGGCGAGGCATCCACTGCCTACATGACCTGCCCACTTTCATGAAATGGTGAAAACTGCCATTTTATGACTCTTACTCTCACAAATATTATCCTTTTCTTTATAAACACAGTCTAATATCATTATCCAAAATATGTAACTATATATTTACTGATGAAAGCTATAAACCTATTACAGTAGAGTCTCAGTTATCTGACCCAAACGGGCAGCCGCAGGGTCGGATAACTGGAAGGTCGGATTACCTGGACGCCTGTGGCGGCTGCCATTTTGGGGGCGTGTCAGAGGCGCGTCGGGGCGGGCCTGGGGGCGTCTCTGGGCGTGTCTGGGGGCACGGAAATGCCCACAGCCACGTGCCCAGGCCGCCACGACATCGTTTAATCTGGATGGTCGGATAACCGAGTGTCGGATAACCGGGACTCTACTGTACATAGTTTATAACATCACTAGTTTCCAAATACATGAATACTATTTTATGTTTTAAAAGCCATTACAGAATTCATACACCCAATCCAATTATCATCCTAAATCTTTAGCCACCTTAACCTAATTTGGCAAAAACTTCATCTTAAATTTAACCCACTATTTCCCACAAAAGCATCGGCAAACAGGTTTAATTTGTTTTAATTCACTTTGCTTACAGGTCCCAAATAAATTCATCCCCTTCTTGGGGTGTAGTCTCCCTTTCACAAACCAAAGCCTCCTGATCATAATCTCTCCTAAGGCAGAATCTTGTGCTTGCCTCACCATCTGATTTTCATCTTGATTTCCTTTCACGCCCAGTTATCTCTCTCTCTCTTCTCTATAGTTTCTTGAATTCTTGCTTCATGATGTCCACCATGCTTTTAAATACTCCGTGCATTTGCTCTACAGTCCCCTGTAGAACATTGCCCACCTATTTCAGGATTCAATTTTTCATTTAATCCACAATTATAGTTACACTTCCCTGGAATCTCTAGAGGCGGACATGAAAACAGCACCAGCTTTCCTTGTTAGAATCCAATGCCTTCTTGCAAGTAAATACTATTCAGACTATTCAAAAAGTATATGCACTTAAATTCGTAGTTCTTCTCTTTTTAAAACATCAACACTCAATTTTTAAATTCAAGTTTCCTAGTCTTATGGGGCCAAGAGATTAATTCAGATCTTGATTGCAGAAAGAAAGTAGCTGCAAAAGCTGCTCTGAGCCATCTTAATCAGAAGGGTTCTTTACTTTTATGACAGCAGGGGCTAATTAAGAGTTCTTTAAAAGAAAGCAGGTCACAGGCATAGGGCCTTCAGATCTTCCAATCTAAACAGCGGCGTTTCACAACAAGGGCAAGGTATTACTCCCTTGGGCCTTCCCATTCACAGTACATTTACTAAAAAGTGAATGCATATAATGGGAATTCTGGACCCCAATTAGTAATTCTCCACTCCCTCTTTATTCAGAGAATGGGTAAAAATTCTGACCACAGATCTCTCTGGCTGACACTTTACCATGAAAGCTCTCCTGGCTGCTAAGCAGTTGTCGGGAGCTGCTGCCCACTGGCCTGCCTGAAATCCGCTCTTAAGAAGTTCTTCCTAATTTTTAGGTAGGATCTCTTTTCTTGTAGCTTGAAGCCATGGCTCCATGTCCTAGTCACTGAGCAGCAGGAAAAAAAGCTTGCCCCATCTTCCATATTCTTTCAAATATTTAAGCATGACTATCATGTCACCTCTTAACCTTCTTTTCTCCGGGCTAAACATACCCAGATCCCTAAACTGCTTCTCAGAGCTTCATGGTTTCCATACCTTTTACCATTTTGGTCACTCTTCTCTAGACATGTTCCAGCTTGTCAATATCCATCTTGTCTTGAATTGTGGTGCCCAGAACTGGTCACAGTATTCCAGGTGAGATTTGAAAAGCAGTATAGAGTGGTACTATTACTTCCCACAATCTAGACACTATATTCTTATTGATGCAGCCTAGAATTGTATTGGCTTTTTTAGCTGCCACATCACACTGTAGACTCATGTTCAGCTTGTGGTCTACTAAGGCTCCTAGATTTACTTCCACATGTACTGTGGTCAAGCCTGGGGTCACCCATCCTATATCACACATTTCATTTTTTTCTGCGCAAGTGTAGTACCTTACATTTTCCCCTGTTTAAATTACTTTTGTTAGTGTTAGCCAAGCTCTCTAATCTGTTGAATTCTGATCCTGTCCTCAGGGGTATCAGCTACCCCTCCTAATTTGATGTCATCTGCAATTTGAGAAGCATGCCTTCTATTCCAATTGCCTACCATAGCTGTCCATTTCTGCTTTAATGGTTGTATAGATGAGAGAATTTCAGCAGCTGTTTCTTGTCACACAACCAGATAAAAAGAAATAGCTAGTTAGTTAGTTCAAAGTTTATTGATTAGTCAATTGACCATATCAAACAATTAACAGCAAACATGATAAAATGTAAAAAGGCACAATACATAGAATACAATGCATAAAATGTCATGGGATAAGATAAGTTAGACAAAATAGAATGACATATTATATTAATTAAATTAATAGTAGTACATTATTGTCTTATAATAGACTAAATAGGCTAAAAGGTAATAAAATACAGAACCAGCATATGTTTAGGTAAGTTCATCACCTTTACATGCAACCCCGATATGCTCAATAAAACATCTTCTCAGTTGAATAACCCTACCTATGAATTCTGGTTACAACGTATGTATTTTTACCTTGAAGGAAGTGGGCTAACCATTTATTACGGTCCCAGTGTGTAATTCTGTCGAGTATTGTCTGCAGGTACTGGGCCCTTACTGTGTCGTATAGTTTGCAGCTGAATAGGACATACTCAATATCTTCTATTTCAGACGCCCCACAGACACATGTTCTCTCGATATATGGCACTTCATGGAATCGTCCATATCTGACCATGCTCGAATCTTGCTCTGGTTAAAGCTGTTCTATAATATTGGGTCAGGCCCATTGTCAGATATTTTTCTATTTGAAAGGACTTTTTATTTTGGGCCAACCATTTCATTGACCTAATATTCGCGAGTGTCTCAATATCAATTTGGGCATTTACATCCATAACTCTTTGTTTAAATATTCCTAGATAAAAAGAAATACCTATTGAAATTCCATGTTCTGTACAGCTGTTAAAGATACAGGAGCTGTCCCTTGTTTTCAACCTGGTGACCTTAGGGGAAAAAGCCCACTGATTGTGGAACCACCCAGGAAGATTCATCACCACCAAAATGTTGGAACAACCTGTTGGAAAACATTTTTCACTCTGAGGGACACAGCCTTTCCATCATGGTTGTGTTCCCAATAGAGACACCTTGTAATTCTTAATTTAAAAATGGATACCTTTCGTTACGTCTAGCAGCCACATCTGAATTCCATGCTTAGACCCTGGGAATTACATGGCTGCTGTGGAATTCAAAGAGAACTAAATTGAGGCTGTCATACTTTGGACGTACCATGAGATGATGTGATTCATAGAATCAGAGCTGGAAGTGATCACAATGGCCATCGAATCCAACCCCCTGCTATGCAAGAATACACCATCAAAGCGTCCCCAACAGATGGCCATCCAGTCTCTGTTTAAAAGCCTCCAAAGAAGGAGGCTTCACCACACTCCCAGCCAGCCCATTCCACTGTTGAACTGCTCTTATTGTCAGGAAGCGCTTCCTAATATTTACATGGAATCTCTTTTCCTAAAGGTTGAAGCCATTGCTCCGTGTTCTAGTCTCTGGAGCAGCAGAACAGGCTTGCTCCATCCTCCGTATGACATCCCTTTAAATATTTAAACATAGCTATCATCTCACCGTGCTGGAATTCCAAGGGTGCCAGAGTACCCTAGGAACAGGTTGCTAGGCAACCAGAATAGCTCTTCATGAGAGAAACCCAGCCCAGGGTGTGAGGGAAGGGCTGGTGGCTGAGACGAAAAGGTATAAAGGCAAACACTGATGGTAATCAGTCTTCAGTAAGAAAGAGCTCTGAAGTAAAGTTCCTCAGTCAGTCAGGGAGGTTTCTGAGAGGGAAGGGTTTAATTCTCAGGGAAGCCTAGAGAGAGGCAGGAGAGTAACTATAGAATCTGGTCAGAACGTGTAATCTAGATTGGGGGTTGAACCTTTGGTGAGAGTGTAACCAAAGGGCTGTTTATGATACTTATGCTTATAAGATCACAGAATCATAGAATCGTAGAATCATAGAGTTGGAAGAGACCCCAGGGGCCATCCAGTCCAACCCCCTGCTATGTAGGAATACACATCAAAGCATTCCCAACAAATAGCTATCCAGCCTCTGCTTAAAAACCTCCAAAGAAGGAGACTCAACCACACTCCGAGGCAGCCTATTCCACTGCCGGACAGCCCTGATCGTCAGGAAGTTTTTCCTGAGGTTCAGGTGGAATCTCCTTTCCTGCAGCTTGAATCCATTGCTCCTTGTCCTAGTCTCTGGAGCAGCAGAAAACAAGCCTGCTCCCTCCTTGACATGACATCCCTTCAAATATTTAAACATGGCTATCATGTCCCCTCTTAACCTTCTCTTCTGCAGACTAAAAATACCCAGCTCCCTAAGCCATTCCTCATACAGCATGTCTTCCAGACCTTTCACCATTTTGGACATCAAAATATAAGATATATAGATATAAGATATACATAAGTTATATGGATATACATAAGATATATAGATATAAGACAGATATAAGACATATAGATATACATAAGATATAAGGAAACTATCTAAAAGTACTCTGAAGAACGGTATTTAAGTTTAACCTGCATATGAACGCCAATACTTTGTTCTGTATGTTGTTTTAATAAACACTACAGATTATTTTTATCAATACTGACTCGGCTGAGTGATATATAATATTTAAAGACTCACAGAAAGCATGCTACCATTCACCTAAAAGGGGTTCTAAATAGCCATTGAAAGGCGTCACTCTTTACACAAAGATGGTGCTATAAAGGGGGAAGGCAGAGCTATGTGTGTGATGAGACAGGGCGCCTTTTCAGACTGGGGAGCTGCTGTAGCAATCTGAGAGAGAAAGAAGTAGGCACTGCCACCGTCACCTCTTCATCTTTTCTTCTCCAGATTCAACATACCCAGCTTCCTAAGGCTTTCCTCAGAGGGCTTCATGGTTTCCAGGCCTTTGACCATTTTGGTTACCCTTCTCTGGACACAGTCCAGCCTGTCAGTATCCTTCTTGAATTTTGGTGCCCAGAACTGGACATAGTACTCTTCCAGGTTAGGTCTGACTACAGCAGAATATAATGATACTACTACTTCCCTCAACCTAGACACTATATTCCTATTGATGCAGCCTTGAATCGTATTGGTTTCTTTAGCTGTTGCATCACGCTTGATGCAGCAGCTAAAAAGCCAATTGGCTGGGAGAGTCTGGGAACTGGGGAATACTATGTTGGATGGCTTCTGGACATTGTGACACTCCTTCACATTAAGAGTAACTGACAAAGCTGTGCCTGGCAGCATGTCCCACTATGCTCAGCAGGACTTGCTCTTAGGTAAATGCACAGTGGATTTCAGCCTTAGATACTACTCCTGTACTGCATTGCTTGCACCTGGTCACATCACTAAGAGGGCGAGTCCCAAACATCATACAAACTGTGCTAGTGTGCATTGTGTGAAAGGGACCTAGGGGTCTTAGTGGACCATAAGCTGAACATGAGTCAACAGTATGATGCAACAGCTAAAAAAGCCAATGCAATTCTGGGATGCATCAAAAGGAGTATAGTGTTGAGATCAAGGGAAGTAATAATAGCACTTTATTCTGCTTTGGTTAGACGTCACCTAGAATACTGTGTCCAGTTCAGGAAGGATATTAACAAGCTAGAACATGTCCAGAGGAGGGCTCTCTTCATAGGGCATGGTTTCCAGGCTTTCTACTGTCAGGAAAAAATGGAGGTGACAGTCCAAACAGAACTGACCCCACACCTCCAAGCCTGGAGGAAAGAAAACTAACACACGCTGCATCTTCAGGCTAAAACAGAAAAACCTTTATTGCAGATTGCATGTTCACAGAGGCAAGCAAAAACAGAAGAAGAAAAAGAACAGAACAGAACAGAACAGAGTGAGTACAGAGTGATCCCACCCTTTACATATTGTCTTTGGTAAACAGGCAGACGTCATGAGTGTCACACAGGAAGACTCAGTACAATTCCCGTGTGAACTGCTAGACACTAAGTGCAGACCAAACAAACCTACATATTAGCTAAGCTGTTTCTTCTCAGCACACATCTTGCAGTTTGTGACCTTGTGCAGCGCAGCTAATCAGTACACAGAGACTCCTCTAGCAGCTTGGATTTGACTGCCAAGCTCATCATTCTTTAACACTTCCCTACTGATTATGGAGCAACACTACACTTTGGGCAGAATCCAGCATCCCCAACATGTCTAACATACGAGCATGAACAATTGCAGACAAAGGCTTAGTGCAAACATCAGCTACATTTTCTTGAGAAGACACATAGCACAGGTCAACCAGTTTATCACGAATACACTGTTTCACATTTTGGAACTTGATGTCAACATGTTTTGAACGAGCTTTCACCTGTTCACTTTTAGCCATTTGTATACACGCTTGAAAATCACAAAACACATGAATGGGCATCTTTATGGACACATGGAGATCTTTGAGCAACTGCACAAACCATACCAACTCATCACACAAAGCAGATAGACTCGCATACTCTGCTTCTGCTGTGGATGTCGCAACTGTACCTTGTTTTTTTGCTTTCCACTCTATGGCAGCTCCACTGTACTTCAAAACACACCCTGAAGTACTTTTGCGATCTGCCACATCCTCAGCAAAATCACTGTCAGAGTAGCACACAAGTTCTGGCACTTGTACAGAAGTTATACGCAAACGGTAATCCACAGTACCCTTGAGATACCTCAGCACCCTTTTGACACCTTGCCAATGATATTGAGTGGGCTGAGCACATGCTCTTGCCAGAACGTTGACACTGAGTACAGTGTCGGGCCGCCTGGCCCCAGCTATATAGAGAAGACTCCCAATGACAGACTTAAACAATTTCACATCTGGAAATACCTCTTCACTGACATGTTTTGTAAACCCTGATATCATGGGCATTTTCACAGATTTACAGTCAGACACGTTACACTTTTCCAACAAGCTTTGAATCTTTTGTTTCTGACACAGCAGAAAATCACCCTTGGCTCTTTGTATTTCAACTCCAAGATAATGTTGAACAGGCCCCAGATTCTTGATCTGAAACTTCTTGCCCAGTTCATTGGTAAACACTTGCACCTGTTTTTGTGTACCACAGATCAAGCACAGATCATCCACATAGGCCAGGAGTATTTCTAAACCTTCTCCTGCACCTCTGACATACACACAGGGATCTGCAATGCTTTGCTTAAACCCACACTCCTGCAAAGCATTGTCCAAACAATGGTTCCAACAGCGTGCAGCCTGTTTCAGTCCGTACAAAGAACTCAGCAACCGGCAAACAAGATTTTTTCTCCCTCAACCACAAAACCATCAGGTTGGAGCATGTACACTTCCTCATGCAAGTCAGCATTGAGGTAAGCTGTGGTGATGTCAAAATGTGTAACCAGGAACCCTCTCTGTCCTGCAATGGCTAAAGTTAGCCGAATGGACTGCATTTTGACCATGGAAGCAAACATTTCATCATAAGTTTTTTCATCTTGGGCAAATCCCCTGGCGACTAACCTTGCTTTATGGTTGACTTGCCCATCAGCTGTGGTTTTCAACTTATACACCCACCTACAGCCAATGGGAGTGACACCCTGGGGCAACTCACACAGAGAATAAACATTGTGTTGTGCAATGGAATCAATTTCACTTTGCATTGCTTCCCACCACGGCTTTGCTTCCTCTTCAGGCATCTTGAGGACATCAGCAAATGTATTGGACTCACAATTTACCGCACACACACGCACAGACGGAGACGAGTAGGGAGAATAACGCTTGGGCAGTTTGCCTTTCGTCTTCCTCTCAGACCTTCTTGGCACAGGCAAAACTTTCTCATCAGCACTGTGGGACCTCTTAAAAGGCTGCCTCGGTTCTTCCTGAATCTGAGACAAAGTCTCCTGTTTGACAACAGCTCTCTCCCTCTGCGCCTCCCCCTCGGCAGGCTCAGCTTTAACCCCCGACGGGCCAGGCGCAGAGTCAGGAGGCTGCCCAGCTGCAAAAGACCCACCAGGAACTGGGAGAAAGATTTTAGAAGCTGCCTACACACGAGACCAGTTGGCATGTTCTTCAAAAGAAGCATTCCTGGACACCAGACAATTTGTTCCCCCTGCATAGAGACGATACCCTTTGCAGTTGGGAGCATAGCCCATGAACCTCAAAGGCTGGGCTTTTGGCTCCTCTTTTCTCCGCTGACTCTTAGGAATGTGTACCCAGGCAAAACTGCCAAAGACCCTCATGTGCGCAATAGAGGGCTGGTTGCCAAACAGGCGATCATAAGGAGTCATTTGGAACACAGAACTCCAAAGCCTATTGTGAATGTAGCAAGCAGTCAGCATTGCCTCTCCCCAAAAGCTCGGAGGCAAATCAGCATCACAGAGCAAACTGTGCATGAGACTGCAAAACACCTCCATGCCTCTCAGCAACCCCATTTTGGAAACTGGAATAAGCAGCAGTGGTCCTATGGACAATGCCCTGGGACTTAAACCACTTTTGCATGCTCTCAGACAGAAACTCTGCCCCTCTGTCTGTTTGCAGAGCCCTCATGGGACAACCAAACTGCCTCTCCACGTAAGCACACCAGTTTTTGAGTATTTGGCACACTCCAGACTTTTGCTTGAGCAAATAACACCACATGTACCTGCTGAAATCATCTACGAGCAGGAGACAAAACCGTGCACCCCCCAAGGACTGTTGACTCATTGGACCAATGATATCGCAATGCACAAGTTGAAAAGGAGCATTCGAAACTCTGGTACTGAAACTGGGTACAGCTAGTTATTTTGACTTAGACTGTTTACACACAGCACAGTCACGAAACACATCACAGGGCTTTAGAGAGCATCCCTTACAGCTCCCAGCTAACTTTTTCAACACAGAAAAACTAGCATGCCCTAGTCTCCTATGGAGTAAATGAACACACTCATTATGGATTGGTTTGTTGTCAAAAACAGCACACACACAGTGGTGAGGTTGCAGCTGGTACAACCTTTCTGACAATTCAGCTACAGCACACACAGCGCCACCCTTTAACACTTTGCCCAGCTTTTTGGTGAACACCACCTCAAAACCATGCTCTGTCAGCTCTGACACAGAGAGCAAACAGAAATCAAGTGAGGGAACAAATAGCACATTGTCTAGACACATATTCAGAGACGGAACAAAAGCTGTGCCCTCCCCAAGCACCTCAGACCTAGCTCCGTCTGCCAAGGACACAGTAGAAACACTGGCTGGGTTGAGGCTCTCAAACAAACCCTCAGAGTTAAATAAATGTTGCCTACCAGGAGCCAGCAAGTGTCAGCAGCACTGCAAGAGTCTTCAGGCTCACCGCCTGTTGCCAAGGCGAGGCGTGGACGTCCTCCTCCGAAGCCGCCCCGCCAGCTGCCTCTGCTGCCACCACTTTTCCCGCTGCCTCTCCCACTGCCTCTGGCTGGTCCTGGCCTCTCACCTTGCTTCAAGAATGGACAGCCTCTCTTGAGATGAGAAGTGGAACCACAGCAAAAACACCTCCTCACAGCATGCGCTCGCACCAAACCTTCCTGCTTGCACTCACCGGCCGGAGCAGGCTTCCTGCTGAAACTTGACTCCACAGACATCTGCAGCACATTCCTGCGAGCTCTTTTTTCCTCCTCTTCAAGCAGATGAGCAGTTACAAGAGAAACAGTCAAATCTCTCTCTGGGACAGATTCTAGGGTGGCGATGATCATTTCCCAGCTGCCATTCAGGGAATTCAAAATGCAAAACACTTTATCAGACTCAGTCAGAACTTTTCCCCTCTCACGCAAAGCAGCGAAGAGGTCAGCCAACCCTGTCAGATGATGCCAAACAGAGTCTCCAGGCATCAGCTTCAAATTGTAGAGCCTAGCTGTTAGGGAGTATTTAGACCCAGCCGTCAGGCTCACATACACTTGCCTGAGGGCCTGCCAACACTCCCGAGGTGTGTCAAAATCACAAAAATGAACCAGCTGGTCATCCTCAACAGCTAGAAAAAGCAACAACATGGCTCTCCTGGTCATTCTGACAGCTACCTCTGGATACGCAGGGAGGTCTAAAGGGTCTGTAAAGACACCCCAAAGACCTTCAGCCTGCAGGTACTGCTGCATTTTCACTGACCAAGCCAAATAATTGCTCCAAGTCAGCCTCGGCAGAGACTGCCCTGCAGGGAAAGGAACTTGAGCCATGGCTTCTCAAAACTTCAAACAACAGCAACTCAAAAGAAAAACACACCATAAATCAGCCTGAAGGCAACCCAGGGCGCACAGCGGAAGCGGCTGCAAGGCCCATAACCTGTCAGGAAAAAATGGGGGTAACAGTCAAACAGAGCTGACCCCACGCCTCCAAGCCTGGAGGAAAGAAAACTAACACACGCTGCATCTTCAGGCTAAAACAGAAAAACCTTTATTGCAGATTGCATGTTCACAGAGGCAAGCAAAAACAGAAGAAGAAAAAGAACAGAACAGAACAGAACAGAGTGAGTACAGAGTGATCCCACCCTTTACATATTGTCTTTGGTAAACAGGCAGACGTCATGAGTGTCACACAGGAAGACTCAGTACAATTCCCGTGTGAACTGCTAGACACTAAGTGCAGACTAAACAAACCTACATATCAGCTAAGCTGTTTCTTCTCAGCACACATCTTGCAGTTTGTGACCTTGTGCAACACAGCTAATCAGTACACAGAGACTCCTCTAGCAGCTTGGATTTGACTGCCAAGCTCATCATTCTTTAACATCTACCATTTTGGCCGCCCTCCTCTGGACATGTTCCAGCTTGCCAATATTCTTCCTGAACTGTGGTGCCATGAACTGGACACAGTAATCCAGGTGGCGTCTGATCAAAGCAGATTCACTGGTAAAGTGACAGAGAGCAGGAAAAGAGGAAGACCACACGAGAGATGGACTGACTCAGTCAAGTCATACCTCAAAGCCTTTGACAAAGAAGCTCCTTTTTATATAAAGACTTCTTAGGTTTGGCCCACCCCCTTTCATCCTTGTCCTCTGTCCAGGTGAAATTTTGTAAACAGCATAGTGAAGGAGTGCTGGAGAAACACAGGCCATTTTTGCCCTATACTGTTCTAGTGCGATTATTCCACTTTCAACCTCCTGTGGAATTCTGGGGTTTGTAGTTTACTGAGGCCCAAGAGCTCTCTGGCTGAGAAGTCTAAAAGTCTCTCCCTAAACTGCAAACCCCAGGATTCCCTAGGATATTGAAAGTGGAATAATAGCACTATAACTGTGTAGTGCAGAAATGGCCACAGATTTTCCATGACAGGTTGCAACAGTGTGCCTCCAGTAAACGATGCAATAAACAGGATTTTCCTTTTGCCAATCTGATTATAGCTATAGGTGCCTGCCTGCAACACGCAAGACAAACAGCAGCTGGCTCCAGAATTCCTTCACTGAGCATGTGTGAACAGCAAAGCGGAAAGAAAGGAGGAATGCAGATAAGCCTGGCTCAGCAAGTCCTTCCAGCATGTTTTAAAAAATAGATCTGTAAATCTGACCACCAAAATGGAAGCTAGTGAAAGAAAACTGTACCCATGAAAATACTGTCAGCCATCCACATTTGCTAGGGTTAGGGGCACATGTTACCCTGATTTCCAGGAGTCCTGAGAGTCCCGGTCACTGAGTCGGTTATTTTGAGTTCAGGGGGGTCCTGTCACTGTTCTCAAAATATAATACGGGGAAGGAAAATTAGCTTGAGCACAAGTTGGTAAAGCGAGAGGCAGGGTAACTTAGCAGGATCTTAAAACCCAATGTATACCAGGTCAGGTCAGATAAAAAACCAAGCCAAAAAGATCTAATAAATTATTTTTATTTTATTTTTATAATTTGTCAGTCACTGCGCATTCACACATGGTCACACTCATTCACACAGAGCCTAAAAGAGAATAAAAAGGGAGGAAAATTGATAGGGGATTTTAGAGAGGGTTTCAGGGTAATACTCCGCCTGATTCAGATGTCCGAGAAGGTCAAATTAGGATGGAGAGTGAAGAGCAGTGAAACTCAACACGTGGAAGGGGGCTGAGGGGGACATTTGGCAAACAGAGTGACAGCAAGCTGGGAGGCAAGCGAGAGCAATCCCCCAAACTACTTAAAACAGGGGTTTTTTATAGGGAAAAATGTACCTGGAGGGCTAGTCCTTTCCCGGGGAAAACAATAGAAAGAGGGGCTAGATCAAAGCCCTCAACGATGGACATCTCCGGCTTGATGATTTTCCATGGTTTGTGAATGTCTCTGCTGGAGTAGAACAAAGTCATCAGCAAAGTGGAAATTGCCCTCATTTGGCAAACTGATTGTAATTCTATCGAGCTACTATTTTGGGGCAGGGAACCCCTTGCGTGCTTGATGGTTGGACTGTCTGGAGGGCTCCTTGGGGTTACATGACAGATTAAGTCACTGGCCAGACCGGAATTTTCCTAACATTGGCCGTTCAGCCGCTCCTGCCCACGTACTCGTCCAGTGACCCTGTCAGACACGTGGAATGATCTCTAATATTAGCCGCGTGGAGATATCAGTTTGATGTAATGGATTAATAAATTGTAGACCCTGGGAGAGAGAGCCATTGACCACAGTAACACACAGGACCCCTGCAAATGTGGGAAAACTGCAAATATCAAAGTGTGTAGTGGGAGTGAGGGAGGGGCCAAGGCATGGTGGAGAAAGCAGATACCAAGAGTCCAAACCAAGTCAAGGAAAGGAGAGGAAAAGAGGGGAGTTTGGCATGGTGGCCTTCCTACACTTTGTTTCTATCACCTATCTCCTCCTTTGGGTGTGGGGCACATTGGGAAAAGCTTTGTGGTGCCAAGAAATAAGGTTGCAAGCCACCCTTAGCTGGCCTGGCAGTGGCTAGTGAAGGAGGAGAAGGACCAGAGGCAGATTCTTAAAGGGCTGCATGGCCCGATCAGAGATGCTGAGAGGGAAAGTTCCCTCGGAAAAGAAGCACCTGAGTTGGGGGCAGGCAGGGGTTGGAGAAACTTGAAAATAATCAAAGATGTGGAAGTCAAACTCGCAAATGGGAGGCTCAACTGTGCTTTGGAAGAAGCCTTCATGTGACCTCTAGAAAGGTCAAGAAGTTTTCATTTGCCCACAGAAACTTTTCCTGACTTGGTTGTTCCATTGGTGCGCAGGTGGTCATTTAGTCTCTCCTCCCAGTTCAAGGATATGGAACACATAGGGAAAGGGCAATAGCAGAGGTCAACAACTGGCTCCGCACGTGGTGCCACCAGCATCGGTTTGGGTTTTTGGAACATGGCCTGAATTTCCATGAACGTGGGTTTCTGGAGAGGGATGGGCTGCACCTCACGAAACTTGGCAGGAATGTTTTTGCAAACAGTCTCACAAGGAAGATTAAGAGGTCTTTAAACTAAGCTCCGCTGGGGAGGGAGACAATATTATTCAGGGCAAGGACTCGATGAGCGCAGGGGGAAAAGGCCCAAATGATACTGGACAAGTAGTACAGGCAGCCAATGGTGGGAGGAGTAGAAACAATAGTACAGGACTTGCAGGAAGGGCCCAGGGACTTAAGTGTCTCTACACTAATGCACAGAGTATGGGAAACAAGCAGGATGAACTTGAACTCTTAGTACAACAAAATAAATACGATTTGATAGACATCACTGAGACCTGGTGGGATGAGTCTCATGACTGGAATATAGAAATAGAGGGGTATAGCCTATTTTATAAAAATAGACCAAACAAGAAAGGAGGAGGAGGATGTTTACACCTGTGAAGAGATCTGTGACTTAAACCCAGTAAGCCAGGTCAAGAGCATTTGGGTAAGAAGGCAGCGAGAAATAATAGGGATATTCTGGTGGGGGTTTACTACAGACCTCCAACCCAGGCTGACGCCTTCCTCAACCAAATGACTGCACATTCAAGGAGGAGAGATACAGTAATAATAGGAGATTTCAATTACCCGGATATATGCTGGCACTCAAACTCTGCCAAGACAGCAAGGTCCAGCAAGTTTCTTGCTTGTCTTGCAGACAACTTCATGGTCCAGAAGGTGGAAGAGGCCACAAGGGGATCAAATATTCTAGATCTGATCCTGACCAACAGGGATGACCTTGTTAATGAGGTAGAAGTGATTGGATCTTTAGGGGGGAGTGACCATGCCCTATTGGAATTTGGCATTCAGTGGGAAGGAGAAGAGAAGGGTAGCCAAACACTCATCTTAGATTTTAAAAAAGCGGACTTCAGTAAACTTAGGGAGCTGCTGGCTGGAATTCCATGGTCAAGAACAGTGAAAGGGAAAGGAGTTCAGGAGGCATGGGAGTTCCTTAAAAGGGAGATACTGAAGGCACAGTCTAAAACTGTGCCAATAAGGAGGAAAAATGGAAGACATCTGAAGAAACCAGAATGGTTGACTAAAGAACTCTCAGCTGAGCTCAGTGTTAAAAGAAACATGTATAGGAAATGGAAGAAGGGGGAAACCACCAAAGAAGAATTTAAGCAGTAGCCAGGAGATGTAGGGAGGAGGTCAGAAAGGCTAAAGCACAGAACGAACTTAGGCTGGCCAGAGATATTAAAAACAATAAAAAGGGCTTTTTTAAATACGTCCGCAGCAAAAGGAAAAAGAAGGAGACGATAGGGTCGCTGTGCAGAGAAGATGGTGAATTACTCCCAGGGGGAAGAGAAAAGGCAGAACTACTTAGCACCTTCTTTGCCTCAGTTTTTTCCCAGAAGGATACAAGCACTCAACCTGGCGGTTGGGGAGCCGGTGAGGAAGCACGGGAAATGAGGCACATAATAGGTAGAGGGGTGGTACAGGAATACCTGGCCACACTGGATGAATTCAAGTCTCCAGGGCCAGATGAATTGCATCCTAGGATATTAAAAGAACCAGCAGAAGTCATTTTGGAACCGCTTGCTATAATCTCTGAGAAATCTTGGAGGACAGGAGAAGTTCCAGCAGACTGGAAGAGAGCAAATGTTTTCCCCATCTTCAAGAAGGGAAAAAAAGAGGACCCAAATAATTATCGCCCACTCAGCCTGACATCAGTACCCGGAAAGATCCTGGAGCAGATCATTAAGCAGGCAGTTGCTAATCACTTAGAAAGCAAGGCGGTAATCATGAGAAGTCAACATGGATTTCTCAAAAATAAGTCATGCCAGACTAATCTTATCTCTTTTTATGATAGAGTTACTAGCTTGATAGATGAAGGGAATGCTGTGGATGTAGCGTATCTCGATTTCAGTAAGGCCTTTGACAAAGTTCCCCATGACATTCTTGCAAAGAAACTAGTAAAATGCGGGCTGGACAGGGCTACTGTTAGTTGGATTTGTAATTGGTTGACCGACCGAACCCAAAAAGTGATCACGAATGGCTGCTTTTCATCCTGGAGAGAAGTGACTAGTGGGTGCCACAGGGTTCTGTCCTGGGCCCAGTGCTGTTCAATATTTTTATCAAGGACTTGGATGAAGGAATAGAGGGCATGCTCATCAAATTTGCAGATGACACCAAATTGGGAGGGGCTGCTAATACGCCAGAGGACAGGATCAAAATTCAAAATGACCTGGACAGTTTGGAGAGCTGGGCCAAGGCTAACAAAATGAATTTCAACAGAAAGAAGTGTTCCTACACTTAGGTAGAAAAAATGGAATACAGAAATATAGGATGGGGACACGTGGCTGGATAGCAGTACGTGTGAAAGGGATCTAGGAGTCTTCATAGACCACAAGCTGAACATGAGTCAGCAGTGTGATGCAGCAGCCAAGAAAGCCAATGCAATTCTCAGCTGCATCAATAGGAGTATAGTGTCTAGATCGAGGGAGGTACTGGTACCACTCTACTCTGCTTTGGTTAGACCTCATCTTGAATACTGTGTCCAGTTCTGGGCACCGCAATTCAAGAAGGACATGGTCAAGCTGGAGCATGTCCAGAGGAGGGTGACCAAAATGGTGAGAGGCCTGGAAGACATGCCCTATGAGGACAGACTTAGAGAGCTGGGGATGTTTAGTCTGCAGAAGAGAAGGTTAAGAGGGGACGTGATAGCCATGTTTAAATATTTGAAGGGATGCCATGTAGAGGAGAGAGAGGGCTTGTTTTCTGCCGCTCCAGAGACCAGGACAAGGAGCAATGGATTCAAGCTGCAGGAAAGGAGATTCCACCTGAACCTCAGGAAGAACTTCCTGACGGTCAGGGCTGTCTGGCAGTGGAATAGGCTGCCTCGGAGTGTAGTGGAGCCTCCTTCCTTGGAGGTTTTTAAGCAGATGGCCGTCTGTCGGGAGTGCTTTGAGAGTGTTCCTGCACAGCAGGGGGTTGGACTGGATGGCCCCTGGGGTCTCTTCCAACTCTACATTTCTATGATTCTATGATTCTGTGATTTCCTTGGTGTATAGTGTTAGTGTTAGTTTCTTCAGCCACTGACCCCCATCTCAGGCACTCCTTTTCCAGGGGAAACTTCCTTTTTGGCAGCTCCAATAACGCCACACAGCCCTTTAAAAATCTGCCTCTGGTCCTCTTCCTCCACCAGCTGTTGCCTAGCCAGCTAAGGATAGCTCACAGTCCCATTTCTCAGCATCAGAAATCCTGATGCCCCTCACACCCAAGGAAGGAAATGGGTGAGAGGTATAAGGCCACGATCTGACACCCCCATCACCTTCCCTTTCCTTTCCTTGACCTTCTGTGGATTCTGGGTACCTGTTCTCCCAACTATGGCTCATGCTCCTTCTCACAGACAGACAGACACACACACATTTTAATATTTGCAATTTTTCCACATTTCCAGGGATCCAGTTCCCCTAACCCTAGCAAATGTAGAGAGCCAACTGTATTGCCAAAACTGGAGAATTTATAGTCTAAAATACAGAGCGTAAATTCTCTAAAGTATAAATTCTCTAGTCTCTATACTTGTTGGAGTATAAATTCTCTAGTTCTCTAATTTTGGCAATACTAGAGCATAGAGTCGATACTCCAGTATTACCAAAACTAGAGTTTTTGCATCCTTGTCTCTCACTCAGAGCCACAAAATACTGCAGACTCAGGGCCAAGCCTTCAGATTTGGCAACTCTAATGAATTCTGTGATGCTAGAGCTGTGGTCTCATTCCACATTCCAATTTGCTTGTGGGGAGATTTTGTATTCTAATCTGTTTTGGGGTGCAGGGATTGTGGATCTGGGAAATGTTTGGAAGAACATCTGGATTAGACAAGATAGATTCCCTACAAACAGAAGTCAGCACAATCCCTGAGCCGTGCAGCCCTAGACAATGGGAAACCCCTCCCACCTTTAGACTGTAGCTCCCAGGATACTCAGGCATCAGGCATTCAGTCCTGATTCAGTCTGAGTAAATCTTGTCCTGATTCTTTTCAACCAGGGCCTTCTCATCCTACACAATAATAGTGCCATGGATCCACTTTAACTACCATGGCAACATTCCATAGAATTCCATAGAATTCTGGTTCCGGCACTTGGCCACATCAATGGCAGACGCGATCTAGCAAGCTCTGCAAGATCACAGTCCCCAGAAGCACCATGCCTAACAAGGAGGGGTCTCCCCTTCAAGCTAGTGGACACCCCTAATTTACAAGGGGTCTGAAGACCCCATAGAGCTAAGATCGGGACCTGTGAAGTGTCTGCTTGGGAACCGAGCAGACACAGCAAGTCTTGAGGCTACGGGGGATCTTGCACTTCAGTGGAGCCATGTGTGTGAAAGAGTCACTCCTTACATGGACATTACAATGTCTGCAACCAGACTTCTTGTTGTGTAAGAAAGTTGATTTTATTGTTTTATAGCTACAATAAACGAGAAGGCCTTTGCTTTTAGCAGTGTTGACAATTTCCTATAAACTTTGGCCATTACATACTACACCGTTATTGTGCTCTTATTCCATTTTTAACATACTGGGGGTTCCAGTTTAGGGAGGGGAGTTTAGACTTCTCAGCCAGAGAGCTCTTTGGCCTCAGGAAACTACAAATCCCAGAATTCCATAGGATGTTGAAAGTGGAATAATAGCACTATAACAGTGTAGAGTGGAAATGGCCTTTGAAACCTCCTTGCCAATTTTTTTTTATAATCATTTTATTAAAAGTTAACGAATAAAACAAATAATGTTTGTTGTTATTTTTGTTGACATATTCTTGATACTTCCAATCCGATCTGGATTTCATTTTCAATATCTCATAGCTTAGCTTTATCATTGTACTGCATTTTACAGCTATTTCACATGTTAGAACTTGCATTACATTCACCATTTTCCAGCTTCATGATAACAACCGCAATCTTTTAATCTTTTAAACACATAGTACCATGAATTACAGACTTCTATCACACGTCACCCAGCAACTACCCACAATTTGCCATTCTTTCTGAATTTCGTCATCTGATTTCCCTTTTAATCTTTGAGAGACCATATCAGCATTTTTATTTTAAATAAAAGTTCCCCACCATTGCTCTATTGTAGGTATTTGCTGTGATTTCCATACCTCTGCATATTCAGTGCATGCTGAAGTCATCATATATAATAATATTCTCCAATATTTCTTGATATTAGTGCCATCAACTATATCTGTCATATTCAACAAGTACATTTCAGGCATCATAGCAAACTGTACCTTCAATATTTCACAAATTTTGTTGTGTATTTCAGTCCAATATTTCTTGACCTTTGAACATGTCCACCACATATGGTACATAGTGCCCACCTCTTTCTGGCATTTCCAGCAAAGTCCAGTACCTGTGTTATAAATCTTTTTTAGTTTATCTGGAGTTAGATACCATCTATATAACACCTTATAATAGTTCTCTTTCAGATTCTGGGCCACTGTAAATTTATTTGTCTTTTCCCATGTAATCATCACCTCTTTAACTGTTTCTTCATGCTTCTCCTGCTGAAAAAGTTCTTGGCAAATTTGAGCTAATAGATGAGGAGGGTTTTCAAACAGCCATTTAATCACTCCAGTTTTTTCCTTTCTTTCTATACCGTATGTCTTTACATCCGTCTGAAACCTTTCAGTTAGTTGCCTATAAGGAAACCAATTTAAAACTATTCCTTCTTGCTCTAATTTTCCTCTTGTTTTAAGCTGAAGATTTGACTCTGACTTCTCAATTATGTCATCATATCGAAGCCATTTCTCAGATCTGCCAAAAAAAGTTTCTTGAGGGGAGACCCAGGTGGGCAGCTGCCTAATGTTTCTAGCTTTATGTTCATCCCAAATTTTCAATAACGATTTCCTGATATAATGATTTGTGAAATCTTTGTCTATTTTTGTTTTGTCATAAAACATATAGGCATGCCAACCCATCCTTACATCTACACCCTCAAGTGCCAACATTCTCATATCTTGTAGGTCTATCCAATCTTTTATCCATGTAAAAGCCGCTGACTTGTAATATATCTGAAAGTCAGGTAGTCCCAAGCCTCCTCGATTTTTCTGATCCGTCATAATGTTCCATGTAATCCTAGGCTTTTTCCCTTGCCATATAAACCTTCTTGCCAATTTTTAAAGATACAGTACTCTTTTGGTTATTTGGAATATGGTTTGGAATCTTCTTGATTTTGGAATCTTCTTGGTTTTAAATTGTAAATACCAAATTTATTCTTTTGCTTTCTTCTAATTATTTTTATTTTTTTAAGAATTTAAGTATTGTTTCTTTATATATCTGGATTAGCTTTGGATTTTGACTTTTTTGTTTGTTTGGGATTTTTAAAAGATTAAGTGTCATTAGAATACTTGCTTCTTTGATAAATATGGATATTCAACAACTCTTTTTGGATATTTTTGATGGACTGCATTTTTTTAGCTGACTTTAATAAAGGAATAAGACTTCATGTATATTAATAAGAGACTGATGAATTATGTATGTGCTTTGCTTGCTTGCTTGCTTTTTCCCTTTATGGAATTGTCTTTTGTTGACTTTTACATCTGTGGGAACCTTTCAGTAGAAGTTGCTACTATCAGCTGTTTTGGGAACACAGTGTTTGTTGTCTTAGATATCCTGGACCAGAATCATAGCTTTATTTCTGGAGAATCCTACCCGAATTAAAAATGGTTCCAGAAATACTGAAGACATACCTAAATATTTTTACTTTTTGGGGGATGAATTTAGACAAGCCACAGCACCTATTGAGAAAAAATATGACAGGCTTTAAGGACAACTGTCAGGGAGGTCACAAAATCTTAATCTGAAATTCAGGAAAATTGAAGATGAAGGTTTTGAAAAAAAACAACTGGATGAAACAATAGATTGTTGACAAGAAAGAAAGGATGATGTATCAAAACTTCTGCAAGGGACATGCCGTGACTTAGAAATTAAATCTACACAAGAAGGGATAAAGAATACAAGAGATGCTACAATGCAAGTTACATCTGCTAATTAACAAGATCAAGACATGGAACTCTTGTTTTTCAAGGAAATCTTTGACAATTGGCCTTTGAATCTACAGGAAGCTTTTCCTGGAATGAAAGACGATTACAATTCAACAATGAGCTTCTTCATGGATAGATTCTTTTTTACTGAGGATCTCCTGAAGTTTTGATTTCTACTTACAAAGATATGAGTCACCGATACTTGGTTGAGATAAGAGATTTGCTAGAAATAATTAAATATGATTTAACTTTGGGAAAAAAGAAGAGGAAATATCAATAAGGAAAAATAAGCAGAAAAATGTTTGTTAATATAAAATGGTCAATGACATATGGTATAAGAGAATGGTTTATGAATAAGATAGTAAGTACTAATGATTTTTGATTACAATGGAAATATGATTATAATAAAATATGAATGGAAACATGGAAGGGAATAGAAATATGTTCCTAATGGAAAAATATTTTAGAGTTTATGGTTTATGAAAATAATTTATGATTATAAATCACTAGAAAAGAAAGTTATAAAACAGCAGCAGATTTCTGAGCTTACCTTTTCATTTCTATTTTTTCTTCTTTGTAGTTTTGAACCTTATTAGTTTTACTATTTGCAAGAAGTGTAATTTGATATTAGTTTATGCTTTAGTTTGTTGCTTATAATAGTTGTTTGAACAGAAGAAGAATGGTTTATTAATGTGTATCTTTTTCATTTCAACAATTAAGCTAGACTTATTATTAATTACTTGAAATTACTAAATTATGGTAGATTATGGTAGATTTAGAGTTATGATAAAAATAAACAGTAAGCAGAAAGTTTAATCTTTTTCATATTTTGTGGTTTAATGGCTAGGGATTACTGTTAAATTATCTTTCGTTACTGGCAGCGTAGGCGAGAACCACTTTTAGTTAGGTGTGGTTAGTTTAGTAGTTTCTAGTTTCTTTGTGTGTAGCTTATTGCAATTGTTTTTTGTAGTTTGATGTTTGCTTTTTTGGAATCTTCTTGATTTTAAATTGTAAATACCAAATTTCTTCTTTTTCTTTTTTCTAGTTTTGTGTGTGTGTGTGTGTCTGTTTTAGGATTGAAATGTTATGTGTGAGTGTATGTTCTTTTGCATTTTTGTCTTTTTTATTATGCAAAAACCTGGGGCCCTCCACACCACACGGGCTATTTCCACACTATACTTCTATAGAGCGATGATTCCACTTTGCAGTTGAGGGAGGGGCCTTTAGAATTCTCATCCAGAGAGCTCTTTGGCCTCAGTAAACTACAAACCCCAGAATTCCACAGGGTGCTGAAAGCGGAATCATAGCACTATAATAGCACAGTGCAGAAAGGCCATGAGTTGTTGAATCCATAGCTAAAAAGTGAGGCAGGGTATTGAATGGGCAACAAATATGAAAATCCGCCAGTCAGGATGAGCAACAGGACTTAAATCAATGGCGTTTTCTCCAAAGTCCAAGTGAATGAATAATGTCTCAAGCTGAGACAGGAAGATCTAGCAGTTGTTAGTTTTATAGATTAGATTTGAGCCTGAAGTTGAACTTGGATAACGTGGAATAGTTTTTAAAACCACTATTTTTGTTGGTGTTAACTTCTTTGAATATCGAATATAGACGGTCAGGCTAATCTCAGTGCTCAAATAAATGGGAATGGAATCGTGAAAATTGTACATACTTAAAGAGCTGGTTATCCTTGCAGAACATGGGCTAATGAGATTTAATTACATCCAAGTTCTAAGAAACGGTCTACTTTTTGTTGGTATAAATCGCTTCAGAAATGTGTCTAGGCACTGATGTATATTTTAAATATAATTACAGCAGTGCAGTTTTAATTACTTATTTGCAACTCTGCCTTGATTTAAAGTGTCATTTTTAATAACAAAAGCAGGAAGAATGATCAGATGGTTGTAATACAGTCAACCCTCCACATTTGCAGGTTTGACATCCATGGATTTGATTATTTGCGAATTTCTCCAACTGCTGCCCTCCCACCTCAGGTGCTTCTTTTGGGGGGAACCTTCCCTTTTTGGTGGTTCCAGTCAGGCCGCATAGCCCTTTAAAAACCCACCTGTGGTCTTCCTCTTCCCCCAACTGTGGCCATTTCCGCACTAGCCTGTTATAGCGCTATGATTCCACTTTGAACATCCTATGGAATCCTGGGGTTTGCAGTTTCGGGAGGGGCCAGCTGGCCTGGTCAGCTAAGGATGGTTCTCTGCCCAAATTCTCAGCACCACAAACCCTGTACCCATGCCCCACACACACCCAAGGAAGGAGGTGGGCAAGAGAGAGGAAGTACAGGACAACCATGCCAACCATCTCCTTTCCCTGGCCTGATCCACCTGTGCCTCAGCCCCATTCCCACAGACACACTGTTACTCCAAGGGAGAAACCCTATCCTGGGGTCTACAATTTTGATATTAAAATATGATTCTGTGTGCCAGAGAGGTCCCCGAAGGGGCACGTAGGTAGGCATGGTCGAGAGACCGAAAACCAGGTCAGGCCAGTAAAATCCCCAGTCACGTAGCCCCAGGAGACCTCAAGATGGGTAAACCCACAATAAACAAAGGCTCCTCAGTCCTGAGATGCTGACTTGAGGGGATTAGCATGTCTGCCCCAAGCTGAGCACCACAAACTAACACAGCCGAAGATCCTGAGACTTTGGCAACACCTTGCAATCCCATCACATGAAGGAAATTACCATGGTGGAGCTTTGTTATCACTCCAACACCTGTTGTTCTCCCGGGGAAAGGATTAGTCTTCCAGGTACTTTTTCCCCCACAAATAGTCTCAGTTTTTGAGAGTTTCTTTGGATCACTCCTAGTCATCCCAGCAGACCATTGCTCCGTCCGTTGAGTGATCCCTCAGCCCTCTCCACGCTGAGCTCCACTTCTCTGTTGCCTTCCCGGACCCAGGACTTCAGGAAAAGGTGCAGTATTACCCCAGCTCCACCCCTTCAATACTCCCCTGTCCAATTTCCTCTCTGTTGCTTCTTAATAGCTCTTGGGTGAGTGTGTGAGTGATTGCGTTGCTGCGTGAGATTTTCATTCAATAAAATCATTTATTGGACATTTTTGTTTGGTTTTTGGCTTGGCCTGACCCCGTAAAAACTGGGTAAAGAGACCCCGCTGGATTACCCTGACTCTCGCATTTCTATTGCTTGTGCTCTGGCTAGTTTCCGTTCCCCATCACGTGGAGCACATTGAGGTGTCCCCCCAAAGGGGCCCCAGAAATCAGGGTAACAACACAAATTTTGTTATTTGAGAATTTTTCACTTTTGCAAGGGTCCTGTGTCCCTAACCCTAACAAATGCGGCGGGCCAAGTGTATTCGTGCCCTTCTTGTTATACTTACTTAAGTATGCACTAGCCAGAGGGAATTATCTTTAAACATTTTAATCTCTGTGTTTTAAACTGGAGTCAAACTGCACTCCCAGTTATTTATCCAGAGGTTAGCCCCACCAGCTTCAGTGGGTTTTTTTTTTTCTGAACAGGCATGTATGAGACTGAACTGTCAGTTTCCCTAAGCCGATTTCCGCACTATATGGAATTCTGGGGTTTGCACTTTTGGGGAGGGGACTTTAGAATTCTCAGCCAGGGAGCTCTTTGGTCTCAGTAAACTACAAACCCCAGAATTCCACAGGAGGTGGAAAGTGGAATAATAGCGCCATAACAGTGTAGTGTGGAAATGGCCCTAGCTTCTATAGCAAAATTTTCTTGCCTAAGAATGGGTCTATTCAGGACTTCTTTTTCATTCTAGATAGGTCGAAGCTATTATATTGGCTTTTATTTTGGACCTCTGCTGACAGCTGTGCTTTTTACTGAGTGGGATCATGTCTGTCTGCAAGGTTTTTATTATTATTATTAGAGATTTCAACCAGTTAATTATCTGCTTTTAACTGACTGATTAATCCATTAAATAAAATTTCATGACTTCCAAAAAAAAAAAAACTCTTAAAGATCTGGTTTACATATAAAGGGAAATATAATATAATGGAAGCCTGATAAATGGAAGTTAACTTAGGTTATAGAGCGCATTGAAGTTGGGTGACTTGTTTGTTTGATTAACCAGTGTGTCCATGCATTACTGGTTTTTTTGTATTTTATTGTGTGAAAATGAGTTTTTAAAAAATAACATCTCATTTTAATCAAAGCTTATACAATTTTGTTGTCAAATGCCTATTCCCTGATTTAAGAATAAGATCTAATTCTGCTTTCTCATTGCTTATTGTTCCCTCTCTACTATCTCATTTGAATCTTGAACAAAATTGTGCCTATTGTAACCATGAACGTTCTATCCTTTCAGAGATTTATGATTTAAAGCAAATCAATAAATTGTCAACATTATGAAAAGATAAATCTTTAAACAGGTTTGGAAAAGATTGGGAATGTGCAAATAATTATCTGAGCAAAAGATGGGGGGGGATCATCAGTTACTCTGTTACCATGTTAACCTGGTTAAACTTGTTGTAATAATAATCAATAATAATGAACTGGTTGTTACAAAGCAAACTAAATAATATAGAAACTATATACAGCCATCCCTCCACATTCACTAGGGTTAGGGACACAGGACCCCCGTGAAAGTGGAAACACTGTAAATAACTCTAGGCCCTCCCAAACTATATTTTAACACACACACAAAAAAGTAGGATCACTATATTCAACCCACTGTTGATTCCTTTGAGGCATCAAGGTTCCTTCCCAAGGCAGAAGTGGGGGGCTTGTGGGGCTTATGGCCACCTCCACTGCTGCCCCACTCCATTTTTAAGAGGGACTTACAAGCTTCATTTGCAGTTTCTCAGGACCTTTCTACACTACCCTGTTATAGTGCTATTATTCCACTTTCAACCTCCTGTGGAATTCTGGGGTTTGTAGTTTCCTGAGGCCGAAGAGCTCTCTGGCTGACAATCCTAAAGGCCCCTCCCTTAAACTGCAAACCCCAGGATTCCGTAGGATGCTGAAAGTGGAATGATAGTGTAGCAGAAACACCGGACACAGAGGCCTTTCAGAGTTTAAGAAAAAGAGATAATTTTATTTACGCGCGGGCTGTTGGCGGGATCGCTCCCTGAAAATGCCAAGAGCCCCGTTTACTGGTTACACAGATTCTTATAGATTCAGTTTGCAGAAAGCCGCTCCCCCCAAAGCTTTGTCACAGCCCTTCTTAGCCTTGCAATTCGGCACAGCCTCGGTTCCCCTTATCAAGACTATTGTTGACATTCTAGGAAATACCCTCTGTACATTGTGCCCTTCTTTGTTAACCATCAGATACTTCCTCTGTCTGGAACATCCTTGGCAAGCTCAGCATACCGCGGGTTGACACTTCACCTACATACTCCACTACCCGGCTTCAGCAATAGCAAGCATAATTTTCCAATACTAAATCAAGGCTGCTACAATAGCACTATAAGAGTGCAGTGTGAAAAGGTTTTCAGACTCACAAGGCTTGCAGTCCCTATTAAAAATGGCAAAGGGAGGCAGCAGAGGTGACAGCAAATAATCCGTGAATAATCAAGTCTGCAAACGTGAAACTCGCAAACGTGGAGGGCTGGCTGTATTTTAAATAATGTTAAGAGAAAGTTCTTTTTTTCTGGAAATAGGGTACAGGATATAGAGGTCTGAAAGTTATTATGTTAAATAAATTGTTTAAGGATTGTATATTACTGTTTTAACAGGATAACTGGTTATTTGAATGTATGAAGGGATGCCTATATGTTTATATGTGGTTAATTTGGAATGCTTGTACAGTATAATAAAGTATTTTAAAAAGAGGCCATTCCCTCACTACACTGTTATAGTGCCATTATTCCACTTTCAACCTCCAGTGGAATTCCAGGGTTTGCAGTTTAGGGAGGTGCATTTAGCATTCCCTGCCAGAGAGCTCTTTGGCGTCAGTAAACTGCAAACCCCAGAATTCCACAGGATGTTGAAAGTGGAATAACATGTAACTAAGTTAATTGATATTACAATCTGAAGAGACAAGTCTGCAAAAGTATATCTAAGTTAAGGAGATCACATAGAAATTAACGGTAATGAATGATTCAAACTAGGGAAGGGAGGAAGTTTTAAAAAATGGATGATAGAAGGGAGATAACAAATAGAGGATGGATAAATAGAAGACAGAAGACTGTATATCACAAGTTGGAAAACAAACAAGGTACAAGTAGATATACCTGGATAACGCGATACATAAGCATGTGTTTTTCTTTTTAATGGAATTGTAAAAATAATGAATATGTTATGATGATGTTTACTGTGATCTAGACTGGCTATTTTTAATTAAAAAAATGGGGGGAAGGAAAGTGGAATAACAGCACTATAACAGTGTAGTGCAGAAGTGGAACCACAGAATTTAAATGGAGTTTTGATAAATGGGTATAGGAGTACAGAAAGCTGGAGACTGCTATATGCTCTGCTTCAGGGGCGGAAATGCATCTTAGATGTTTGAGTGATATGTACCTTTCTCTGATGCTTTCCGCTGGTGTTACTAAAACACAATATTCCAACGGGGGTGGGGGGAATAATAACCTCAAATTGGAGAAGCAGCTGTAAGAACCGAGGCAGGCACTAGAGGGCGCCCGCGCGGCACTTACTCGGCTCCTCCAGCTCCGCCATTAAATCCGGGGCAAAGAGAGGAGAACAATTGCAGAGCCTTTGCAGCCTTTGCAGCCAGGCGGCAAAAAAGAAGGGGTGCCCCCAAGTCCTTCCGTGCGAGAGAAGGCCGATCTGACGGCGAAGGCCTCGCCAGAAGACGTGAGTTGGAGGAGAGGCAATCTGGGGGTGGGGGGATTAGCCATTCTCTTGGCCCTTCCAGGATTTTATGGGGGAGCCCCATTGCTGAACCCTGGACGGGGGTGGCTGGAAAGAGGCGCTGCCCAAAATCTAGAGGGAGGGTCCCTTCTGGGAGTATTTCGCTGGGCGTTAAAGGTAGAGGCGGAGGACCCCTTTGGCTGTAGGGACTACAGCTCCCGCAATCCCCAGCCACTGGCTGTAGTGGTGGAGGCTTCTGGGAGATGAAGTCTCTCCAACACATCCAGAGAGCCAGAGGGTTTTTTAAGATGTATTTTTTTTTCTAAAGTAAGAATTCATTCCACAGATGATCATGCAATAAATGCATTATTTGTGCATTGTTTATGAAATGGTAAAAAAGAGAGAAATATGGAAATTTCCTTATCTGTCCCTATATATTTGTGTATATTGACATATATATAATGTGTGTGTGTGAATTAGTAAGAAAAAGAAACCATTCAAATGGAAGCATGATAGAAAAACGAGGGGAAAAAGAATGTGATCGAAAAAGAGAGAAGAAACTACAATAAAGGCCATTTCCCCACACCAGTGTTATAGTGCTATTATTCCACTTTTAACATCCTGTGGAATTCTGGGATTTGTAGTTTACTGAGGCCAAAGAACGCCCTGGCTGGGAATTCTAAATGCTCCTCCCTAAACCCCAAACCCTAGGATTCCAGGGGAATCTTTGCAGTTCTTCACCGGGGGCTGCCATGGAGCAGCGCGGGTAAGTTTCATAAAAACCACTTGGGAAGGTGGTTTTTATAAAACTCGCAGCGCCACCCCCACAGCTGCGCTAGAGCAGTTTGAGGTGTAGAGCTTCACTTTTTCCAACTGCACTAGCGCACCCCGCGGTGAAGAAGACCTCCTGGAGAGGCCACCCTAGCGTGGGCAATATGCCCATGTGGAAAGGGCCTAAGAAGAAAAAGAGGGGTGCATCTTTTAACATTCAGAGAAAGGAAGGCATGAGGAAGGGAATATCTGTGCAGGTCGCTGTTAGGGTTATTCTGGGGTTCTGAACAATTATGATTTTTGCCTCCTCTGAGGCTTCCACAATCATAGAAGACATAACTGTCTAGAAGAAATAAGAAAAATGAAAATAATAGCCTGTTGTTATGAGCCAGAGCTTGAGTGGGATAGCTTGCAGTAGCTTGGCCCTGAGATATAGTGAAATGTGTGAATATGCACATCTTCAATCTGGCCGGGGGGTGGGGAGTGCTAAATCGTAGACACCGAAACTGAGTTCACTGTTGTTTCTCTCCCTTTAATTTTTACCCAAAGACTCTCAATCTATTTTCTATACTCTTAAGTCATGGATCTCCTTACAGGTGTGCGCATCCTTGGCCCACAAAAGACCACCATAAAAAATAGTGAAAATGGCCCAGGTCTCCTGGTAGGCTAATGTGGCCCCCTAGCCTTCTGCAGTTGCCCACCTCTATTGTGAATGTTCCAGTTCATTGTATGAGTGAAGTGAGATGTGAAAGATGGACATTCAGAGTTCAAGCCTCCTAGCCAGACTGTTTTCTAATCTATGGTATATTTAAATTAGCGCTTTATTTGGGGATTTATATTTCACTTTTATTAACTTTTGGAAGAAAGTGAATAATCAGAAAGTGAATATTATTTTGGGCTACCCAAGTTGAAATCCATCTAGTTTTAATTCTTTTTTCCCCCTGGTGTTTCACTGTAGTGGTCCCTCCATATTTGCAAGGGTTCAGGGTGCAGAACCCTTGCAAAAGTGGAAACACTACAAATAACTCCCCCCCCGTGATCCCCCCTCCCATTCCCCTGCAGAGCTTCCCTCTCCTCGCCTCTAGCCCCAGTGCTCCCAGGAGGAAGAAAAAAGTCAAGGTAAATAGCTTACCAGTACTTTCCCCTCAGACAGAGAAGAGCAGAGTGCTGAGTTACTTCTGGTCACCATCTTGAGAAAAGAGATTCCTCCCGGAGGGGAGGGGTAGGAGCAAAGAGAGCGCCTGACCAATCAGCGGCCATTACACAGCAGAATGTGTAGCCATATGGCAGAGAGGATGAGCCTCCAGCAGTAGTGGTGGGGCTTTCCTTACTCAAAAGGAAAAAACATCAATTTTAAACACAAGCCTTGCAAGCCTGGGGTGAGGAATGCAAGAGAATGGGAGGAGGAGAATCGGGGCGGGGAGAGGAAAACATGTGCCTCGCAAATAATCAAATTTGCGAAGGTCAAACGTGTGAATGTGGAGGGAAGACTGTAAATCCCACGTGTTTTTCTATTTTAACAGGAAGAAATTCAACTTCTGAACACCTCAAGGGATCTCTTAAACTACTGGAGGACTCTGTTGTCACCGAATATAGCTCTTTTGTCAGCAAGAAAGTCTCATAAGCCTTGAAGTATTCTCTAGCAGTGCTAGAAAATCAAGCAAGAACATCATTTCAATCTTTTTCTTCCTAGAAGACTGCAGGAGACTGAGAGCAAAGGACTGTGCTTGGAATCAACCTTACACCTAGGTGATTTGTTGCTTTTACTTCTGGGTCTGAGGGGGATAATTGGGAGAGAAAGGAGGAAAAAAATCTCCAGGGCCAGAACCGAAAGAGAAGAAGGTGTAGGAGAATCCACCAGGGGCAGCTTCAACCTGAATATATGGCCGAGCGACCAGGATGGGGGACATCTCAAGAGATCAAAGGGGAACCAGGCAATGGGATACAACAGCACTGGGAAGCCCAGTGGCAGGACTTCCTGAAAACAATGCAGCCCATTCACACAGGAGAGGAAAATGTCGTCATGTCAGAGACTGTCCCTTGGGAAGACAGCAAGGCTTTTCTGGCCTCCTTTGAGCAAGTGGCCAAAGCCTGCCGGTGGCCAGCAGACGAGTGGGCAGTCCGGCTTCTGCCAGCCCTTAGCGGAGAAGCGGAGCAGGCCTTTCAGAGTCTGGAAGCCAGCGACAGGGAGGATTATGGGAAAGTGAAAGCCGCTATCTTGAGACAAGATGCCCTGAAAATGGAAGTGCAGCGCCAGCATTTTCGGCAGTTCTGCTGCCAAGATGTTGAAGACCCCCGCAGGATTTACAGCCAGCTCCAGGAGCTTTGCCACCAGTGGCTGAAGCCAGAGAGACGCAGCAAAGAGCAGATCCTGGAGCTGCTGGTTCTGGAGCAGTTCCTGGCGAGCCTCCCACCGGACCTCCAGAACTGGATTCAAGCAGGAGGGCCGGACAGCTGTTCCCAGGCGGTGGCCTTGGTGGAAGACTTCATGATGAGCCAACGACAGGACGAAACAGGAAAGTGGCAGGTGAGGCTATACTGTGTGTAGCAGGATGCAGTGTGGTAGAACTCTTTATGGTCATTTGGTTAAAAAAATTGTCAACCAACCTTTAGCAGTCCATGTTTAAACCAGAAGTGGACAGCTATTGGAGGCTGCATTAGTCTCCTGGAAAATCCTTTTCCACAACTCCCTGTTTAAAAAAAAAATACCCCCAAATACCTTCCAAAGAGTGAAGGGAGTACTTTAGGTCCAGGGAAGGTCCAAGGTCCATTTCATAACAGGAAGTGATCTGGAGGTCACTTCATGCTCCCTTTCTGTTTTTAAAAAACACCTCTCCTGGCCTAAAGTGGCCCCAAAACATGACAAAACGCTCTCCACACTCCCTAGAAGGTGTTTGGATGCATTTTGGAGCAAGTTTTTAAAAGAAAAATTATGCTTTAGGGGGTCACAGGGACAGAAAAATAGCCCTAGGGGCTTTGTGTGACTTGCGGGCCGTACTTTGCTCATCCCTAATTTAAACAAACAGTGCCCCTGCAAAAAAATCTATAAAATAAGTGAGAAGCATACTAAGCGTGCAGTCACCACTGTGTTATTTTAATGTGGTCCTATTTTATTCCAAACCCATCGGACCATTCCGTGTTCTGTTCTGCGCTAAATGCCTCTGACCGAAATAGGAATCTTATCACACAAGCAGACTGTATGAGACCCACAGAACCGTATTTCTTTCTTAGGCCATTTCCGCACCCCACTGTTATAGTGCTATTACTCTAATTTCAACATCCTATGGAATCCTGGAGTTTGCAGTTTAGTTAAACTGCGATCCCCAGGATTCCATAGGATGTTGAAAGTGGAATAACAGCACTATAACAGTATGGTGCAGAAATGGCCTTATTCGGCATCTTAGTCCAGAGTAGGGTCGCCAGATGGAACACTGGAGAATGCTCCTGTACATTTAATGTTTGTGTAATTGAGGGAATTTCAGCAGGTATTGCTTGTGGTACAACTAGATAATGAGCAACTACTTTTCAAATTCCTTCCTCTACCCTACTCTTTTAAAGATACAGGAGCCCTCTTCAGTTTTCGCCCTGACAACCCTGCTCTAGAAACCTAAGGCATAGTAAACCAAATCCATTGTGGATTTTGACTTTTGAAGCATGCCAAGGCATGCTGCTTAGTCACTTTATCTTGGTTCCACTGGCCATCAGGATTATGACAGATTGAGGGGACAAAACATAAAATCATAGAGTTCAAAGAGACCAGAAGGACCCTCGAGTCCAATCCCATTCCACCGTGTAGGAATCCATAATCAAAACATTCCCAACAGATGGCCATCCAGCCTCTGGTTACAAACCTCCAAAGAAGGAGACTCCATCACACTCCATAGCAGTGTATTCCACTGTCAAACTGCCTTTATCATCAGGAAGTTCTTCCTAATGTTTAGGCAGAATTCTTTTCCTATAATTTGGAGCCATTCCTCCGTGTCCTAGTCCCTGGAGCAGCAGAAAACAAACTTCGTCCGTCTTCCATATGACATCCCTTCAGATATTGGACTCGCTAGAACCTGTGCTGCTGCCGCTCTTGCAGGGCAGATTTTGACACAGGGCCTGGAAAATGTAGTGAAACAACCCCACCACTCCATTCTGGGTAAAATGGAGGAAGGGGAGTGGGGAAAGTCTAGTTCTCCCAGGTCTGGTAGGAGGCCTGTGTTGTCCCCAGGCCTGGGGCAGTTGCCCACCTGGGCCTAAGAGACCTTCATCTGGCCTTTGGGTTGCTTGTTGTTCACCACTGGTCTCAGCAAACCAGGGAATCTCTTGCATATAATTTGTTTAGGTTTACATGACTCACATCTGAACTGTGATTATATGTATTTTGTGACTTACATCCAGACTATAGAACTTGCTGTTCTACTACAAAAACTTTTTATATAATAGATGGAATTCTACATAAAATTTGAAAACAAGTTAAAGCAGATAAGCAAACAAGTAAAAGATATACTGTAGAAAATATAAGTAAAGTATAGAATCATAGAATCATAGAAGTGTAGAGTTGGAAGAGACCCCAAGGGCCATCCAGTCCAACCCCCTGCTATGCAGGAACCCACATCAAACCATCCCCAACAGATGGCCATCCAGCCTCTGCTTAAAAACCTCCAAAGAAGGAGACTCCACCACACTCTGAGGCAACCTATTCCACTGCCGGACAGCCCTGACCGTCAGGAAGTTCTTCCTGAGGTTCAGGTGGAATCTCCTTTCCTGCAGGTTGAATCCATTGCTCCTTGTCCTCCTCTCTGGAGCAGCAGAAAACAAGCCCTCTCCTTCCTCTACATGGCATCCCTTCAAAAGTAGACATAGTCAGTAACATTGTAGAAAAGCAGGATAGAACAAGGAAAATGGAAAAGAGGAAGGTGGAGAAGGGTGATTTCATGGGACTGTATGACCGCTTAATAGAGTCTGTGGTAATGGGTAAGAGGAATTTATTTCGAAATGACAGAAACAGGTATAGGTAATGAGTAAGATGATGTATCAGTATGGAATTTATCACTGTAATGTACTTCTATTATTTTGTAATATTTGTATGTATTTGGTTTTTTCTTTTTCTTTTTTTTCTCTAATAAAAAAAAGAATATATAAAAAAAGAACTTCCTGCTCTAAAAACAAGCCAAAATTTGCTCTTGGCATGTGATTCTGGCTTGCTACAGTCACAACAAGCTAGCTACAGGAAGCCCTCCCTTTCAACGCCCTGTTATCTGATTATTAATTCTTCTGACACTTCCGAATTAAGGACAAGTTCCATTAATTTGATGGAGCTGTGCTGCTAGTGAGAGTTCAGGCCTGATTTGCTCTGGGACCCATTCAGTTCATGGTATCCACAGAACTTTCCTCCGGCACCACATTTCCAGATGAATTGATTTTCTTCCTGTTAGCTTTCGCAACCATACAGTTGCTTTACCTCTTTACCAAACAAACCATGGAATGAGTTTCCCCTGATTTGCTTACATTGGGGCAGGAGAACCTTTGGCCTTTGGATCTAATCTGGCCCAGACTCTCACCTCCTCCTAGCCTTGCCCACGTGGTGGCTAACAGCTGCCATTTCCACCCTACATTGTTTTAGTGCTATAATTCTACTTCCAACATCCTGTGGAATCCTGGGATTTGCAGTTTAGGGAGGGGCCTTTAGAATTCTCAGCCAGAGAGCTCTTGGGCCTCAGGAAACTGCAAACCCCAGAATTCCACAGGAGGTTGGAAGTGAAATAATAGCACTGTGACAGTGTAGGGTAAAAATGGCCATCGAGATGAGTCTGTGCTTTTACAATTTGGTCATTGGAGTTAAGACTGAAGATTCCTCCATGCTGTTCATCTTCCCAGTGAATGTATCTGTATATTTACACTGTTCCTTGTGCACAGGGGCTGATGAACCTCAAGGAGAGGGTGTGTCTTTGCACATGGTTGATGAGGCTCTAACACAGCCTGGGCAAAGACCATTTCTGGTTCTCAGAGTGTGGGAGCACACCTGCTTCTGGTAGAATCTCTCCACTGACATTCAATATGCCCACCAGTTGCAGCAGCTGGTATTTGACTGGGAAGGGTGCACAGAAAGAGAGCTTCTTTTGAATTTATGTATGTATGTATTGATTTATTTCTATTCTTGCGAACTGTCCCTCTCTTATTGTTTTTAAATCTAAACTGAAAACTTCCGAATTTTGGAACCCCCGTTGGACTGGTATTTAAACTGGGAAGGTGCACAGAAAGAGAAGTCTTCTTTTGAATTTATGTATGTATGTATTGATTTATTTCTATTCTTGCGAACTGTCCCTTCTCTTATTGTTTTTAAATCTAAACTGAAAACTTCCGAAATCTTTGGAACGTTGGACTGGTATTATTGCTATTTAGATATTGTATTTTATTGGCATTATAGTAATGCTTATTGCCATTATAGTAATGTTATGTTGTACTGGTTGTAATTCCATATATCCTGGATCCTTTTCATTGTATATTTTCATTTTGTTATGTATTTATTTAGGGCAACTGTTGTATTTTAAATTTGTAAAGCGCCATGTACATGGATGGCATTATATAAATAAAGGATGATGATGATGATGATGATGATGATATCATCCCATCTGTCCTGCAACATGGGATTCAAGGCAACTTGCAACCATTTAATAGACCACAAGCTGAACATGAGTCAGCAGTGTGATGCGGCAGCCAAGAAAGCCAACGCAATTCTCGGCTGCATCAACAGGAGTATGGTGTCTAGATCAAGGGAGGTACTGGTACCACTCTACTCTGCTTTGGTTAGACCTGACATGGTCAAGCTGGAGCAAGTCCAGAGGAGGGTGACCAAAATGGTGAGAGGCCTGGAAGCCATGCCCTATGAGGATAGACTTAGAGAGCTGGGTATGTTTAGTCTGCAGAAGAGAAGGTTAAGAGGGGACATGATAGCCATGTTTAAATATCTGAAGGGATGCCATGTAGAGGAGGGAGAGGGGTTGTTTTCTGCTGCTCCAGAGACCAGGACAAGGAGCAATAGATTCAAGCTGCAGGAAAGGAGATTCCACCTGAACCTCAGGAAGAACTTCCTGACAGTCAGGGCTGTCCGGGAGTAGAATATGCTGCCTCGGAGTGTAGCGGAGTCTCCTTCCTTGGAGGTTTTTAAGCAGAGGCTGGATGGCCATTTGTCAGGAGTGCTTTGAGGGTGTTCCTGCATGGCAGGAGGTTGGACTGGATGGTTCGTGTGGTCTCTTCCAACTCTACATTTCTAGGATTCTGTGATTTAAAAGCACAGTACGAATAAATTACTATCTATACAAAGGTTAAAACACAATTAAACTAGATTTCCTATTTAAAAAAAAAGTTAGAAGTACAGTGGGCCCACTGTATCCATGAACTTGGTACCCACAAATTTGACCTGCTATGAATTCGTACGTACTGCACACACTACTGTACCTTTGAATCCATGGTGAGAATGTGCTAGCTGCCTTCTTCGTTCAAGATGGCAGTGTTCCCTCGCAAAGCAGAAGCAGGCAGCTGGCACCATTTTTAATACTGAAGGAGCTTACTATAGGAATACTTAAGGAACTTCCTTCCCCAAGAAGTCAGGCTGGCATCCTCCCTACTATCTTTTCACAGTCAAGTAAAGAACTTTTTATTCAGACAGGTGTTCGATGTGTGATTATATGTGGCCTGTCTGTTAGAAAGTGCTGAATATTGTGGTGTTGATCATAGAATCATAGAGTTGGAAGAGCCCACAAGGGCCATTGAGTCCAACCCCATTCTACCATGCAGGAATACACCATCAAAGTGTTCCTGACAGATAGCCACCCACTGTATATTGGAAGAAGCAGGAAGAGAGATCTAGAACAATAACGAAATTGACTTGGACCAATGGCAAGGGGTTGGAGTAGACATCCTCTGAGGTCCCTTGCAGCCCTATGATTCTAAACATCTAAGTATTCCAGCAGAAGAGATCTCATCCTGCCTTGCTCCCATCTCAGGAGAAATATGGGGTATTGAATTCAAACAAACAGGCAAACATATAAAATCTTAAATGACCCAAGGCAAAGAGCATTTTGACCTTGCAGTTTAGGGAAGAGCATTTAGACATCTCAGCCTGAATGCTCTAGTCAGTGCCCCGTCAGGCTACAAACCCCAGGATTCCATAGCATGTTTCCTTGGCAGTTAAAATGAAATCATAGTGCTATAACTGTGGAGTGTGAATGGGCCTGTGGCCATTCTAATTGTGACACATTGTGGGTTGTTTTATGCTTTTAGGCTAAATATTCTTATTAATTGTATTCTGACCTGAGATCTGTTTTTATGACATGAGTTAGAAAATCAGTCCCTGTGTTACTCAAAGAGTAAATTAATCATGTTGGGTTTTTGCTGCCTTGGACCGATCCTTTGCTATATCATGTAGAATAAATGTGGCAGAAGGAAGAGGAGGTGGAATCTAGCTTCTTTTGCCTCATTGGTGCAAGAGGAGACAAAAAAAGAAGTTAGCAACAGGAAGGAGCAGGAATTTTGCTGACCAATATGTGAGTAGGACTCCTTTATCTCATCCTTTTTTCTCTCCTCTCCAGGTGAGAAGAGAATTCTGGTCAAGACAGAGGAGCCGAGCCTAGGGGAAGTCCATGTCAAGCTGGCAGAAGAATCTGCAGGGAACCTTCTTGTGGCAGCTGAAATTCCTGGTAAGAGATGTAAGTTTTGATGTGGCCTTTATGGTTCTTTCCAACTCTCTGTTCTTTCCAACTCCTTTCCAGCTTTTTGATAGCATTTCTGAGATGGGGTGAATAGAGTGAACATATTTGTTTATTTATTGCCATGTTTAATAGCATGATAGCCATGTGTAAATATTTGAAGGGATGCCATGTAGAGGAGGGAGAGGGCTTGTTCTCTGCTGCTCCAGAGACTAGGACAAGGAGAAATGGATTCAAGCTGCAGGAAAGGAGATTCCACCTGAACCTCAGGAAGAACTTCCTGACAGTCAGGGCTGTCCGGCAGTGGAATAGGCTGCCTCAGAGTGTGGTGGAGTCTCCTCTTTTGGAGGTTTCTAAGCAGAGGTTGGATGGCCATCTGTTGGAGATGCTTTGATGGATGTTCCTGCATAGCAGGGGGTTGGACTTGATGGCCCCTGGGGTCTCTTCCAATTCTATGATTCTATGATTCTATTGAAAGTACTTTTAAAAAATCTATACTATTTAAAGTATATTGTGGCACACAATATAAACCATTTAAAACACTTTCAAATTAAAACTATAAATAATTGAAATAAGATAAAAGCATGTTAAATAATACAATGATTAAAACAACTTTTAAAGCTACAACAGTTGAAAACCATGTAAACTTGTATTGTTGTTGCTGCATGCCATGAAGTGGTTTCTGACTTATGATGACCTAAGGCATCTATCAAAGGGTTTTCTGAGGCTGAGAGTATGCAGGGAATGAAACCCTGATTTCCAGGGTTGTAGCCCAACGTTCAGACTGCTATGCCATGCTGGCTCATTTATACTGTGAAGCAAATAAGTCCCAGAGGCTTTAATAAAAAGCCATGTGTTGGCTTGGAAACCTACGCTTTTGCTAGTCAGAACTCCAAGGGGAGGGTATTTGACAATCTCAGCCAAAAGATGTAACAGTGCTGCATTGGTTTTGCCCCTCCCCATGGTCAGTGGAATAGTAGGAAACTATGTAAATCAGCAAGGTTATGCACAGCTTGCATAAATGTAAAGTCTACAATATTTAGCATTTATTGCCACAGAATGGCTAAGATCCTTGATGGTTGCCAGTAGTGTAAGAGGTCGAGTTGTGCTCTGTCCCAGCCCTAAGGACTCACTGTGTCTCTGTGATAGCCATCTCCAACAGCTGTTTTGAGGCTGGTGGGAGCAGGCCGGATTGGAGAAATACCTGGTTCTGTTCCCATAACCAGATGCAGACCAGGGATATCTTCCACCTGGATCTGCTGAGGTCCTTCAGAGGTCTCATCAGATAGAACCATAGAGTTGGAAGACATGACAAGCCCTTACGTTTTCCCCTCAGATTAATGTAGCAGTTCCCAATCTGATAAGTGCCCTGTCTTTCCTTTCAGTGGTTATTTAGGAACCCTTTATAATTCTGTAGTAGCGTGTTTTCTGTACTTCTATAAATACTGTATGCAACTTGGCCAAGTCAGTATTTATAAAAATAAATTGTGATATTTATTAAAGTAACATACAGAACAAAATATTGGAGTTCAGATATAGGTCAAAGCTAACACAGTTCATCAGAGTACGTTTAGTTAGTTTCCTTACATCTTTCAACTTTCATATAAGCACAAGTATCATAAACAGCCCTTTGGCAACACTTTCACCAAAGTCTCAACCCCCTAATCTAAGTCACACTTTCTGACCAGATTCCATAATTACTCTTCTGTCTCTTACTAGACTTCCAAACAGAATCAAACATTCCCACACAGTCACCTTCCCTGGCTGACTGAGGGACTTTACTCCACAGCTCCCTCTGGCAAGAAGTCACTGACGAAGCCAATGACAATCTGTGTTTGCACTTTATATATCTTTTCCCCTCAACCACAAGCCCTTCTGGGCTGAGTTTCCCTCCTGAGGAGCTATTCTGGTTGCCTAGCAACCTGCTTTTAGGCTACTCTGGCACTCCAGATAGCCACCCCTCCAGAAATCTATCACAGAAGAGACCCCAAGGGCCATCCAGTCCAACCCCCGCCATGCAGGAATACACGATCCAGGCACTCCCGATAGATGGCCATCCAGCCTCTATTTAAAAACCTTCAAAGAAGGAGACAGCCAGGCAGCATATTCCACTGTCAAACTGTTCTTACCATCAGGAAGTTCTTCCTTACATTTAGACCAATAATTTGATAGGTCTGTGTCTGGCTACGGGGATATAGCTAGATGGTTCTCTGGTCCTACCTGTTGTCCACAAGCAACAGAATGGCTATGAGTGGGGGAGCTGTTACAACAAAACACTGAGTCCTTAGGGGCTCAGGACATTGCAGAGGGAGGAAGAGAAATGCCTTTGGTGACCAAAAACTTACATATACAAGTGTAAGGTGGAATTAAGCTTGTGTATGTCAGTAACAGGATACTTGCCTATTTTTTATTTTTAAAATTAGCATGGCATACTCATCATTCAGGTTATAAAGAGAGGGAAGTCATGACCTTCAGGACAGGAGAAAAGGCTGGCCAGATTGAGGTTCCAGCAGTCTTGGAAAGAGGGCTATAGAGCATGAGGAAAAAAATTCTCTCACTCTGATTCTCGTTGCAGGTAGTGGGAAGAGACTTAAGCTCAAGGTGGGGAATTCTTACTGTGGAGAAGATCACGTGGAGGAAATATCTGAAACAATCCCGTGTATAATTGAGAGGGATATGTCAATGTCAGCTGAGACTGAGGAACAAAGATGTACATCCAGGAAGCAGCAGTGGAGAAAACCAGTGAATGGGGACCATGAATCCATCCTCACAGTTGCCAAGAATGAACTTTTTGGGCACCCAAGGTCCAAACCCCCACTGGCCTCCAAATACGGGAGAAGATACGAATGTCCTGACTGCAGGAAAACCTTTTCTTCGACAAAGATCTTAAAGATTCATCGGAGAATTCATACTGGCGAGAGGCCCCACGAGTGTTCCCACTGTGGGGAACGTTTCACTCAGCATGGCCATTTGCGACGCCACCAAAGACGGCATACAGGAGAGAGCCCCTACGAATGCCCTGAGTGCGGGAAGAGCTTTTCACGGCGAGACACATTGCTTGAACATCAAAGAATTCATACTGGGGAGAGGCCCTATAAGTGCTCCTTCTGTGGGAAAGGCTTTACAAAGAGTATCACTTTGAAGCGACATCAGATACTTCATATAGAGGAGGAATATTTTGGACGTCTCGAGTGTGGAGAACATTTTCTTCATAAGGGTGAATTGGTTAGCCACCATAGAATGCACATAGCGCATTGACTATGAGTTATTCTTCATGAATAGTTTCAGTTGTCCTTTTACAAACCAGAGAATCTCAATGGTGAATAAGTCTTACCTTGGACCATGAGCTTACCATTCTTGAACTACAAACTGTTGGCAGGTATTATAGTTTTCAGAGCAGTACGGAAGTGTTCTGTCCTGGAAATGGGTGTAATTCCAGGCCTCTCCAAGATTTTGTTCAGTGCCAGACATTGACACCAGTTGCTGCTATAAGAGAAACCTTATCAGTGGTAAATGGTGCAGCAGATGGTACATAGACGAAAAGTGTTCCAGCCCTTTCCCTGGTGGGATCCAGCATCCCTTCTTAGCCAATGGTGTTGTTAAGATCTCTGAACAATTAATTCAGACCATTTCTAACTAGCAGTCCAATTCCCCATGGCTGGCTTTGGGGTCCATGCGTAGGGTGCACTCCGCCTAGGGCACGGTTGGTGATGGACACACTCCCAAGGATTATATAGTGCAGAAGCAAAGAATATCAAAATACACAAGCATAGCCCACCTCACCTCCACAGTCATGAGACCTGAGCAAGCAGGTTGCCAAAAGAGGACACTTCGCTCTCCCAGTCCATTCTCAGCCTTTTGCATCTTTCCCCAGCTTCAAACTCTCAAGCCAATAGCAGTATTTAATACAACTTAAACTTTTCTCTAGCACTGGACAGCTTTTAAGGTTTGGCCACGATGCCAGCAAGGGCCCCCAAAGCCTGCTGCCTGTTGGCAGAGGCCCAGGTTGGTACAGGAAGAAGAGGTTTGTCTTCTGACAAGCTGAGGCAGTATAAGCAATGTATGACCAGTAAGGGATGCTGGCAATCCTGTTTTTAGCCATTTGCTGTCAGTTTTCCATTTTGGTGATGGCCCGTTTGATCTGGCAATTCCACTGCCAGTTCTTTTCGGAAGGATTGTCCTCTTAATTTGCCTGGGGGCTCCTCTGTTCAGTAAAGCTGAAGTTGAGAGAAATATCTGTGCATGCATTATGTAGAAGAAGCAGCTCTCCCTCCTGACCATTTTCTTATTCTTTTGATTGATGCATATTTAAAATAGGAGAACTTGAGAGTGCAGTCAAGTTTTTCCCTGCAAATTTGGCAGAGGAAATCAAAAGACCTAAGCAACCCCTGCTTCCCACTCTTCAGTTATGCAATGTTCTGTAATCTCCCAAGAGTTGTTTTGCAACTAGAATTGCCCCAAATGTATTAGCTTTTCAGTTGTTGTCATGTGTTTTCAAGTTGATTCCAACTTTTGGCGACCCTATCGTAAAGTTTTTGTGGCAAGATTTATTCAGAGGAGGTTTGCCACTGCCTTCTTCTGAGGCTGAAAGACTGTGACTTGCACAAGGCCACCCAGTGGGTTTCCATAAATGAGCAGAGATTCAGACTCTGTCTTCCAGAGTCCTGGAAGATTTGGCCCAGTAGCTGAAGAATCCCTAAGAAAAAGGCTGCACTTAAAGGAGTTTTTGATTTTGAAAAATCAGGTCAGGGTGGGTAGAAAGAAACTTCAGTTGTCATAGAATAAGAATTAGATGGGGTGGGCAACTGTGTGGCGTCCAGGGGCCAGTTTCCCTTCTCCGGACTCTCCTTCACCCTGGCAGTGCTCTAGAGTACTTTAATTTTTCTTCAGAGTCGCTCTCAAAATGGCATCTGGAAGTGATGTTGCATCATGTCTTGTCACCATTTTAAGAGAGATCCCAATTAAAACAGTGATGTTTGGGGAGTTCTTTGTGGGAAAGAGAGGCTATGCATTTGGAGGATTTCTATGTGGTTTTGAGTGAAAAACCACCAAAAATTGAAATTTTTTAAATTAAAGTTGAAGACGGGGGGTGGGGATTGGGAGGGATATAGGAGGGGGCTTCAGGGACCACAAAGTAGAGTCCATGGCCTGCATGCGCCCCATGGGTGACACTTTCCCCTTCCTTGCATTAGGCACTTGTCATCTTGACTTAGCCAGTAGGAGTTGAATTGATCAATGTAGAAAAGAATAGGGAGGCCCGTTCCTCATAGTGGCTTTATATATTTGTATCTACCTTGTATTTTTGTTTAGGGCTTTACAGTTTTATCGTCCACGACCTTTGATCTGCGTTACCTTGATGATTTCTGCAAGCAAGTCCTTCCCTGGGGCTTTATTGGGTGCATGGAACTTTGGGAAAACTGTACTCGTGCAGTATTCAGCTATGGAATATGGTGTCTTGTTTTGATCTGATTTAAATTTGCAGATCTTCTAAGATCATTGTAATGGTGTTTGCAATATTCCTTTATAAAGTAGCCCAAGAAAACTCATAGTCTGTATGTAGCCAGACTGTCGTATCTCCTCTTTCTCGCACTTTTTCTAGTTCCATAGCCTCCTTCCTGCAACTTAGAAATGTTTGTTGCTTTTGCCGATTGGGTTTTGCTGTAACTGAATCCAGATAGGGTCTCCCCATTGCAGTGCACTGAAGGGAGCCATGTGCGTAGTGGTTTAAAATGTGATAATCCTTCTGTGAGGCCATAGAAAAGGCACAAAAGACGTCATGCTAGCTTTCAAAGATCACAGGCTTCTTCAGCAGGCAGAAATGATTTTAAAATTCATGCAGGGGAGGGAAAGTAACAATGTCGGAGGCACAGTTGGAGGCTAGTGACCACATGGATAACCCAAGAAACCTTTCCCCACAAAAATAATAGAAAAAATATTTTGCCCTCAAACTCCTTTTAGAGAGTTTTTGCCCCTCAAGCGATTTTGGGCCCAGGAGAGGCCTTTTATCCCCCACCCCCAACAGGAAGTGACCCCAAAATCATTCCCTGTTCACTTCTATTCTTTAAGAAAAGACCTCCTCTTGGGGCTAAAATTGCTCACAGGGCCCAAAAAACCAGGGTGAAAATGCCCCCAAACACATTTTACTGTGTATTTGGGGGCTTAAGAACTGGGAGGGGAAGTACTGGACAAAATTACCCTGGGTGTAGTATGCAGGCAATAGGCTGCGTTCTATGCCTGAGCAGAGATTTGAACCTTGGTCTCTTGGAGTTCTAATTAAACTTAAACCACTACACCCCACTGGCTCTCAGCTCTAGAAGAGGAATAAACAAATTGATAGAGAAAAGGCCTATTAGTGGCCTCCAGCACGTTGAATATGCATTCCCCCTAGTATTGGAGGAAGCATTCCTGAGAATACCACTGTGATGCAAAGAGGGGTGATGCTGTGGCAAGTCCTTCCTTCTCGGGGCTTCCCAATAGGCAGCTGGTTAGCCAGTGTCAGCAGCAAGCTAGAATAAATAAGCATTTGGCTTGGTTCAGCAGTCTTCTTAAATTTTTCTTCCTGTGGATACAAGCCACAGACATCTTATGCATTCCGGGCATCCCGTGCATATCTGATGGGTGAGGGACCGGATCACTGTCAGAAATTGGAACTGGTTGAAAAGCACAACCCAGTCTTCTGCCAGTTTTTCTCTTCTTGCTTTCTTCCTGTAGGGATCATGAGAGAATTATGGTGGCTCACCAAGCAAGCATCCATAATTCCCTCATGCTCCCCAGAGGAAGAAGGCAAGAGGATAAAAACTTACGAAAGAGGGAGTGAAGGAACAGTACACGTCTCTCATTACAACAGTTTAAAGAGTGGAACATCAAAAAATGAGTCAAAAAGCAGAGGATGCCTGTTCTCCTTTCTCTAAGTGAGGTCACAGGCTCTCAGCATCCATTGGGAAAGGGACTCGCCAGTTTCATCTAAGGAAAAAGAGAGAAAGATCGTGGGACTGGGAAACCATGTCCCAGGAGCGGTTATGTTTAGCTTGGAGAAGAGAAGGTTTAGAGGTGACATGATAGCCATGTTTAAATGTTTGACAGAATGGCATATGGAGGATGGGGCAAGATTGTTTTCTGCTGCTCCGGAGACTAGGACGTGGAGCAGTGGCTTCAAACTACGGGAAAAAGATTGCACCTAAACTATAGAAAGATGGTAAGAGCAGTTCAACAGTGGACTACACTGCCTCAGAGTAGTGGAATCTCCATCTTCTGAAGTTTTTAAAACTGAGGCTGTATGGCCATCAGTCCGAGTGCTTTCATTGTATATTCCTGCATGACAGAGGGTTCAACTGGAAAGCCCTTGTGGTCTCTTCCAATTTTATGATTTTTTTACATCGCCCATACCATCTTACTTATCCATTTTTAATCAGTCTCCATCACGGCAAGGAATAGTCTGTAACTACAGACGCTCTGGATCCCGAGGAGAAGCCATGCAACAGAATCCTGCACCACTATCTGTCCTTGCTTGGTAGGCTGTTTCCAGGGATGGTATTCAGTGGCAACACTTGAAACATCAGCAGCTTTACAGAGAAGACATTTTATATGTCATTATTCAACTTGCCCAGTATCTTCATTGGTTGCTGTCTTGGGTTTTATTTTTTTCTTACCATCAGCCATTTGGGTGGATTTTTGTTAAGGACAAGTGCAGCAAGTGAATGAGAAATTTCTCAAGGGATAGTTCCATAAGGTTCTCAGAGCGCTAAATGATACCTCTGGCTCATGTTCATACTACTCGGTCATTTTTCTTTAATCTCACACATTCTGGTTAGATACGATGGCTGGCTTCTTGTTAATGACTTAGGGTCTTTCCGCATTGCACTCTTATAGTGCTATTATGCCACTTTCAACATCCCATGGAATCCTGGGACTTGCAGTTTAAGGAGAGGCATTTAGAATTCTCAGCCAGAGATCTCTTTGGCCCCAGTAAACTACAAACTGCAGAAATCCACAGGATGTTGAAAGTGGAATAATAGCATAAGTCTCTTTTTGGTGCCGAGAACTATTCTCTTACCCTTGCTCTCTGTCCAGAAACCTCTTATGGCTGGCAGTTATCAAGCCCCATAAAGAGCTTCCTTCCTCCTGAGGAAGCAGGGAAGCAATTCAGATCATGAAGACCTGGTTGCTCTGAGCTCCTGGGGAGAGAAAAACAAAAGTGCACTCCATTTGAGAATGCACTCTCATTTCTCTTCCCCTCCATGCTGAGACCACCTGCTTCCTTATGGCCTGATTCACCTCCTACTCCCTTCCTTGTTGTTGTGTGCCTTCAAATCATTTCTGACTTAAGCTGACCCCAAGGCAAACCTACTATGGGATTTTCTTGACAAGATTTGTTCAGAAGGAGGTTGCCGTGCCTTCTCCTGAGGCTAATAAGAGAGTGTGATTTGCCCAAGGTCATCCAGTGGGGGGTTTCCATGGCTGAACAGGAATTCAAACCCAGGTCTCCAGAGCCATAGCTCAAACCACGCCACTCCAGCAGCAATCCCTACCAGTAAGCGACTGAAGTGAGGGCCCTTCCCAGAGCTTGACACCCACCAGCCAGTGGGAGCTCCACATGCACACTTCCAGGTTCTCCCACATGTGTACATGTACACATGTAAGACCTTGGCTGATAACACTGGTGTGGACTGACTGTTGAGAAGGGAGCTGTCATGTTGAGGAGGGAGCAGGCGTGTTCTCTACCGCTCCAGAGACTAGGACAAGGAGCAATGGATTCAAGCTACAGAAAAGGAGATTCCACTTGAACCTCAGGAAGAACTTCCTGACAGTCAGGGCTGTCCGGCAGTGGAATAGGCTGCCTCGGAGTGTGGTGGAGTCTCCATCTTTGGAGGTTTTTAAGCAGAGGCTGGATGGCTGTCTGTTGGGAACGCTTTGATGGGTGTTCCTGCATAGCAGGGGGTTGGACTCGATGGCCCCTGGGGTCTCTTCGAATTCTATGATTCTAAGTGATGCCTTCTTATCAGCTCTGAAAGACCCCAGTTTCCAGAGACAAGGTATAGGCCAGGTTGATGTAGTTTTTTCAGATGCTATTTGGACTCAAAGTCCTATTATTCCTCACCATTCAATATGGCAGCCAGGGTTGATGAGAGTTCCAGTCCAGCAAGATCTGCCGGGCAACCGTTTTCCCACCCCAGAGGAGGTCACAAGTGGGCCTGCTGACTTGAGATGCAGCACATAATCCCATGAGAAAAAAAATGTGCAGGATGAAGCGTTGTTGTTGTGGTGTGCCTTCAAGTCATTACTGGCTTGTGTCAATCTTAAGGTGGACCTATCATCGGGTTTTCTCTACAAGATTTCTTCATAGGACACTTGCCATTGCCCTTCTGTGAGGCAGAGAGAGAGTGACTTTCCCAAGGTCAGCCTGTGGCTTCCTTGGCTCAGCCTGGATTCAAATCCTGGTCCCCCAGTGTCCTAGTTCAACACTCAAACCCACACGCAACACTGGTTCTTGCAAGAAAAAGCTACACAGATGGAATCCAATACAGTTATCCCTCCACATTTGCTAGGTTAGGGGCACAGGACCCCCGTGAAAGTGGAAAAACCACAAATAACTCTAGGTCCTCCCAAACCATGTTTAACACACAGAAAAGCATGATCACCATATTCAACCCACCGTGGATTCCTTTGAGACATCAGGTTTCCTTCACAAGGCAGAAGTGGGGGTTGGTGGGGCTGACTGCCACCTCCACTGCTGCCCCACACCATTTTTAAGAAGGACTTACAAGCCTCATTTGCAGTTTCTCAGTCTCACGAGGTTTGCAGTCTCTATTAAAAACGGCACAGGGAGGCAGATGGGGTAACAGCAAATAATCTGTGAATAATCAAATGTGCAAAAGTGAAACCCACAAATGTGGAAGGCTGACAGTACATAACTTTTACTTGGAACTAATCTCTATTCAGCTCATCAGAATGTCATTCCGGATAAACAAGCAAAGGATCAACTTAGCGGTTAAATGTTTTTAACACTCTCAGATTTTTTTCCCTCTTTCGATATTACCCATATTTTAATATTCCTTCAAATTATGACATTCAGAAAGCGCTTTCATCATAAAAATGATTACCAGCAGTGTAAAGAATGCTCTACAAAAGGCATGAGGCCCAGAATTACTGTTTATTTATATAAAAATCTGAAGCAGCTCCCTTCCCCACTCTAGCCCACCTTCAAAAATTGTGCTCAAAGCTATGTAGAAAAAGTGTAAAAACCAGCCCGATTAAACTTTTCAGGGGAAAGTAAATTATAACACCCACATAAGCCCACACAATATTAGTCAATTATAAAACAGATGTATTTTTTAAGTGGTGGGAAAACAAAACCAGGCATGCAGCAAACATAAGAATATTTTCAGACAAAAATCTGCTTAACATTCTACTGAAGTCAAGGAGATTGTAGTGGCATTATCGTCTGCAATTCTGCCGACCAGATGAATAAAAACATTCCCCACCATCTAGCAAAAGGTATATAGGCAAGAGTTTGGGCAGTGTTGCCTGTAGAGCTGGGATAGCACAGTGGGATCCATGGCTCTTTCTGGCTGATTGTGAGCCTCCCAAGGTTACAACACACACACACAACCCTATCATGGTAAAACAATTTTGCAGTGGACTATACACCCAGTCATATCCACCAAAGGCTCCCCAAGATGCAATCAGTCATTCCTCTGCACCCTATGTTGAAAGTTGCTTTTTCCAAAACAAGAAGTAACTTGAAGATCACTTTTGGTTTAGAAAAAGGAGCTTTCTCGGAAGTGGGTGTTGGTGCCCCAGAAATGGTCCCAACTTTCCAGCTGCACTCCCTAGGGCTCCCCAGGCCATTTCCACACTACACTGTTATAGTACTATTATTCCACTTTCAACATCCTGTGGAATTCTGGGGTTTGTAGTTTCCTGAGGCCAAAGAGCTCTCTGGCTGAGAATTCTAAAGGCACCTCCCTAAACTGAAAACCCCAGGATTCCACAGGAGGTTGAAAGTGGAATAATAGCACTATAACAATGTAGTGCGGAACGGACTCAGAGAGCTGCTCTTGGGAGTTCTGTGCCATTGTGGCTGCCGTTTTGGAATACAGGCAGTGACATCATGATGCTCTGGGTTGCCTTTTGGGCTCTTCTGAGGGTTGTTTTTGTTCTTTTTGGGAGGGGGCCAAATAACATTTTAAAGTCTCCCAATGGTTTCTTGAGTACAGTATCTAAATTTTTTTCCAGACAATCTTTTTGGCCTTTGGGGATGTCAGTGAGGCTTCAAAAGGCTAAACCGGACCCCACATAGAGCTGAATGTGGCCCAGGGGCTGCCCAATTCCCAACTCTGCCCTAGAGGCTCAGATTAACCACTTTTAGACCAAAATGATGCTCCATCTCCATGGGGAAATGGTGCATATGTGAGGCAAAGGTGCCCCACCGAAGTTCAGGGGTCACCCTCACCTCAGGGGATAGTGAGTGCAAGTGTTTCTTGGAGTCTCAATAATAATTTATTATCATCTTTCAGTCTCTTCAACAATGCAAGATAACCAAGACTCCCCTCGCACTGAACCAAAACACAATCCCCACTTCAAATGAAGATGCAAAAAGTTGCCTTCTATGGCAATCAGACCATGGTTCCATTTTGGCCAACCGTGCTAACTTTGACTTGGGGCCTTTCTGCACTACACTGTTATAGTGCTATTGTTCCACTTTCAACCTCCTGTGGAATCCTGGGGTTTGTAGTTTAGGGAGGGGCCTTTAGAACTGTCAACCAGAGAGCTCTTTGGCCTCAGGAAACTACAAACCCCTGAATTCCACAGGGGGTTGAAAGTGGAATAATAGCACTATAACTGTAGTGCAGAAAGACCCTTGCAGTTGCTCTTTGGGGGTGTTAAGCAGAAGGTGCTTCTTATTAACTCCTCCCGATCCTTCTAAAGCAGGGGTGGACAAAATGTAGGCTGAATGTGGCCCCTGGATATTATTTTTTCAGCCCCTGAAACTCTCCTCCCATCCCCCTAAAGCCACCCCCATTAAAAAAAAAAATGGAGTGATTTTTGGGTCAAGTTTTATTTGATCATCCCTCAAACATAAAAACATGCAAAATCACCACCACATCTCTAGAATTCCTCCCCTTTCTCCACTCCCCGGCAAATACCTGCATAGTGTCTCTCAAAATGGCAACAGGTAGTGAGGTTACATTTCTTCCTGTCACCATTTTGAGAAGGAGTATAGAGGAAAACAAGGACATTTGAGCTCTTTGTGAGTGAGGTGTGGCACACAGGGTGGATGTCAGTGGGAAAACTGACCCCAGCGTTCCACACCCATGGCCAACTTTATTCAAAGGGGAGGTGTCAGGGACTGAACCTTTCCATTCGTCTTTCCAGTTAAGGTCTTAAAAGACAGCAGCAGGAGTACTCTCCGTGGTATGTGCAAACTGACGGGGATAGCGGCATCCCAATGATGGGATCTCATTGGATGATTTCCAAAATTCTGGGGCCAACATAAAGATGAGCCTGTGATCACGAGCATTATTTAGGCTTAACGAAAAGTCTGTTGTCTCTTTCTGTAAAATAAGACACACACACACAATGCACACAAGGGCAGCATATCTTTAAAAATGGAGCGAAGCATTCACTCGCATCAGAGAATTAGTAAGGCCTTTTCTCCCATGTGAATTTTCTCATGTCTATTCAGTATGGCTCTCTGAGTGAAGCACTCCCCGCACTCGTGGCATTCGTATGGCTTCTCTCCTGTGTGAATTCTCTGATGCCTGAGGAGGACCTCTTTCTGATTGAAGCTCTTCCCACACTCATGGCATTCATATGGCTTCTCCCCTGTATGAATCTTCTGATGCCTGACCAAAGAATCCCTCCGACAGAAGCTTTTCCCACATTCCGGACATTCGTAGGGCTTCTTTCCCGTGTGGATTTTCTCATGCCGGATCAGGCTTTCCCTCTGGCTGAAACATTTCCCACACTGGGAGCATTCATGTGGCTTCTCTCCTGTGTGGGTCCCTCGGTGCCTGACAAACTCTTCTCTCCAGTCAAAGCTCTCTCCGCAGTCGGAGCACTGATACACCTTTGGCCTCACGTGGATTCTCTGATGTTTGGCAAGATAATTTTTTTTCTCGAAACGTTTCCCACACAGGAGGCACTCGTAAGGAGTCATTCCAGAATGGAGGCCCTGATTGGTAACCAGTCCAGCTTTGCCTCGGTACCACTTCCCACCTTTGGAGTGCAAAACTTGCTGACTCGGGGGTGCCTTGTGGTCTCCTTAAGTCCTAAATGACTTATGGCCATTCCTGTGGGTTCATCCCAGGTCTCCGTTGGCTTCTTCCTCTGCTGTCCATCAGAGTTGCATCCTTGTTCGTGAATCTCAGCGACCAGAGATGCCTTCCCTTGGGATATTTCCAGTGACATGCTGTATATTTCCTCAGGCTCTGTACTTTCTTGCTGACAATTCTCCTTCATCTTAAGGGGTTCCTCCTCACCTACAGGACAAAATGGAGAATGAGAGAAAGAAGGAATCATAGAGCATGAAAAGACCCCAGAGGATACCCAGTCCAACTCCTTGCTATGCAGGAATAAACCATCAAAGCATTTCCAAAAGATGGCCATCCAGCCTCTGTTTAAAAACCTCCAAAGAAGGAGACTCCACACTCTGAGGCAGCATATTCCAGCTCTGACTGTCAGGAAGTCCTTCCTGAGGTTCAGGTGGAATCTCTTTTCCTCTAGATTGAATCCATTGCTCCTTGTCCTAGTCTCTGGAGCAGTGGAAAACAAGCTTGTTTCCTCTTCAATGTGACATCCTTTCAAATATTTAAACATGGCCATCATGCCCCCTCTCAACCTTCTCTTCTGTAGACTAAACATACCCAGCTCCCTAAGGCGTTCTTCATAGGGCTTCATGGCTTCCAAACCCTTCACCGTTTTGGTCGCCCTCCTCTGGACACGTTTCAGCTTGTCAATATATAATTGCCACAGAAGTGGACAATATGATGGAAAAAAGGAAACCAGTGGCTTGATGGTGCCTGAATGGAATATCTGATGAATAGGGTTAATGGTGTCAACTACTAACTTCCTCAGGCTTTTCTGTTCTCTCACCTTAAACTGCAAATTTCACAGTAGCTGAGAGAGGGAGGGGAAACTGATTTTTTTCTCAGCAACAAGATATGGCAAGCTGTTCACTTCTTGACTCCAAGACCAGCACTTGAATCCCTGCTCGTAGAAACCATAGAAACCTCCTGCGTGACCTTAGGCAAGTCATCCTCTCTCAACCTGAGACGAAAGCAATGGCATAAAGAAATCCTATGACAGGATTGCCATATGTTGGAGACAACTTGAAGGCGCATAACAAAAGCAATGACCAAGACAGATGAGACTGACAAAGGAAATTGTTCAAAAATGGTATTCGCCCATTGGTACCTTGAAATGACATAATCTGCTTTATCCCTGTAGGATTCTAGCATCTTATTCTGCTCCTTGGTTTAAACAGATCTGATCAAGTCCTTTGTAAGCTTCGCTAACTATGTAGGCCTCTTCCACTCAATCACCACACATGACATGGAAGGCAGGAAGTGACACATGAGAAAACAATTCCAGTAAAGCACAGGAAGATTCCCACACTGGAAACTTCTCCTGAGCCCAGGATGAACTGCTCTGTGACCCACCACCCCAGCAAGCACTGCTACCCCCTTACCTGACACATTACTAGGAAAAGCCTCACACTCCTCAGAGTCTTGGATAAAAACCATTTCTCCTTGTTCCATCTGAGACACAGCCTCGGGTTTGGGAATCACAAATCCCCCTTTGGGTGTAGAGAGATTAAAACAAGAAATCAGGAGAGAGATCGATGGGGACATCTGGGGGCAACGAATACTGATCGAATTCAGGCCAAAGAGTTTATACCAGTGTCTGCCAAACTCTGGTCTTCTGGATGTTTTGGACTTCAGCTCCCAGAAATCATTGATCATTGGCCAAAGCAGCTGGACTTCTCAGAGTTGAAGTCCAAAACACCTGGAAGACCAGAGTTTAGTAATCACTGGTTTATACAAAAAGCTATGAGGATTGGTAACATCCAATAGAATGGATGCAGAGAAGAGACAAAGGCCATTCTTGCCCTACAACTGCTACAGTGCTGTTATTCCATTTGCAACATTCTGTGAAATTCCGGGGTTTGTAGTTTATTGACCCCCAAGAGCTCTCTGGCTGCGAATTCTAAGTGCCCCTTCCTAAACTGCACACCCCAAGACTCCATAGGATATTGAAAGTGGAATAACAGCACTATAACAGTGTAGTGCAGAAATGACCAAAGTCTCAGGGTGGTGAAAAAGATGATTTTTATTCTTCCAATTAGCATTGGGCTAATGAGCATTGAAAGAAATTTTTTTTTCAGCACCCAGAGACTTTGTCCCTTCTGTGCACTCCCCTTAAACAGTTTATACATCATTTAATCAATAATGTTAATGAAGGGGAGGACAATTGTCAAAAGTAGGGGGCTGTGTTAATCTCCAGAGAGATTTTGGAAAGCTATATCCTCACACAGAGAGCATGTCCCAGCCAAAACAAAATTTCCCCCAAATGTTTTCCTTCCAAATGCCTTCAAATGCCCTCTAGAGGGTGTGGAACATTTTGCCTATTTTTTTTTTTATTTTTTTTGTGGGCAGGGGGAGGTTGGGGCCATTTAGGGGACTTTTTTTTATCTCAGGAAATAATCCATCAATGACTTCCTCTTTCACATCTTTTTTTAAAAAAGGCTCCTCCTGGACACTAAAAGGGTCCAAGTGGTTCTGCCAAAAAGGCAAAAATGCCCCCCACACTCAGTACAGGGCTTTTGGGAGCAATTCTTTTTGATGTACAGGGCTCACTTTGCCCACATTATGTTATAGTCTAAAGATCTCTTTTCACTTTCATCCAGCCTTCTTCAGAGACATTCCATTCCCTCCTCCAATGCCCAAAACGAGCATCTAGCATTATCTACCCATGGAGCATGCTCAGTCCTAACTGGGTACTTTGGAGTACTTTTTAGTTTCTTCACCTATCGGACAGGTCAGGGACCGGGCCACTGTCAGAAAATGGAACTGGTTGAAAAGTGGAACCCACGTATTGTACTGAAGGGAGCACGAAGAACTTATGGAGGCTCACTTGGGACTGACCACGCAGGCTGTTTGCAAAGTCTCTCTGCCAACTTAACAATTTTCTCTCCTCTCAGCTTGCTTTGCAAGCAGCCTGCACATGCAAGCAGTTCCAAGCAAGTTGCCGTAGGCAAGAGGAACTGGTGAAAGAATGTAATCCCCATCACATTAATGGAACTTGTCTTTAATTTGGAAGTGTCAAGAGAGAGTCGTCAGACAACAGGATGTCAAAAGGTGGAGGTTTCCTGTACTGTACAGTTCTTCCTCCACATTTGCAGGTTTAACCTTCGTGAATTTGATTATTGGTGAGGCACAAGCTTGCTTCCCTACCATTCGCCTCCTCCCATTCCCTTGCATTCCTCACCCCAGGCTTGCCAGGCTTTTATTTAAAAAGGACATTTTTTTTTCCTTTTGGGTGAGCAAAGCCCCCTCCCACTGCTAAAGGCATGCTGACTGGTCAGGAGCTCTCTTTGCTCTTACTACTCCTTTCTCAAGATGGCCACCAGAAGTAGCTAGAACACCAGAACTCTGCTCTTCTCCATCTGAGGAGAAAGTACCAGTACGCCCTTTATCTTGTCTTTTTAATTCTACCCCCTGCATGGAACGCCAGGGCAGAGGCAAAGGAATGGGAAGGGGGAACTCTGGAGGGGAATCCTGGGGTGGGGGAGTTATTTGCGGTTTTTCCACTTCTGCGAGGGTTCTGTGCCCTAAACCCTCACAAATGTGGAGGGGCTACTGTACTTCTGCAAACCTTGACCTTCCCCAAGAGTTTTGTACAGTTGGGAATGTAGTCTTGAGAGCATATAATGCTCCACAGACACAAATCCAAAATGGCTTCCAAACATAGACAAGTTCAAGCCCCATCATTATTTTGGAACTGTACTGATGGTGATTCCAACCAAGCATCATCAACTTCAGCTGTTTGCGATCCCTACTGCTGGAAAGAATTCACAAGTATTTCAGCCTGGAAAGAACATTCACTTCTGGATTTTTATTTTTTTTTGTCATGAATAAATCAATTATTACTCTTAGTAGTTTCCCCACCCTCCTCTGCCCCCTCTGAGAAGGACCTACTTACCCAAAGAGCTGATGTCCTCAGAGTTTTCTGGCATGACTTCCCAATGCATAGTTCCTTGTGTGGGGTTTAACACTGACCACTCACTGTTGTCCAAAGACACTGCAACGTCATTCAAATTCACACTGACCTGAAATGATACAGCAGTGGTTCTCAACCTTTTCTTTACTATAGACCCCCTTTAAACATCTTTTGTTGATACAGACCACCAAGATTTAACTCAAGATTTAAAACCCTGAATTTCCATTAAATATTTATTTAAAGTTCACGGCAGCTATGAAGGAAGTTTATAGCTGTATGTGTGGTAGCAAGAAATGTCATATACTCTCTCTCATTCACTTGCATGTTCTCACCGTGTGTACAAGTAGCAAGTGCTGAGTACATTTTTTTTTTGCTATCAGTTATTTTGATAACTTTTGAACAGTTTGAGATATTATAGTGAAACTTCATACAAACGATGATGTCAAAAGACTCCTTCATTTCAAGATCAATGTACAACCATCCGTTCGTCTGTTTGTACTTCTGCTTTCCTTACTTCCATTAATTCTTTCTTTCCTTCTGTTTTAACTGTGAAAGCTCACAAAATTTCTTCAAGCCTTCATGGATCCTTTGTGAGGACATCACAACCCCACAGTTTAAGAACTGCTGCAAAAGAGCATTTTTCTCCTCCCCAGAAGCAGACCTCATTAACCAGAATGGGTCTGAAACCTTACACAGTAATGGTGATGTACGAGATAATTCCAGTTTTAGAAATTAGGCATACATGTCTTCAAAATCTTTATTCAGGAACAGGAAAGCAACAACAGCACATTCTGGCTATTGCCAAGACTAAGGAAGCATTGGAGTTACAGTACCATGTAAACCACTACATTTCAAGTTAGCGTGCACTACAATCCTATTTGCTAACAAAGCAAAACAACTCCTTTCCCAGGCTTTTGTTTCCTCTCCCAGATTCTTACCCATCCTGCCAACGGACTGACCTTGCATTTGCGCATGGCTGTCCTTATCACCACCGTTCCCTTAACACTGTTCCCATGTCATCCATCCTTCTCACCTCCCATCTGCTACTGAAGCTTTTTAAAAACAAACCTATTGCCTCATTCATGGCAGGGAAAGCAGTGCTGACCTGACAGTAATAAACTAAAAATTAAGGGCTGCCTACTATTATGGTGAGCAAGGCGGATAGGCAACACAATATTGCATTATGGAGAACATCTGTTCGTCATGCCAGCCAGCCCTCCTCTGTGGTACTCTCTTCCATCCTTGCTCCCATACATTTCTCCAGTTTTCTACTCAAGGCCACAATACCAGCCTGACTGAGCATTCCATCAGTTGGCTCCCAAGAGTCAATCCCTGTCCATCAGGCCCTTACAAAGCCCTAGGGCCCGCTCACACTACATAGTCATAGAATCACAGAGTTGGAAGAGACCACAAGGGCCATTGAGTCCAACCTCCCGCCATGCAGGAATACACCATTCCACTTTAACTGCTATGGTTCCATCCTAGGGAATCCCAGGATAAGAAGTTTAGGGAGGGGTGTTCAGAATTCTCAGCCAGGGAGCACTAGTGCCTTGCAAACTACAAATCCCAGATTCCAAAGGACACAGCCAGTTAAAATTAAATCACAGCACTTCCCCTCTAGCTTCCAGTTACAGGTACAGAACATTTTAGCCCCAGAGATACCAAGAGACAAAATGGCATTGCATGGCCCCTATAGAGAATCATGACCAACGGTGGGCATTTTTTTTCATCCCAAATTCAGGCTCCATGTTGCTTTATCTACCTTTAATATTTAAGCAAGTTCCAGAGCTATTAACTGTACCTCTGCGTAGACTTTGGCAGATAGCTAGCTAGCTAGCTAGATCTGTTATTCAATTTTATCAAATTTTAGAGAAAAATAACATTTTCAACTTAAAATAACAATTTTATCATAGACATGAACTAAAATTAAATCACTATATTAAAACAATAAACTAAAAAAAAACACTAAACAGTTCCGCATTTTAGAGCATTGACCTAAGGCCTTTCTGCACTACACTGTTAATAGTGCTATGATTCCACTTTCAATATCCTATGGATTCCTGGGGTTTGCAGTTTAGGGAGGAACATTTAGAATTCTCAGTTAGAAAGCTCTTTGGCTTCAGTAAATTACAAACCTCAGAATTCCACAGGATGTTGAAAGTGGAATAATAGCACTATAACAGTGTAGGGCGGAAAGGCCCTTAGTAACTATTTAAACAGGAACATACAAAAATACAAAATCTTCCCCATGAAACTCTAGTGAGAAATTTTTTTAATCATTTTATTAAAACTTCACAAATAAAAACAAACAATTGTTATTGCTATTTCACATGAAATATTTCTTGATTCTTCCAGACTGTTCTAGATTTCATTTTCAATATCTCTTAACATAGTTGTAACATTGTACTGCATTTTTCAACCATTTAGCATGTAGGTTCATTGCATTTCATTTTCGATATTCCCGCTTCATGATATCAACCATAATCATCACAATTAATTTTTCCACAAAATACCATGAATTATAGACTTCTATCAAACGTCACCCAGCCATCACCCACAATTTGCCATTCTTTCTGAATTTCATCATCTGATTTCCCTTCCAGTCTTTGAGAAACTATATCAGCATTTTTGTTTTCAATAAAAGTCCCCCACCATTGCTCAATTGTAGGTATTTTCTGTGTTTTCCATACCTTTGCATATTCAATTCATGCTGTCATTATCATATACAATAGTATTCTCCAATGTTTCTTTATACTCATGCCTTCTACTAAATCTATCATATTCAACGAATACATTTCAGGAATCATAGGAATCTGTAACTTCAATAATTCACATATCCTGTTATGTATCTCACCCCAGTATTTCTTAACTTTTGGACAAGTCCACCACATATGATATATCGTGCTCATCTCTTTTGAACATTTCCAACATAGCCCAGTACCTGTATTATAAATCTTTTGTAGTTTATCTGGTGTCAAATACCATCTATAAAACATCTTATAATAATTCTCTTTTAAATTCTGGGCAACTGTAAATTTATTAATCTTTTTCCAACTCTGTTCCCAAGAGTCCGGTTGAATTGTATGACCAATATTCTGTGCCCAGGAAATCATGACTGCTTTGACTGTTTCTTCATATATCCCCTGATGAGAATTTTTTTAAAAAACCCTGAAATATACTATCTACCACTACAGAGCCACCCAACAAACTATAATAAGCATAATATTTGTGGATAAGAACCAATTTGTAGATAATAACCATACTAACAAATTATTGCATCGTTTGATTTCTTATTGTCCCAGAAGCCCATTAATGGCTTCCAATCTTTCAAAAAAAAATCTGCAATTTAAAACCCACATTAATTTGGCCATTTGGGGATAATTCAGCATCCTTAATAATCCAGTCCTCTGTCACTGGTTCTTCAGTCCATTTCCATGTTTGTGCAAACAATATTCTTGCATCTGTTATCATATGTATACTGAAAAGACTCCACCTCAATTTCGCATACCTCAGAAAGCCCAGCGTTAGCCATTTCTTGTTCTTCAGGAGGCACCACCGAACTAGGATGACTTGGGGACATGATCCTGCTGGCTGTGAATGAGGGATGAGAAAATTAATGAAGGGGGATTCATTGCGCATGTTCTTTGCCTAAAGCAGGGATGGGCAAAATAATCCAGATGTTGCTAGACTACAACTCCCATCATCCCTCACCAATGGGTCTGTTGGCCAGGGCCGATGAGAGTTGAAGTCCGACAACATCTAGAGGGCCATGCATCTCTGGCCATCTCCGCACTACACTGTTACAGCGCTATTATTCCACTTTCAACCTCCTATGGAATCCTGAGATTTGCAGTTTAGGGAGGGGAATTTAGAATTTTCAGCCAAGTCTTTGGCCTCAGTAAACTACAGACCTTAGAATTTAACAGGATGTTGAAAGTGGAATAAGAGCAGTATAACAGCGCAGGGCAGAAATGGCCTCTGTCCCTTGCTCTAAACCACTCTTGGCCCACAACACAAAATTTTACTCTAAAGCCAGAAGAAGTAATTCATTATAATTCCGATATCCAAGTATCATCTGTTCTCCACATAGTCTGGACCAAGTAAAACTGGGATAGGTGAGCATAAGAAGTTTATGAAGATATTATAACAGTTTCATTGAAATGGCAGGATTCATAATCTCATCTTGCAGATGCTACCATAAGAAGCTTGTTAACTTGGATAATACTCTGTTCCCCAACAGGACTTTTAACACAGGATTGCAGCAGCTTTTGGAAGTATAATAGGTGGACTGTTTACAGCTCCCTGGTTGGACTTCTAACCCAAGCCTGCAGCTGGTTGGTATAATCTAGTCCAGTAGTTCTTAACCTGGGGTCCAGGGACCCCTGAGGGGTTTGTGGAGCCCTTACCAGGAGTCCGTGAAGCCCTGCTGCTAGACACTAACAACAGTGGCAGCAATAGGGACGTGGCAACAGGATGGGTTGTGGGTGCTGAAACTGCTCCCTCGTTTGTGATCAAGAGAGCAGTTTGGGTATACACACCCACACGCACACTTCTCTGCTGCTGTGATTGTTGCAAAAGGACACAGTGGCTGGTATGTGCGCATACCCAAACTGTGATTCTGGAGACCAAGATTTGAATCCCCACTCAGCCATGGAAACCCACTGGGTTACCTCAGGCAAGTCACATTCTCTCAGCCTCAGGGAAAGGCACCAAATCTCACCAAGAAAACCTCCATGACAGGTTTGCCTCAGGGTTACCATAAGTCAGTTTTCAAAGGGAAGAGACATGGTGGCTAGAAAGAACCTGGCACTTTGTTGTTGTGTGTCCTCAAGTCATTTGTTGTGTGCCTTCAGTCAGACCTCATCTGGAATATGATGTCCAGTTCCGGACACCTCATTCCAGAAGGATATTGACAAGCTGCAACACGTCCAGAGGAGGGTGATCAAAACAGTGAAAGGTCTGGAAACCACGCCCTACAAGCAGTGGTTTAAGGAGCTGCGTAAGTTTAATTTGCAGAAGAAAAGGTTAAGAAGGGACATGATAACCATGTTTAAATATTTGAAAGGATGTCATATCAAAGAGGAAACAGGTTTGTTTTCCATTACTCCAGAGACTAGGACAAGGAGCAATGGATCCAAACTTCAGGAAGAGAGATTCCACTTAAATCTCAGGAAGAACTCCCTGAAGATCCGACCTGTCCGGCACTGGAATGTGCTGCCTCGGAATGTGGTGGTCTCCTTCTTTGGAGGTTTTTAAACAGAGGCTGGATGGCCATCTGTTGGGACTTCCTGCATGGCAGGGGATTGGACCAGAGGGCCCCTGTGGTCTCTTCTATGATTCTGACATATGGCAACCCTAAGGTGAACCTATCACAGGTTTGGGTTTGTTTTTTTTTTGGCAAGATTTGTTCTCCAGGAGTTTGCCTTTGCCTCCTTCTGAGGCTGAGAGAATGCAACTTGCCCAGGGTCACCGAGCATCTGAGTGGTGATTTGAATCCTAGTCTGCAGAAACCTATAATAAATAAATAAATAAATAAATAAATATCTGAATATTTACACCTAAATTTAAATCCTGAGTTAAGTCTTCGGGGACCCTGGTAACAAATTATAATTACAACGGATCTGCAGTAAAAAAAAAAGGTTAAGACAGCTGGATTACATATGACTCCCTGGTAGGGCTTCTAATCCAGGCCTGCAGCTGGTTTGGATGCTCTTCCTAGGTTGATTGTATGCAGCTCCCTGCCATAGGCCATTTCTGCACTAGACTGTTATAGTGCTATTATTCCACTTGCAACATCCTATAGAATCCTGGGGTTTGCAGTTTGCAGAAACTGCAAACCCCAGGATTCCATAGGATGTTGCAAGTGGAATAATAGCGCTATAACAGTCTAGTGCGGAAATGGCCATGGCTTCTAATCCACCCCTACCACAGGTTTAGATACTATTAATAGGTGGATTATACACAGCTCCCTGCCAGGGTTTCTAACCCAGGTCACAGCTGGTTTGGATACAGTGAATAAGCGGATTCTATACAGCTCCCTGGCTGAACTTCTGACCTAGGCCTGCGGCAGGTATGGGTACTGTTAACAGATTCTTTTTTGTACGCCACAAAATGCTTGAAATGTTGCTGGGAACACTACCCAAGCCTATAAACTGGGGGGAAATGAAAAAATGCAGCCCAGGGCCCCTCCAGAATCCACAGACTACCCTCTTCCTGCCCCTTCACCATGAATTATCTCCCCTGAAAGCCTCCAGAATAGGCATTTCATCTTTTAAATTGATGGCAGTACTGCCAGCTTTAACATAAAAAAAATATCGTTTTTTCAAAATTCAAATTGACCCTTTCTTGACACTTTCAGGTTTTTTAATCAAGGCTTTGAGGGTCCTTTTGGTCCCCAGACAGTCTTTAAAGCAGAAAACTGCCACCCCCTAGACCTGCTGCAGTTGCATGTCTCTACAATGGTCCTTGCAATATTCCACCGTTTCCTCATGTGGGTGAAGAAGACACCTCCCTTTGACTGTGCACGGGTGGCAGGGAGAAAACTGGCAGCAGTAGGAGAAGGGTTGTGAGCCATTCCTGATTTTCTTGGCAAGAAACTCCCGACAAATTTCTAAGGAATCCTGGAAGCTCCCAAAATGCTGCTTGCAAGTTTCAGCTAGTAGTCTGTATGAGCGACTTAGTTAAATATATTTAAGTATAATAAGTAGGCATACTTAACTACCCCTCCTGGCCTGATTGCCCCAAACCTGATGGAAACATTTCTCACCCATGCTCCAACAGATGGAAGAATGGGCTTTTATAGAAGTATAGAGTTGGAAGAGACGACAAGGGCCATCCAGTCCGGTGCCGTGCCATGCAGGAATACACCATCAAAGCATTCCCGACAGATGGCCATACAATCTCTGTTTAAAAACCTCCAACAAAAGAGACTCCACCACTCAGAAGCAGCAGCATATTTCACTGTCGAACTGCTCTTACTGTCAGGAAGTTCTTCCTAATGTTTAGATGGAAACTCTTTTCCTAGAGTTTAAAGCCATTGCTCCGTGTCCTAGTCTATGGAGCAGCAGAAAACAGGCTTTCTCCATCCCCCATACGACATCCCTTCAAATATTTAAAAATGGCTATCATATTACCTCTTAACTTTCTTGTCTCCAGGCTAAACATACTCAGATCCCTAAGCCACTCCTCAGAAGATCAGTTTCCAGGCCTCCTAACATTTTGGTTGCCCTCCTCTGGACATGTTCCAGACTGTACAATATCCTTCCTGAACTGTGGTGCCCAGAACTGGACACAGTATTCCAGGTGGGGTCTGACGAAAACAGAATAGAGTAGTACTATCACTTCTTTTGACCTAGACAATATACTCCTATTCATGCAGCCCTGAATCACATTGGCTTTTGTAGCTGCTATATCACACTTCTGGCTATTGTTCAGCTTGTGATCTACTAAGACTCTTTTTACAGGTACTGGATGGCCCCTGGGGTGTCTTCCAACTCTATGATTCTTTGAATCATGACACCACTGCCACAATCCTTAACTTAATCCACACTAACCTACTTTACAGGGCATTGATTGCATGAGGTAGAGGAGGTCCAAACTATCAGCAATCAGAGCATGGGTGAATGACATTTCAAGTCAAATTTGTGGGAGGGATCCAGCCAGGAGACGTTGGAGGAGTCTCCTTCTTTGGAGGTTTTTAAGCAGAGGCTTAAAAGGTTTTTAACACTGGATGGCCATCCTTTGGGAGTGCTTTGATGCGTAGCAGGGGGTTGGACTGGATTCTATGATTCTACTCAGTTAAGTATACTTTACTAAGTATCTGATACAGCAAGCTGTCCTTCTCTGTTAGGCCAACAGATCCTCACCTAGGAGGCAAAGATCACCATCCGCTTTCTCCTTGGCTTCCGTGTAGATTTCTCGCTGAGGTGTCCCCTCCACTTTCGAGGGGTTCATAGGCACTTCTTCCAATGGCACCTGAAAAGAACATTGAACATCCTAGTCAGGAGAGAGCAAAAAAGCAGACAGGACAGGATAGATTATGAAGATAAAGGCATTACTGTCCTAGAAGGGCTTAGGTGACAGAAGGGGAGGTTTTAGTTGAACGTTAGGAGATAACATCTTTATTTATTTGATTTAATTTTAACAAGAACATCCCAGTAATTTAAAAACACACATATACACCTCGATTATATGGTGCACACCAGACTAGAGGTACAAGAATACCCCAGTTTAAAAACTAGATGTGCTTCTAAGGCATTGATTCTCTGGCCATTTCTGCACTAGACTGTTATAGCGCTATTATTCCACTTTCAACATCCTATGGAATCCTGGGGTTTGCAGTTTCGGGAGGGGCCAGTGGCCCCTCCCGAAACTGCAAACCCTAGGATTCCATAGGATGTTGAAAGTGGAATAATAGCGCTATAACAGGTTAGTGTAGAAACGGCCTCTAACAGAAAATGTGGTCTCCAAAGCAGAAAAACATCGAAAGAACAGGGAGAAAATCCTACTTCACAGAAAAGAAGAGCAAGAACCGACTCAGGTAAGTAAACAAATATACTGATGTATACTTAGCCTGGAGAAGAGAAGGGAAAGAGACGACATGATAGCTATGTTTAAATATTTCAAAGGATGTCATGTTGGAAGATGGGGCAACCTTGTTTCTTGCTGCTCCAGAGACCAGGACAGGGAGCAATTGCGTCAGCAATAGAGATTCCACCTAAACATTAGGAAGAACTTCCTAGTGGTCAGAGCTGTTTGACAGTCGAATAAGCTGCCTCAGAGTATAGTGAAATTGATGGCAGTTACCAACAACAAACTTAGTTACTCCTTTGGAGGTTTTTAAACAGAGGCCAGATATGTCAGGAATGCTCTGATGGTGTATTCCTGCATAGCAGGGGGTTGGATTCAATGGGCCTTGAACTCAACTCTATGTTTCTATGATCTCCCCTCCTCCAATAGCCGTGCAAGCAGGTTGGCAATAGATTCATCCCCCCACCCCCCCGTGACTGGCACCATCCGTTCTCAATCTTTACATCTGTTCCCAGACTCAAACTGCAAAGTCAATGCAAAACGTATCCACCAAGGATCCTTTCACGGCACTGGACAGCTGCTAATGTTTGGCCATACTGTTAGCAGGGTTGGACAGGCAGCAGCGCTGTGTGAACATGCATTGTGTATGGATGTGCTGCACATTTTGACATCTTTGCTCTTTTGGTTCAGCCCAGAAGATGAGAAGATTCTGAGCAATGCTATGGCTGAAATCTTCCATTGGGGTTCCACAGTGCTAACTCTCCATATGCAAAGTTACACACTAACCACACAACCCTCGTATAGAATGGTCAAAGAGCTACGCAACGGAACCAACATCCCAAATGTGATCCTGGAGATGAGTTCTCTGAATTCTGTGGATTCCTAAAAAGACAAACTCTTAGAGCAAATCAGGCTTGAATTCTCCCTAGAAGCCAAAATGACTAAAGACTGTCATCCTTTGGACATATTGTGAGATGATGTGACTCACTGGAAAAGACACTAATCTAATATATAAAAGTCAAAGTTTGCCTGCTTGTCTGCGTCAGGAGAAGACCTCATATGATTGGCTGTGTCAAGTGAAGACCTCATATGATTGGCTGCCTAAGAAGATTCTATGGAATCTTGGGGTTTGCAGTTTAGGGAGAGGACTTTAGAATTCTCAGCCAGAGAATAGGCTGGTTGCTATGGAGATGAGGCCTAGCAGCAAGGAGGAGGGCAGTGAATTTCCCTCAGGAAACCAACTCTGTGTGTTAATAACTCTGAATACGGATTGGACTGGGGAATATGGGGAAAAGTTACAGGTATTGGACAAGACAGTTTGGGGAATTAGAGGTACAGGATCTCAAATCTTTCTAACAAGTATTACCTATGAGAAAATAAAACCCCCAGCAATCGCAGGTATATATGCTAGTGCTTGATAAACTACAAGGCAGTTGGGGAAGAGGAATACCACCTTACAGGTGAATAGACTTAAGCAAGAAGCCACAGCCCTGGATTTGCAAGACTTGAGTGGGGCTGGTGATGATCAGGGTTCTTGGGGGTCTCTTGTTCACAGGGTCATCATAAACTGAAATCAACTTGACAACAAATAACAACATCAATGAACTTCACATCCCACTCCTTTTGTACCGATATATTGAGGGCTGAATCTCCCAAGTCCCAGTCCCATTCTACAAGCACTACACACAACGTCTGTCACCTGCCATTCCCAATCCTTGTTCTCTTGAGGACTTATTAGGAACTCCTCCGCTGCCCTCAGAGTGCAGGTCTCTGGGTCCCATGACCTGATTCGATTCTGGATGTCCTGGGGCAGGATGGCCAGGAACTGCTCCAGGATCAGCAGCTCCAGAATCTGCTCCTTGGTGTGCTTCTCCGGTTTCAGCCATTGGTGGCACAGCTCGCGAAGCTGTCCGTAAATTCTCCGTGGGTCCTCCACCTCCTGGTAGCGAAACTGCCTGAAGTGCTGGCGCAGCGTCTCCATCCTGTTGGCTTCCCTACGCAAGATGGCGGCCTTCACTTTCCCATAATCCTCCCTGTCTCTAGCTTGTAGGTTACTGAAAGCCTCTTCTGCTTCTCCACTCAGGGCTGGCAAGAGCCGGGCCGCCCATTCCTCTCTAGGCCACCGGCAGGCTTCGGCCACTTGCTCAAAGGAGGCCAAGAAGGCCTTGGTGTCATCCCACGGTCCGAGCTTCGACAATGGTGGAGTTACCCATCTGGAGCAATGGCAATCCAGTGCCTTCAGGAATTCTTGGCACTGGGCAACCCATGGCTGCGGCAACCCATCAGCAGGTTGATGCTTGCCATTTTGTGGTGTTCCCCGCCCTGGCAACTCTTTCAAACACCTCACCTTGACAATGTGTGGAACCTTACTGGCAGCTTCTAAACTCTCCTCCATTTTGAATTTTGGAACTCTCCTCTCTGTTTCTGAACAGAAGATTTTGACAACCCTCCTGCTGGCAAGTTAAACTTTATGTGGCAGGCGTAGAACAGCAGGAGGTCTGAGACTACCAAGGGATCAGTTCAAGTGGCCAACTCTACCACATTTTGCCTCGTCTTTTGCCAAGAATGGCAACCAGGACTGGTCCCTGGAGGAAAAAAAGAAAAGCAGAACAGATCACCAAAGAATGTAGAGAAAGATCTGACCACTGTGAAAAAGAAAATGCTTCTTGTCAGGAAAAAGCAGAATTATTGGTGGGTACAGATTAACACTGCATTGCAAAAAATCCAGACACTGTAAGAAAAATTTTATTAATTCATGTATTAAACCGAAGAACATATTACCATTTATAACATTTTTATTTTTTTCTTTGCAGGAATGAATGACAATGCCATTTATTCTCAAGTGCCTATCCTGCTCTGGTAATCCCATCCCTTTTGGTTATTTGATTTTATTAAATTATTAAAGGAAATTATTAGAGGAAAAGAAATTCCTCATAAACATTAGGAAGAACTTCCTTACAGTAACAGAAATTCTACTGTGGAATACACTGCCTCGGAGCATGGTGGAGTCTTCTTTGGAGGCGGATGGCCATCTGTCGAAAGTGCTTGGATGGTATATTCCCATATGGCAGGGGGTTGGACTTGATGGCCCTTGGAGTCTCTTCCAACTCTATGATTCTATGATTCCATTTCTATATACTGGTTCTAGTCTTGCCCTTTCCGACCAACAGAGAAGTCCGTTCTTCGTCCTACTTCAATCTCACACACTCCTCCTAAGATTCAAATACCTGTTTATTCAAATCTGCTGATACCAAGCAATGGGAAAGTTGCTTGTTTGATCAACAAGCCATTATTAAATCTGTGTGCGTGTGCATGTGATGCAAGGAATGAAAGAAGCCAAAACCATTTCTATGATTTAAGCATGCAGTTTTGCAGTTGGTTAAAGATCATTTTGGAGACAGAAAAACAGAAAGAGACGTGTAACAGACTTTCTTCTTTCCCCCCTTTTTAAGTGCCTCTGTTCCCAAGTATTTTAAAACCAAAACTGGCACACAGAAATTAAAATGTGACAGCAATTATGAGGATAATATTAAATCAGTTTTAGGGCCCTATCATACTATACTGCTATAGCACTATTATTTCACTTTAGCTGCCATTTCGGCATAGTACGGTGGAATCCTGGGATTTACAGTTTAGGGAGGGGCATTTAAAATTCTCAGCCAGAGAGCTCTTGGGCCTCTCTAAAATACAAACCCCAGAGTTCCACAGGATGTTGCCATGGCAGTTAAAATGGAATAATACCACTATAACAGCGTAGTGTGATAGGGCCCTTGGTTCTTTGCTATAAGCCATTTTGGGTCACACTGTAGAAGAAATGCACGATATACGTTAACTACAGTAAATAAGTATAATTGTTGTTATTAATATCACAACATAATGTAGTCTAAATGTTGTCATAGTCATCATCATGACATTGCAGTCAGCCCTCTACATCTGTGGCTTTTACTTTTGCGGATTTGATTATTCACGGATTATTTGCTGTCACCTCTGCTGCCTCCCTAGGCCATTTTTAATAGGGACTGCAAGCCTCGTGAGACTGAGAAACTGCAAATGAGGCTTGTAGGTCCCTATTAAAAATGGTGTGGGGTAGCAGTAGAGGTGGCAGGAAGCCCCATCAGCCCCCCACTTCTGCCTTGGGAAGGAACCCTGACTCCTCAAAGGAATCCACAGTGGGTTGAATATGGTGATCATACTTTTTGTGAGTGTTCAATATGGTTTGGGAGGGCCTAGAGCAGTGGTTCTCAACCTGTGGGTCCCCAGATGTTTTTGGACTTCAGTTCCCAGAAGCCCTGAGCATTGACCATAGTGGCTGGGGCTTCTGGGAGCTGACGTCCACAAACATCTGGGGACCCACAGGTTGAGAACCACTGGCCTAGAGTTATTCACGGTTTTTCCACTTTCACGGGGGTCCTGTGCTCCTAACCCTAGTGAATGTGGAGAGATGACTTTATAAAGCAAGGATGGGAACTATATATCCCTCCAGATATTGGACTGTAACACCCATCAGCCCTAGTCAAGTGGTGAAGAATGCTGGGAGTTGTGGTTCAACAAAATTAATTAATTAATTAGTACTCTGATCTCCCCCAGGATGGGCTCCAAGACAGCTTTACGTTAACATCTAGGTATGCTCAGTTTCCAGGTCAGTTATAAGGATCCCTCCACAGGTGGACCTCTCTCCGCCAAGGTAGCCATGTGAAACAAAGGACAGGGCTCCTCTGCCTTTGAACACCTGTATAAAAAAGAAGGAACTTCACCTTGGTCCTACGCCTGGTGCCATTTGCTCTCTCCCTAGAGCTGCAATCCTCTTTCCTCCTGTGCCCACCACACCAGAGACAGCAATCGCCATATCACAACAGCTTCCGCACCGCAAGCCTAGACCTCGCAGACCCACGAACCCCCTTGCAGGTGTGTTTTTGATGGGGAAAGCAAGTATTGTGGGAATGTGACTAGGGAGGGAGGCAGAAGCTTGCTTGTTTTTTTTGGATCTCTCCAGCTGGCAGGTGTAAGACCAGTTCTCCTTCTCCCTCCCAACTTTTCCGATCCCTCCTTCCAGCCACAAATCACCACCTCCTATTATTGCTCCTGCTTCCCCCGCCCTCTGATGTGTGTATCTTTGCGTGTGTGTGTGTTTGTCTTTCATTGCCGCTCCCGATCTGTCCCTTTAAACTCACCTCTCTCTTGCAGCCATTCAAAAGCAGGCATTTCCCCCTCCCAGCCAAGCAGGAAAGAGGGGGGAAGCGGAGCGCAGTTGCACCACTTCCAGGTCCTCCGCCTCCCCTTCTCAAATTTCCCAGCTCCTCCAGCCCAATCCTATTTAACCCTTTCCAGCCGGTCCTCAAAGAAATCGATCGGGAAACAGGGGGCCAGGCCGAATTGCTAGAGGGGCACTGCTTGTCTATTTTGGGAAAAAAGCATTATGATCAGTATTGTTGTTCATAGAATCATAGAGTTAGAAGAGACCCCAGGGGCCATCCAGTCCAACCCCCTTGCTATGCAGGAACCCACATCAAAGCACTCCCAACAAATGACCATCCAGCCTCTGCTTAAAAAACCTATGAAGTCTTTCTGTTTCAACAAGTCCTGTTCTGTTGGCTTTTGGGGAAAGATATGCACAGGTGCCCGTTCATTGTTCACCTTGTCATCCAAGATGAGGAAGATCAGATTTGAAAAAGCAATGGAGTAACAAGCTAAAATTTAGTGAGCGAAAGAAATAGCAAATAGCACAGAGAGTTATTAAAAAATCTTTTAATACAAATTGGATTTTTATGAAATAGCAGGAATTGAGACCTAGAGGAAATCTGAAGCCCGCTTGGTAAATAGGTAAAGTGTTCTGTATCCTGGCGGGGAGAGGGAAGGAACGAAGATACATGGAACTGCTTCTCTCCAATTAAGGACACATTATTGTTTCTTGATTTTTTTGTATATTTTATGACGAATTTGGTATATATTTGTATGTTATTTCACTAGAGTAATAACTCTAATAACAAGTATATACTGTGATTAAAAAATATAAAAAAAACCCCTCCAAAACAGGAGGCTCCACCACACTCCAAGACAGCATATTCCACTGCCAGACAGCTCTGACCATCAGGAAGTTCTTCCTGAGGTTCAGGTGGAATCTCCTTTCCTGTAGCTTGAATCCATTGCTCCTTATCCTAGTTTCTAAAGTAGCAGAAAATAAGCCTGCTCCCTCCTTGACATAAAATCCTTTCAAATATTTAAACATTGCTATCATGTCCCCTCTTAACCTTCTCTTTTGCAGACTAAACATACCCAGCTCCGTAAGCCGCTCCTCATAGGGCATGGCTTCCAGACCCTCCACCATTTTGGTTGCCCTCCTCTGGACATGCTCCAGCTTGTCGATATCCTTCTTGAAATGAGGTGCCCAGAACTGGACACAATATTCCAGATGAAGTCTAACCAAAGCAGAATAGAGTGGTACTATTACTTTCCTTAATCTGGATACCATACTCCTATTGATGCAACCAAGAATTGCGCTGGCTTTCTTGGCTGCAGCATCATATTACTAACCCATGTTCAGCTTATGGTCTACTAAGATTCCTAGATCCCTTCCACATGTATTGTTGTCCAGCCAGGGGTCTCCCACCCTTTATTTGTGCATTTTATTTTTTTCTGCCTAAGTGTAGCACCCTACATTTCTCTCTGTTGAAATTCATTCTTTTAGCTTTGGCCCAGCTCTCCAATCTGTTAAAGTCATTTTGAATTTTGATCCTGTCCTTTGGGGTGTTAGCAACTCCTCCCAATTTGGTATCATCTGCAAAATTGATCAGCATGCTCTCTGTTCCTTCATCCAAGTCATTGATGAAGATGTCGAACAGCACTGGGCCCAGGACAGAACCCTGTGGCACCCCACTAGTCACTTTTCTCCAGGATGAAAAGCAGCCATTGGTGAGCACCCTTTGGGTGCGGTCGGTTAATCAGTCAACAATCCACATAACAGTAGCCCTGTTCAGCCCACATTTTACTAGCTTCTTTGCAAGAATATCATGGGGAACTTGGTCAAAGGCCTTACTGAAATCAAGGCCATTTCCGCATGGCACTCTTATAGCACGATGATTCCACTTTCAACCTCCTATGGAATCCTGGGGTTTGCAGTTCCGGGAGGGGCCAGCTGGCCCCTCCCGGAACTGCAAACCCCAGGATTCCACAGGAGGTTGAAAGTGGAATCATCGCGCTATAAGAGTGCCGTGCAGAAATGTTCCAAAATACACTATGTACACAGCATTCCCTTCATCCATCAAGCTTGTAACTCTATCATAAAATAGTCTCATATACAAGATGAGACCCAGTGTGTGTGGTGGTTTGGGTGTCGGACTATGCCTCCGGAGACCACGGTTCGATTCCCTACTCCACCAAGGAAACCCCACTGGGTAACCTTGGGTGTGTCACACACTCTCAGCCTCAGTTAATCCCACAATAGGTTCACCGTAAGTCGAAAATGAGTTGTAGGCACACACAACAACAACAACAACAACACACAAGATGCTTGTTATCTTGCTGTTGGTATTCTCTCTGGCAAGGCCCAGGGCCTTTCTACACTACACTGTTATAGTGTTATTATTCTACTTTCAACCTCCTGTGGAATTCTGGGGTTTGTAGTTTCCTGAGGCCAAAGAGCTCTCTGGCTGAGAATTCTAAAGGCCCCTCCCTAAACTGCAAACCCCAGGATTCCATAGGATGTTGAAGGTGAAAAAATAGCACTATAACAGGGTAGTGCGGAAAGGCTCTGAGTTGCAGTCCAAAATTGGACACCCGCCAGTTTCAAACACACCACAGACATGTTTTTATTTGTGGGGGAAAAAATGACACAACACACACCTTGTCCTTACGTAAAAAGTGACACCAAGCTCTTCTTGGAAGGAAAGAGGACACACTATCCTAGAGACATGGGTGCCCTTTATTGACTCTGGGAACAGCAAGAGGATAGTCACAGACCTGTGGAGACTTTGCAGAGATTTTGCTTTTTGTCTTGAAATTTCCCATGCCAGTGCTGGGCTTCGACCTGTTCAGGCAAGGAACCTGCTGTTTTCATTAGTCTCAGGCCCTTTCTGCACTATACTGTTGTAGAGCTATTATTCCACTTTCACCATCCTGTGGAATCCTCGGATTTGCACTTAGAATTCTCAGCCAGGGAGCTGTTTGGCCTCAGTAAACTGCAAACCCCAGAATTCCACAGGATGTTGAAAGTGGAATAATAGCACTATAAGAGTGTAGTGCATAAATGGCCTCAGAAGAGGTAAAATACCTTTTCTTCAACAGATCGTACTGTTACTGCAGTTTAGGCCTACCCAGTGATAGCACCTGATATCACTTTGATATCAATAATTTGGCTTTCTTCCACCATCCCTCTCCACATGTTTGAGAGGCCCCCAGACAAGCACAGAACTAGGCTTGGCCATCAAACGCTGCAATATCCCAAGACAATACAAGCAGGCCAGAAATAGCTAGATCACCGCTTTAGGAGACCTCTCTGCAAACACCCTCTTTATGTATGCACGCTGTTCACAAAGGACTCCCTGCCCCAAGCAGGCAACTTGGCAAGCTAGAAGCTTAAAGGCCGAGCACTGAGCATTTGCATACAGTCTACCTCTTTGTCAATTCGGACTTAACTCAATCATGCTAAATTGTGACCTTTCGGAGACACTGTCTCGCATCCAAAACTCATTGTTGTCCCCGAGTAAGGCATAGCCCTATCCTCCCTATAAAAACCCCTGATTCCGAGACCTTCCTCGGATCGCTCCCAAGTTCCAACCGCCTTGCTGCCACATTGCTTGGCGAGCTTCCTCTCAGCTCCACGTGCTGAGTCACACCGAACCCCAGCATCACTCTCTATCTTCTTCCAGGCTTCAGGAACAGGTGTCATATCACCCGAACCAACTATCCCTCTGAAAATCCCATTATCTTACTCACACCTTTATTTTCCTTAGTTATCTGTGTGCGTGTGTTGCTTACATTGCGTGCCTGTATTTAATAAAGATCACTAGTTATTTTTCAAACCAGCCTGCTTCTTGACTTGGCCTGACCCCGTAGACATTGGGTTACAAGATCCTACTAAGTTACCCTGCCTCTCGTAACGCTAAGCAGTGCTCTGAGCTAATTTTCCCCACCTATAGTTGAGCGCATTTTGGTGTCCCTCCCGGGACCCCCAGTAAACGGGGTAACAGAGTGGTGGAGCAACGTGGACAACCCTGGTACCCCTAATTTGAGAAGGAGTCGCGAATCTCCTCAAATCAGGCTGGTACTGACTTAGGGAACAGCCTGTGAAGTCGCAAGAGATTCTGTCAGGCAGGAACACGTGTGTGTGAGAGAATTCTGTGTGTGTGTGAGCTCTAGGAGCTACTCTATTGGGGTTAGAATTCTGCTCCTCTTTTCTGCCTTGGTTTGTGCACACCCCTTGCTATCAGTGTGCACAAGCTGACCCAGGAATCACATTCCTAACTTGGGGTCTATCATGGGCTGGGATCCGAAGTGATAAGGTGTTAGCACCGTAGGAACAGTCTACACCCATCCAACATCTTGGCAGCAAGGCAAACAAAGGCACTTAGGAAAGGAGTCCCTCCTCTTTTCTCCCCCCCTCAGAGTTGAGAACGCGGGTGCGTCCCACTAATGTTGTTGTTAGTATAGTGAAAGCGCGGGTGCGTCCCAATTTGCTAGCACACTAGGTGCAGGTGGTGATTCCCGAACTAGCTTGGGGTTTGGAAGGTTTATGCCAAGGTGGAGGAAGGTGCTCCTCACCGAGAAAACCAGTCAGGGACGGTTCGGTTTTGGTTCCTTGCCCCTTTTTCCCTGCTGCTTGGCCAGGCAGCGTAGTAAGTTCCAAAGTGTTTGTCTCCCCCCTTCAGGCAGCCGGAGTACTCCTGAGGGTTCCCTGGGTCTAGATGACCTCCCTGTCCACAAACCATTTCCTCGTCCTTTTGTCCCCAGTGCTGTCGAGGTGGAAAACTGGGCCTGGGTGTACAGAAGTGACTTTGTTTGGGCAGGCTGGAGATAGGTTCCCATCCCTCTTTCCTAGAGTAGTTCCGCTGTGTTCGTTTTCTTCAGCTCCCCCAGGAGTCTAGGTGATCCTCCCTGTCACTCCAGTTCCTGGTCCCATGTTTATGTTAGGAAGTTTAGTTGTGCAGTGTTGAAATGGCTGAGAGCAGCAAAGTCACCATTAGGGACCTCATGTGCGAGGAGGAGGTCCGAGGCAAGTTAGAAAGGTAGGTGCTGAGTAAGGGGAAACGTCCCTGGAAGGACTCCATCTTCCAGACGGCCGATCCCTTTACCACACTCCGGGAAGCGTACACCATGGCACGTAAATCAAAGAACCCATTCGGGCCATCAAAGGATGCTTTGGCCGCTTGGGGACTTTGGCTTTCAGCCAGAAACGCTAGTAGTGCCCTAGTTGAGACCAGAGGGAAGCTAGCAGAAGCAGAGAAGGAGAATGTCCGGCTTCATGCCGAGATTGAGGCACTGTGTGCAGACAAGGTAACGTTCACGTCTGTCACGCAGGCCTCCGCCCAGAAACACAGCGATGTTACTTTGGTGGCTCAGACGTGGGAGGAGAAAGCCCACGCCTTAGAGGCTGAGCTTGATCATGCCCGGTCTGCAGCTAGATTCATGGTTGGGCAGGTGAAGGAACAACAAGAGGCTGTGAGCCATGCAGCCTGCCTTAAGCAAATTGCTGTGCTGGAGAGCCAGCTCCATACACGTAAGGCATTGATTTCGGCCGTGTGTCCGGAGCTGCTCCCAATCTTTGCACAGGACTTTTCTAGGAAGCCCTTGCCGGATGATGTCTGGCAACCCTTCCCCATAACCCAGACTGGAATGACCCTAAGGTCCCAGTCCACCCAGTTGAGACATGGTCCATGACCAGACGGACCACCCCCCTTAGAGAAAACAATGTAGACAGGGCAGAGACACAAGAGACGCAAGTCACAGAGACTAGGGTCCTCTGGCCTGCCACTGAGGCCAAGGCAATTGCGGACCAACTGGGTCCATTGACCAGGTCCACCGGGATCATGTGGTTGAATGCAGTGATACATTCTCACCCGATAGCCAATGGTCAGGACCTGACCCAGTTAGCCTGGCTTTGCATGGCTCCTTCCGAGCTCCCAACTCTTGAGTTGGCTGTGGCAGCTTGAGGCCTGGTTAGGCTCAAGGCCCACGATTGGATGCGGGAAGTAGTTAAGATTTTGTGGCCCGGACAGAGTGCAAGCGTTCTCTACGTCATGGAGCAACAGGGTCCTCACGAGAACCCTGAGGCTTACGTGGCGCGGAAGCAACTGCTTCCCATTCTGGCTGAGAAGGTCCCCCTACGCCCATGGGTACAGCTTTGACCACGTGGAATTCAAGACTCTGTTGTACGGAGGCTTGAACCACGAGACAAAGATGGCCCTGGGTTTGGTGGATCTGGCCACCACCACCTGGGAGGAGTTCGGAAACAACCTCCGCGGGTCTCCAGCTGCTCCGAGAGGCTGGCTCCCTCCATCCTCCCTTGAAGTCACATAGGAAGGAACCCGGGAACTGGGAACCCATATCAAGGTCACATACTCGAATTATGGGCCCCATTCCCAACACCGGAAGACGGCGCCGAATTCAGTTCCCAAGGGGAACTGGAACCAGCGCCCAACTCCCAGACAGGACAACAGGCAGTGGCAGGGAAGAGACCCCTGCAGCCAGCCCGACAAGGCAGGGATTCCCCCACAGCCGCCCACTGCCCCCAAACAGCCCTCTGACTCTGGCTCTCCCAGGGAGACGTGTGGCAGGTACGATCCCACGGCCCAGATGTACTCCTCTGATAGAGTAAGAATCTGGGTATGCTACGTAGGCTCAGATGGGACATGAGCCAGTTTGATGGGAGACCCACGAGCGAGCTCCTTGGTGCCCTAGACAGGCAGGTACAGCTGGGAAATAGCCAGCCTGTGAATGCGGTGACCAATGGTCCCCCTCCAGCTGGGTGTTACCCTGATTTAGAGCTCTCAGGATAGGGTGCCCTCGGTCCTGGCATCTCCCCCAAAGAGTTGCGGCTCGACTGAAGCCCAAAAGACGGGGTAGATCTATGGTGACGGCAGGCACTGGGACCTATAGGGACAAGACTCCTTCCACCCCTCCTACAGCTGCCAGAGCAGCGCCAAAAGTGTTACTCTCTAACCTGAGAAGACAGGGGGCAGCCCACCCCCGACGCTATCTGTTTGTCTGGGTATGGCGGGGGGAACCCAACCTAAGCCCTCCAGAGAACGCAAGTGCCCAGGGCACCCTAGAAATAAAAGATTGCCCCTCCTCATGACACAGCCCCGAGTGCGAGTCCAACCATCTCTGAGACAGTGGTGCTTTCAGAGCACCGAGAAGGATCGCACCAGACTCAGGCTCAGGAGGAAGCCCCCAAAGAATTAAACAAGACACAGGGTGTTGCCAGCATGTGTGAGAGCCAGGAAACGGAGAGCACACTGCCAGAGGAAACCAGCCCCAAACTTCCAAAGCTCTCCATTGTCCCTGCTCTGAGCCCCCGGCTAGAAACCAGCAGTTTCCCCCAGGATTTCCTTGAAGCCTTGAGCAGGAGAATCCTTCCTCTCCACACCATCTTTCAAGGGAATCTCACATGGGACTGAGGACTCAAGCAGCAGAATGCTCCCGCCCAACCAGAGCACAGTGTAGCACAGGCACTCACCCTGCCACCCCCTGAATTGACACCACATGCTCCCCTTTGCTGCATTCCATCGGGGGAGATTTCCACTATAGCTGTGAGCCCCAAGTACCGCACGGAGGTAGATGTGGCTACTGCCTTCCCCTCCGCAAGGTTGTTCTGGTGCCAGCTGGCTTCCACGTTCAGTGGCACCCATGTTATTGTTACACTAGTGATTTTGAGAGGGGCCAAGGCAGTCCTTGGCTCTATCTCGATCACCATCCGGCCACGATTTCAGGAGGCACGTGGGTTAGATGCCAGCCTCCATCTTAATTGGGAATGGAAGGGTCAGCCGGTTGATCCTGCGGGTGGTCATCCCTGAGCCAGAAGATCCCGGTGCCCAAAGGCCCAATGTAAGCTCAATGATTTGCCAGACGTCCTTGAGTGGAAAGGAAGTGTCTCAATCTACGAGGCATTTGACAGTGGTTGAATACCCCTGGCTGCAAGGAGCAGAGGCGGAGTGGCGACACCCTCTGCGCTCCCAGTCATTGTAAAATAGTTCCGCCATGTAAATAGTTTTGTTAGTTCTGGTATTGTTTAAGTAGTTATTTCTTTCTTTGTACTGTTTTGGGGAAGACCTACAGGATGGCTGTCCCAAGGTCCTCCTATCCTCTGAGGTAGATCGGGCCTTCAGAGTCAGCCCTGATGCCCTGAGGAAGGGGCACGGTTCTGACCAGGACGCCAGCATTCTCTCACTCTGAGGGATTGCCTTGTGCAATGGCGTCCTGGGGAAAAGGGCTAGACAATGGGGGTTCTCACGACCCTCTCAGAAAAACCAGGTCTGACTCTGGACTCCCGGCTACTGCCCAGAATAACCCCCACCTTTTGGAGACCTCTCTCTTCTTTCTGCTTGCGAGCTCTGATTGTTAGGGTGAGAACAGTCTGAGCCGCCACCTTGCTTGCCACTTGATTCAGCCTTGAATTCCTAAATTTAGATCTAACCTCCAACGCCCCATAAGGGCCGGAGACCCACACAATTGGCAAGACGCCTGGCCCCAGTGCATTGTGTCCAATCTGCATATGTTAATAGAACATTTGCATACGTAAGCCCAACCATCCTAACCAATCACCGAGAGAGTCAGAGTCCGCTCTGGCAACGAGCAAGCGTAGTCTGCACTTGTCTCGGTTTGGTTTCATTGTCTGTCTTTTAAACAGTGTGGGAGCCCTCACCGCCAGGCGAGCCTAACTTAGTCCAACTGAGCAAATGTGTACCACTGCCTTTGCAAAATGTACCTCTGCAGTTTATGCCTATGTGCTCACAGCATAGGGCAATGAAATACAAAGGATTGCATTACCAGCCCCCTCATATTACACTGTGATATTTGTTGCAGGCTTGGTCCACCACAGATGGTACACTGTGCCTGGAGGGCCTTCCTCTACTGTGGTGTGGTCAGATCGACCTTCACCTTAGGGTGGACTAGGTCTGAGGCAGTCACCCCTGCACCCTACATGTTAGCAACTTTGCCTGGCATCCTGTTAATACCAACTGAGGCTCCCATTGAATGATTGATTGCTGACATAGTAGACCAAAGGTATATAGTGATGCTACCTTAATTAATCAGGACGACAGACCTGGAAACAGCTGTCGTCCTTGCCATCATCCCTGGAAATTGGCTTTCCACTCCGAACTCAACTCCCAGTAGGCTCCATGCCAGTGATTTGCATTGTTACTGTACATTGGCTACTAACCATGTCAGTCTTACACCAATAAGCTACAGGTCGACAGCTCCAGAGAACCAGGACGACCCCCGGACTCGACCATCACCCCCGGGCACCGTGGGGGTGAGATCCGAAATATCACTGCTCCAGTCGGGAGCAAGGTCCTGGAGACAACCCAAGTCCTCTGATGCAGCTGTGAGACCCCAGACGGAGTGATCCAGCTACTCCCCAGCAAATTTAAAGAACTGTTTGCCAAACTCTTTGGCTTCAAGAACTTTTGCATTTGCCTTTTGGACTATTCCTGTTGCCTACGCTCTGCAAGTCGCATCCTGCAAAGAACTAGCGCTCCCTGGCTAGCTTGTCTGCTGATTTGGACATTTTGTTGCTGTTCTTGCTCCACTGCCCTGATGGACTCATGTTTGCTTGTCTGCTCCTTCTACAAGACTTTTCCTGTTTCAAGGGGGGGGGTGCAGAGACTTTTGCTTGCACCTCACCTCCCCCGGACTACAAACTCTCATTCCATCACCCACATTGAACTAATTGCTCCTTGGATTGCCTTCATTGCCATGCCCTGCATTGGATTTACAGTATTTCATTGATTACTCCATTTTGCATTACTATATTGCCTTTTTCCATTGGTGGGAGAGTTCTTTCACTGGTTATTACTCATTGTCCACTGCTATTGTGTATGTGTGAATGTGTTTAGGTTTAGGTTTTTAGACAGGAATGTTTTTACAAATTAGGAATCCCTCATGCTTATTGCAAAAGCCCTTGACCCAAAGAGTGATACAACTTCTGTGCCTGTAGACCTCTATTCGATGCTAAATTTGTTTTGAAATGTTTAATTGGAAAATGTCCGATATTGTCCCAACATCACCCATTTTCGGGGGGGGGGTTGTTACTGCAGTTTAGGCCTACCCAGTGATAGCACCCGATATCACTTTGATATCAATAATTTGGCTTTCTTCCACCATCCCTCTCCACGTGTTTGAGAGGCCCCCAGACAAGCACAGAACTAGGCACAGCCATCAAACGCTGCAATATCCCAAGACAATACAGGCAGGCCAGAAATAGCCAGATCGCTGCTTTAGGAGACCTCTCTGCAAAGACCCTCATTATGTATGCACGCTGTTTACAAAAGACTCCCTGCCCCGAGCAGGTAACTTGGCAAGCTAGAAGCTTAAAGGCCGAGCACTGAGCATTTGCATACAGTCTACCTCTTTGTCAATTCGGACTTAACTCAATCATGCTAAATTTTGACCTTTCGGAGACGTTGTCTCGCACCCAAAACTCATTGTAGTCCCCGAGTAAGGCATAGCCTGCAGTCACACTTCTCCCTATAAAAACCCCTGATTCCAAGACCTTCCTCGGATCGCTCCCGAGTTCCAACCGCCTTGCTGCTGCATTGCTTGGCGAGCTTCCCCTCAGCCCCACGTGCTGAGATACACCGAACCCCAGCATCGCTCTCTATCTTCTTCCAGGCTTCAGGAATAGGTGTCACCCGAACCAACTATCCCTCTGAAAATCCCGCTATCTTACTGACACCTTTATTTTCCTTAGTTATCCGTGTGCGTGTGTTGCTTACATTGTGTGCCTGCATTTAATAAAGATCATTAGTTATTTTTCAAACCAGCCTGCTTCTTGACTTGGCCTGACCCTGTAAACACTGGGTTACAAGATCCTACTAAGTTACCCTGCCTCTCATAATGCTAAACAGTGCTCTGAGCTAATTTTCCCCACCTATAGTTGAGCACGTTTTGGAGTCCCTCCCGGGACCCCCAGTAAACAGGGTAACAGTACGGAGGTTGATGATCATCAATAGGTCTGGATATCCGTACTGTATATGTTTGTTGATTTGTAATTCAATGTTTTTTAAAGGAAGAGAGTGAGGCTTCTGCATTAAAGCAAAGGTTTACCTGAGCAAAGGCTCCAACCCAGGAGATGGGTTCCTTCTCCCACCAGCAACCGTGGGGCGAGTTACTAGGGCTTTTAAGAGCAAGAGGGCCAGAGTTATAATGATAAATTGTTTATTTCATCATGGACATAGAGCAATGGCTTCAAACTACAGGAAAAGAATTCCACCTAAACACTAAATACAAATTGTTGATGGTAGGAGCAACTTGGCAATGGAATACACTCCTCAGCATGTGGTAGAGTCTCCATCTTTGGAAGCTTTTAAACAAGGGGTGGACTGCCCTTTATTTGGGGGTGTTTTGATGTGTATTTCTGCATGGCAGGGGCTTGGACTAGTCCTTATGGTCTCTTCCAGTTCTATGATTCTACTATTCCTATCTGTCAGATCAAATAATTTTTCACTCCCTTTTCCATCTGAGTCACATGGTAGCTACTCCAAGGTGAATTGAAGCAGCTTTGGGGGCTTTCTTATTACTTAGTGTGTGTGCTGGCTGTGTAACAATAACCTAGAAATGAAAGGTCTCAGTGGTAGCTGCTCTTTTCAGAACTTATTGGTATATGGCCCCAAATCTTCCATCTCTTCAGTGTTTCTAAGGTAAATTATCACAGGGGTGGAACTTTTAGATATTTTTAACTATTTAAAATATTTAAATATTTTTTCTGCTACAGCATTCACTATCAGTCTTGTGAAACAGGTTGAACATCTCTAATCTGAAAATCCAAAATGCTCCAAAATCCAACATGGGGGACTAAGATAGTGACACCTTTGCTTTCTGATGTTTCAGTGGATACCAACTTTGTTTCATGCACCAGTTAAAAATATTGTATAAGATTACCTTCAGGCTATGTATATGACTTGGAGTCTCCTTCTTACGGTTTTTAAACAAAGGCTAGATAGCCATCTGCTGGGAATGCTCTGATGGTGTATTCCTCCATGGCAGAATGGGGTTGGACTCGATGGCCCTTGTCGTCTCTTCCAATTCTATAGTTCTATAAATGAATTTCACATTTAGACTTATGTCTCCAAGACATCTCATCACGTATATGCAAATATTCCAAAATTTGAAAAAAATCCATAATCCAAAACACTCCTGGTCCCAAGCATTTTCAACAACCCAGACTTCTCTCTTGTTTTTCTTGTTTACATGTGTGTTTCTGTCATTACCTTTTCATTCTACAAAATATAATCATACAGGGTTGATGTAATGAAGTTAAAATACAGTAGGGAAAAGGTGCACTATCATGTTTGTTTGCATGTTCCATTTGTATCCTGCTTCCATTAAACTATGGGACTCAAGGTAGTCTCATCCAATTTATTCTGGTATTCTCTCAGCCCTCAAATTCAAACATGTGCTGTAATTTTCAAGGTCGTCAAATTTAAGCTGTGTGTCATGAGCCATCTTAGTGAGGGCTTGGATGTAGTTGATCGATACCTAAAACTAATAACTCATTCACTATTTTTAAAAAAATTTCTCAATTCAGTGGTTAACTTTGATAGAGAGGTTCCGCTGGATTCCAAACATGGGCTGCATGGACAAAAGAAATCTCTAAGTTTCTGTATGTTGGAGTGGAGAACAAGTCCCATGAGGTCTCTCAGAAGGTCTGGTGGTGTCCACATCTGAGCTGACATTTCACTCAGGAGGTCAGTATGTACAGGCAAATGTCTTTGGTGAAATGGATCCACTGAGGTACCATAGAACATTTTTTCCATCTGAAAGCTTGGAGATAACAAACGGTTCAGTCTTCAGCTCCGAGGTGTGATTTTTAACTCCTATTTTCACTTACCTCTCCACCACCACAACTTATCATTCACCTTGAGTTCAATCAGTTCTTACAGCAAATTTTGAGCCATTTAGATCATACTAGGTGCAGGTTCTTGAGAAGCCAGGTGAGGCGTTAGTTCTAAACTACAACTTTTGCTGGGCGATGTTACACATGCTTGTTCATGTTTCACGAGAAGCCATTTGTGCCTGAAGCTTTTCTCACAGAAGGAGCACTGGTACAGCTTCTCCTCTGTGGAGGTTCCCTCATGTCTTGTGAGGTCCTAATACTCACAGAAAGCCTTCCCACAGCAAGAGCATCTGTGGGGGTTTTCCGCCACGTGAATGCGCAGGTGCCTCATGAGGTGGTCCTTGTAACTGAGGTTCTTCCCACATTTGGGGCACTGGCATGGCATCTCCCGACTAGGGGTTCTTTTATATTTAGGTTGGCTCAACTCCTCCCTGAATCCTTCTCCAAGAAAAGCATGTGCCTCTCCTTTGGACCACCCCAGACTTTCACGAAGCACCTTGTCTTCCCCATTAGGAACGCATTTACTCAGTCGGTCCCTTAGGTAGCTTTGTTGCTGCCTCTTCGAACCGTGATGATTGCTGGTGGTTTCTTCTTCCTCCCAATCCTCAGAAATATTTTCTGAGACATCCATCTCTGCTACCTCTGAATTGTCCAGCTGGCTGTTGTTGTCCTCACATTAACTCACTTCTGTGTAATATTTGGCAATGAAATACAAGACAGACAAAGGCCATTTCCGCCTTACACTGTTATAGCGTTATTTTTCCACTTTCAACCTCCTGTGGAGTCCTGGGTTTTGCCATTTAGAGAGGAGCCTTTAGAATTCTCAGCCAGAGAACTCTTTGGCCTCAGGAAACTACAAATCCCAGAATTCCATAGGATGTTGAAAGTGGAATAAAAGCACTGTAACAGTGTGGTGTGGAAATGGCCAAACAGAGAGAAAGCAAGAGACAGTGAATAGATCAAGGCATCCATCAAAGGGTCCTATACTTAACAAGAAAGAATTTAGGTCATGATTTGTCTTTCATCTAGGCATGTGATGGTTCATGATTATTTTCCAGTCCCAATTCAAGATGCTGGTTTTAACCTTAGAAGCCTTAAATTTAAGTATGAAAAGTGCAGGCCATGGGCCATGTGCAGCTCCCCAGGCTGCTGAAATTTTTTGATATTTTTTCAGGTGACAAGTCACTCTAAAACTGTTCTAAAATGCAGGGCTTTGGGGATATTTCTACACGCCTCTCTCTGTAAAAGACCTCTAAAAAAGGCTGATTTATTAAACCTGAGCAATGGAAACAATGTGACATTGCTTTCAGTCAGGACAAGTTCATACAGCTCACCAGAAAGGGGACAGATAAAAACTGGCCCTCACCGCCTGTTGCCCACTCTTGTCTTAATGGCTTGGGACATGGAAATCCAAGAGACCTCGTCTCATTATGAGCCCATCTGAAAGTCCACTTGAGGGCAGTTAACAACAATAAACAATGCGGTGGAGAAACTTTGGGCCTTTCCGCACTATACCATTACAGTGCTATGATTCCACTTTCAACCTCCTGTGGAATTCTGGGGTTTGTAGTTTCCTGAGGCCAAGAGCTGTCTGGCTGAGAATGCTAAAGGCCCCTCCCGAAACTGCAAACCCCAGGATTCCATAGGATGTTGAAAGTGGAATAATCGCGCTATAAGAGTGTAGTGTGGAAATATTGCAGCAATGGATTGTCTATGTTGCGGGGGAGGGAGGAACGCAACTCCGTCCAGGGGTGTAGTTGTGGAATAGGGGGACGGCAAAAAGGCACACACCCAAATTAGATTTTTACCCCCCTGCAACTTCCTTTCGGGGTCCAGATTTTTAGCATTGCAATAACTCAAAACTTCAGCTGAGAAGTTAGGCATCCAAAGAAAAGCCGCAGGCAGAGTGACCAAGGGAATGTGAGCAAAAAGAAGAATTCTAAGTGTTGATGGTTTTCAAAGTCTCGCTCACTGCCATGCTAGAAATTTGGAGAGTGAAGGAAAATTTCATTTTTGGCAAAAGTCTTATTTGAGGGGGACAGTGGCCTCATTTTAGCCCCCCTCATAGCTACAGCTACATCCTTGACCCTGTCTCTTGGCCAGTTTAATGGCGAAAATCTCAAATACCATAGCAAGGCAATTTTTTTAAAAACACACAAACTTATAAAACAGCTTTTGACTTCCTATATACATTACATGTTGGGAAGCCCATTCGATTTACTACCGGAAGTGCTCTTCTGGATATCATTGTGACCATATTCTCTTTAGGAAAATTCAAAACCACCAGGCTTGATCATTGGGAAAAGTCTTCGCCTGTTTCCATTGGTCGAGTTTCATCCTTGCATCTCCTTTCTAGGAAAATACTCTCAACGGTTTTAACCCTTTGAACCATCATAGAAAAAAGTAAGCATTTTAGTTAACGCTTAGTATTGAAAAGAAGGGAGATAAGATTAAGGCCATTTCCGCACTAGATTGCTATAGCGCTATTATTCCGCTTTCAACATCCTATTTAAACTGCAGACCCCAGGATTCCATAGGATGTTGAAAGTGGAATAATAGCGCTATAACAGTCTGGTGCGGAAATGGCCTAAGCCTCCTTTGAACTCCATTCTCTAGAAGTTTTTGTATAAGAACTAAATGAGATGGCAGGATGATAAAATGCAACATTGTCTGATCTTCTCCATGCTGTGTCCTGACAGTGGCCTCTTCTCCAGAGTATAGGACAATCATATGTTCTCGCCTGCCCATTTCTTTTAGAGCGATCTATAGTGTTGCCACCATTTTATACTAACTTGGAGCTTCCCCTCACTATGGGCCTTTCTGCACTACACTGTTATAGTGCTCTTATTCCACTTTCAACATCCTATGGAATCCTGGGGTTTGCAGTTCAGAGAGGGGCCTTTAGGATTCTCAGCCAGAGAGCTCTTGGGCCTCAGGAAACTACAAACCCCAGAATTCCATAGGATGTTAAAAGTGGAATAATAGCACTATAATAGTGTAGTCTGGAAAGGCCCTATGTTTAGCTGTTTGGTATCATTAGATTAGCTCCTCTGCAACAGCTCTGTCTGACTTGGAATGAAAGGGTTAAATTGAAGAAGCTATTGCTAAGGTAGAAAAATAAGGTGAGCAGATGCGTCCTTTATCTTATCAGGAGCTTAGGTATGTGCTTAGCTGTGCCGGGAACCTAGGAAGTTTTGATGTTGGAGTAAATACTCCCTTGGTACCAAAATATATCATTTTTGAAAGCTGTAACCTAGGTCTGTGTAACCTGTAAACACTTCATATATGGTCATATGTAATCATTTCCTGTAACCTGTTTACAAGAGGGTATAAAAAGAGAGCTAATACCTGGATCGGGGTTCTCATACTTTGGAAATTCATTCCACTGAGATCCCTGCAGTAAAATAAACTTTTTTCTTGCTTTCTAATCTGGTGGTCTCAATTCTTGGCGAGCTACTTCATTTGTGGGGGCTCGTCCAGGATCTGAGAGGTGTTTTGCCCACTTTGGCGGATGCCAGGGCGTCGGGGCCGTTGCCTCTTCCACGCGACCCAGGGCGCCCCTGACTTACTTTTGTTGGAAGGATCGATTCGGAGTGAGGCGGCAGCTCTGGCGGTGGTGTTCCCCCAAGGGACCCAAAGGCGGAGCAGAAAGCAGAACCCTCCCACAACTGTTGGTGAGTGCCCTCCCTGCAACTTCAGGGAGAAGAGGGGCCTGATCAACCCCTTAGTCTTGCCTTAATACCCCACTGTTGTGGGTGAAACCGCAAGGTTTTTTGGAGATGGAAAAAGAGGTGGGAGGTAGTTTGTTGGCGTGAATGTGGTGTGAAAGGAGGGGTGCAAGGTGTCGCAGTTCCCATTGCATACCGTTGAGAGTCCGGGTGCGTGGGTCGGCACAGAGAGAGTGGTGTCTATCCCCCTTTGTGTTGGCACGTGAGACCCCCTACTCATGCGCCGAATCCCTTTCTCCTAGTGTGTCTTGTCCACGTTGGGAGGAAATGGGTGGAGGGCAGAGCCAACAGCACCCCTTTGGGTTGTATGTTAAAGAATTTCAAGAAAGGATTCAGTGGGGACTAACGGGACCCTCCGATGACGCCAGGGCATTTACGGAATTTGTGTGAGGTGGAGTGGCCTTCTTTCAAGGTGGGGTGGCCTCCGGAAGGGAGCTTAGAACCCGCTCGAATCAAGGCAGTGTATTCAGTAGTGGTGGGTGAGCCTGGCCATCCTGATCAGTATCCATACATAGACTCATGGGACACAGTGGTTACAGAGACCCCCCTTGGTTGCAGAAATGTCAGGAACAAATTTGTAAGGCCATGGTAGTGAGGCAGGACAGGGCCAGACTAAAATTTGGAAAAGCACAGATTTTGCCATATTTTGCTCCAGAAGAGCCCACTGCCCCCCCTCCACCGTACGTGGTGATGCAGCCAGCCCTGCCACCACTGGCTTTGGTAGTACCACAGCCTGCTCTGCTGCCACCAGCACCTCAGAAAGCCTTACAACAAGAGGGAGCTGCGGCTGGGGGACCGGCAGATTTGGGCCCGGTTGCCCATGAGGAGGTCATGACAGAGGAGTTGCCAGGTTCCAGTTTGGCTGTCCAGAACAAGATGACACTCAGACCAAAGCCCGAACAGACTGGACCAAAAGATAAACCCAAAGAGAGAAACAGCCCAAGAGTAAACAGACGAAACCCCTAGAAGGAAGTAGAAGAAGTAGATGATTCGGATGGGGAAAGTGGGAGATGTGATTGCACCATTGCGACAAGTCAGTCAATTGGTGAGAGATCCCACCCAAGATACGGTTATTGGCGAGTCCAGAGTTATCAATATACTCCCTTCACCACGTCTGACCTCCTTAATTGGAAGACCCATTATGCTACTTACACAGAGAAGCCACAAGAAGTAATTTAACTTTGCTCCAGTATTATGGCCTCACGTGTCCCCAATTGGCAAGACTGTCAGCAGTTGCTCCTGACTTTGTTCACTACTGAAGAGCGGAGGAGAATAATTCAACATGCAGAACGGATAGCCAGAAACAGGGCACCTCTTGGAGAGGCTCTAACTTGAGCAGTGGATGAGAGGCAGGGTCCCCTTGGCGGACCCAGGATGGGACCCGAACCTTCCAGCACAGTTGACTATGCTCACTGATTATCAAGCTCTACTAGTGGAAGCTATGAGAGAAGGAATGAAGAGACCTGTTAATATGTCCAAGGTATCAGAGATACTTCAGGGACGCACTGAACCCCCAGGGGCATATTTGGAAAGATTACTTGATGCTTATAGACAGTATACAACTCTGTGAACCCAGAAGACCCAGGCAACCAACAGATGGTGAATTTGGCCTTCGTGACCCAAAGTTATCCAGACATAAGGAAGAAACTCCAGAAACAAGAGGGATTTGCAGGTATGAATTTGAGCCAATTGTTGGAAATTGCCCAGAGAGTATATGTGAATAGAGATCAAGAGGAGAAACGGAGAAGGACAGGCAGATGCATAAGAAAGCAGAATTATTGGCTGCAGCTTTGGTGGCAAAGGAAGGGGGCGGAAAATTGGAAAAGGAAGTGGACCTCCACTGAGACGCAATGAGTGTGCTCTCTGCCGGCAGGTTGGGCATTGGAAGAATGAATGCCCCAGACAGAGAGGGATGGCGAATAGACGGGAAGAGGGATGGACCAAGGAAGAGGAAGAGGAGCAAATCGGGGAAGAGGAAGAGGAAGAGTAGTGGATGGAAGATATGAGCAAGAGATGGATGAAGGGTTCGAGGACTTCATTGGATTGGCTGAAATGGAACATTACGATTAGGACAGACCAGGCCCCCTTGCTCTCGGCCCCGTGGAGCCTATGGTCACAGCACAAATTGGGGGCCGAGCCATCCCTATGATGGTAGATACGGAGCCACCCGTTGAGCACTAATTTTCGCAATAGCCCCAAAAACTGAGAATGCCATAAGAATTGTGGGGGCCACGGGGAAATTGGAGAAACACCCTCTTTTAGAAAAAAGGATTGTGGATCTAGGAAAACATCAAGTCACTCACCAGTTTTTGTATTTGCCAAATTGCCCTGTGCCCTTATTGGGTCGAGCTTTGTTGGCTAAATTGAGAGCTCAAATTTCTATTGAAGAAGATGGGATGATGGAAATAAATTTCAGTATACGAAAGAGTATCTCAGTGAAGCGCCATTGAATGGACAGAGTGGCGAAGATACCAGATCATGGTTTGTCAGAGAGCAACCCACTATATTTGGACCCCCAGGCGTGTGGGCTGAAGACAACCCACCTGGGTTAGCCCGGTTCGTGGCCCCCATAGTGGTAGAATTAAAGCCAAACGCTGTGCCCATTCGTGTAAGGCAGTATGATTTGCCCAGAGAAGCCCTGGAAGGGATCCAGAAGCATTTGGAACGGCTGAAGAAGTACAATATAAATCAGGAATGCTGCTCTCCCTGGAATACTCCATTACTCCCAGTATTGAAACCTGGGACGAAGGAATATCGTCCAGTACAAGATTTAAGGATGGTAAATGAAGCTACAGTAACCTTACACCCATTGGTACCAAACCCATATGTTCTGATGGGACTAGTTCCACTGCAGCTACTCACTTCACTGTTCTGGATCTCAAGGATGCCTTCTTCTGTATTTGAGTGGCCCCTCAAAGCCAGGAAATATTTGCCTTCCAGGTGGAAAGACAGCATTACGGGCCAGAAGACCCAGTTCACGTGGAGCCGCTTGCCTCAAGGGTGGAAGAACTCGCCAACGATTTTTGGGACATCACTGAGTCAAGACTTGAGAAGATTCCGATCTGAAGCCAAGAGACGAGTTTTGCTGCAATATGTGGATGATCTACTGTTGGCAGCCACCAGTGAGGAGGAGTGTAAAGAAGCCACAATGGAGTTGCTCCAAGCTTTTGTGGGAAGCAGGCTACAAAGTATCTAAGAAGAAGGCCCAGTTGTGCCAGACAGAAGTGCGATATTCTGGGGGATTCCAAGTGACTCAAGGGGAAGCGAGCGCTAGGCCGAGAAAGGAAGGAAGCTGTGTGTGCTCTGCCTGAGCCCCGGAATCGGAAGATGGTGCGAGAATTCTTAGGTGCAGCTAGGTTTTGCAGAATCTGGATTCCTAATTTTGCAGTAATGAGCAAACCATTATATGAAGCTACCAAAGATCCGGAGAAGTCTGAATCTATGTGAGTAAAAGAACAGAAGAATGCCTGGGAGCAGATAAAGAAGGCGCTGATGGTAGCTCCGGCGCTGGGTCTGCCAGATGTAACAAAGATGTTCACCTTCTATGTTGATGAGAAGAATGGAATAGCAGTGGGAGTACTGACACAGATGTTGGGATCCTGGCATCGCCCAGCGGCATATCTCTCTAAGCAATTAGATCCAGTCGCTAGAGGATGGCCTGGGTGCCTCAGAGCTATAGCAGCAACAGCCTTGTTGGTAAAAGAAGCAGATAAGCTAACCTTAGGCCAGAACTTGATGGTAAAGGTTCCACATTCTGTATTGGCCCTCATGGAGTACAAAGGCAACTATTGGTTCACGAATAGCCGAATGTCCAAGTATCAGGGAATGTTATATGAAAACCCTAGAGTGAAGTTGGAACTGTGCACCACCTTGAACCCTGCAACACTGCTCCCGGCAGAATCTGGAAATATACATCACGATTGCCTTCAAACCATGGATGAAGTGTACTCAAGTAGGCCAGGTTTGCGGGATACCCCATGGCCCCATCCTGATGTCACTTACTATACAGATGGAAGCAGCTTTGTGCGAGAAGGGAATCGGCAAGGCTGGGTGACTGTAGAGTGGTCACAGCAGATAAAATAATAGAAGCCAAAGCGCTATCTGTTGGTACTTCGGCCCAGAAGGCGGAACTTATTGCTTTGATCAGAGCTTTGGAGTTGGCCGAAGGACTTACTGTAAACATATACACAGATTCAAAGTATGCCTTCACTACCCTACACACGCATGGAGCACTGTACAAAGAAAAAGGACTGATCAATTCTTCGGGACAAGAGATCAAGGTGTACCTAAAAGAAATAGAGCATCTATTAGAAGCGGTGTGGGCCCCTAGAAAAGTTGCTGTGATGCATGGTAAAGGACACCAGAGAGGGCAAGATCCAGTGGTTCGAGGAAACCGGAAAGCAGATGCTGCTGCAAAGGAGGCCGCCGAGAGCGAACTAGAGAGTGGGAAAGAGAACCTGTCCAGAGAATTGGTAACACCACTTTTCCAAATCTCCTTAGTAACCAGACCCCTCGTACACCCAGCAGGAGAATGAGAGGGCTGAAAAGGACCTGAAAGCTATAAGCGACAAAGATGGTTGGTGGGTCCTACCAGATGGAAGATGATACATACCCCAATCTATGGGATGGCCAGTCGTTCAGAAGGCACATGAAGCCACGCATCTGAGAAAGACAGCGTTGGCCCAGTTGTTAGCAAAGGATGTGTTTATAGATGGAATGAGTCAGTACACCATGCTGGCGTCTTCACGGTGTCAAATCTGCGCTCGGAACAACCCGCGCCAAGGGCCAAGATTGGAAGGGGGAACCCAACATCAAGGATCTACTCCTTTTGAACCCCTAGTGGTGGACTTCACCGAGATGCCACGGTCGGGACAATATCGGTATATGTTGGTAATGGTATGCACTCCACACTGGGTGGGTTGAAGCACATCCTGATTAGAACCGAGAAGGCGAAGGAAGTAGTACGAGCTCTACTCTCAGACATCGTACCTGAGATACAGGTTACCCCTTCACATCGGATCTGATAATGGCCCAGCCTTTGTGCATGGAGTAGTTAAGAGTTTAGCAGAGGTCTTAGGAATTACTTGGAAACTACATTGTGCGTATAGACCCCAAAGTTCTGGGAAGGTGGAGAGGATGAACAGAACATTGAAGACTCAGCTTGCAAAATTGTGTCAAGAAACTAAGCTCAAATGGTTGGATGTACTCTCAATAGCTCTTTTGAGAATAAGATGGCACCCTTCATCGGACAACTGGGCTGACTCCATTTGAGATGCTATATGGGAGACCCCCAGCCATTCTGAAGGGATTGAGAGGGGACATTCGAGAACTGGGGAAATGCCTCCAAGAAGAAGTGCAGGCATTAGGGAAAGCTCTAGAGAAGGTCAACGCCCATGCTTTAGAGGTTAGACGAGTTCCTTTCCTCACAAAGGCCCATTTTTTCCAACCTGGGGATGAGGTGTGGGTTAAAGATTGGAAAGGGGAGCCTCTATCACCAGGATGGAGGGGGCCGTACCAAGTGCTGTTAGTTACCCCCACTGCAGTAAAAGTAGCAGGGCTGAAACCTTGGATACACTACACCAGGGTAAAAAGGGCATTTACTGATTGGGCTGTAATTTCATCACAAGAAAACCCTTTGAAACAGACGAAAAGGGGTGAGAGAAGATTCGGACTAGACTCTGCCGTGGTCATACCAGGAAATTGACCACTCTACGCACAGTCAGATCCGCAACAGGTGAATGAAGACTCAGGCTAGACCCTACTGCTGCCACCCGCTGGACGCAGGGGCAAGCTTTACATACAGTCAGACCTAGCAACTGCAGAGGAGGAAGATTGGGGACTGAGCCCTGCTATAGTCACTCCGGAGGCTGACTATTGTACGCACGGCCAGATCCCCTACAGTGGATGAGGGAGAGAAGCAATGAGATCTAGCTATTTTTAGTAACAATAGTAGCTATATTCTTTGGTACTTTGGTATTCTTGTATATGTACAGAAGGAATTTGTGTGGAATAAGTAGATTTGGGTTCCTGTGTGGCTCCGAAAATGAAGTGGATAATGTTGATCGGGATGTGGAGCGTGATGGGTGGAGTAGTTGAGGCTAGCTGGTTCAAACGGCATGCTGCACACATGTTCCAACAACATGGACCAAATGTCACTCTGATCTATGAACATCCACAGACTGTAGCAGATTTCGTTTCTTCCACGCCCTCCCTTATTAGTGAACCGGGAGTGGTTGTAGGAGCCCTACAGTCAGCATTGAAAGGGAATCCCATATGTTTGCAAAAGTTGATAGTATAAACAAGACTCGATTTAGGCGGTTGAAGTTTTTACCACTCCCCGGAATGTGTTTTTGCTGTCACCATAGTGGATCTTGGAATTCTAAGTGGAAAGGATATATAAAATACTCCTCATTTTATGGTAAACTGGGAAATTATTCAGCATGTAATGATAGATTCTATTTGTATGGCTCATATAATAACTCCTATCAACCCAAGGGGGACTTAAATGAAACCAACTTTGGAGATCTGTACCCGGAATATCCCATGTTCACTCCTAATTATACAGGGTCAGGTAGCATATGCTCTGGATTGATGGCTAGAGACCTGCATCTATGGTTCTACTTTAATGGGTGGGCCACCAACTACCACCCAGGGACTTACCAGTGTGTAGGAATAGGATATATGACCATACCTGTTCAAGTTTTCCTACCAGGACAGATCAAACAGGTTGGTAGGAAGAGCAGCACTCAGTGGGACCACTGGGAAGTCAATGTGAGGATCTGGTCATTGTGAGGCCACAGTTGTCTGAGAGTGAGGGTAATAGAGTAGGAGGCGGACTAATCACTGGGTCCTCACTTTAGGATCCTATCCAGGAATTGTGGCTCAAATCGTAGAAGCATAATAGGATTGACTTGTAGATTGGAGAAAACTATAAATGCAACTGGAAAATTGGTACAAGCCCTCCAACAAGAAATTGAAGAGCTAAATCAGTTATTGTTACAACATCGGATGGCCTTGGATTACTTGTTAGCCAGAAAAGGGGGGGTTTGTACCATAGTCAAAGGAGAATGCAAGGTTGCATTCCATGATCTGAACAAGACTATAGAGGATGAAATACAGCAGTTACAAGGGTTAATACAAAATAATGACAGCGGCATTAGCAACCCTTGGGATTGGTTAACTTCCTGGCTCCCAGATCTTGGTTAAAAACCTTGTTTCTAGGTATTGTACTTTTAATTGTAGTAGGGTTCTTAATAATGGTATGTATTTCTTGTGCTATGAAATGTGTACATGCCTTCAAGCAATGGAGGGGAAGGCGGCTCATTTTGCTGTTATGGCCCAAAAGCAAGCTTAATGTATGCTCAAATTGCATGGAATTTGGCATAAAAGGGGGGAATGAAAGGGTTAAATTGAAGAAGCTATTGCTAAGGTAGAAAAATAGAGAAAAATAAGGTGAGCAGATGCGTCCTTTATCTTATAAGGAAATCTAGGTATGTGCTTAGCTGTGCCGGGAACCTAGGGAGTTTTGATGTTGGAGAAATACTCCCTTGGTACCAAAATATATCATTTTTGAAAGCTGTAACCTAGGTCTGTGTAACCTGTAAACACTTCATATATGGTCATATGTAATCATTTCCTGTAACCTGTTTACAAGAGGGTATAAAGAGAGCTAATACCTGGATCGGGGTTCTCAGACTTTGGAAATTCATTCCACTGAGATCCCTGCAGTAAAATAAACTTTTTTCTTGCTTTCTAATCTGGTGGTCTCAATTCTTGGCGAGCTACTTCAGGAAGACCTTATCACTAACAACGGTACCATCAGGACTGGTTTGTGCACAGCATATGTATTTCATTAAACATGTGTATTTCAACTGTCATTCCCAATGTAGTCAGACATGCTACACAATTAAAAATGGAAAAGTGTATCAGGAACAATGTAAAAGGTAGTGCACGGGTGATCATGAGTTCTTCCAAAAGCACAAGACAGAAACTGAGTAAAATCAACAAACTTCCTTTGGAGAGTATCTTGGCACCCTGAGGCTAGAACCAAAAAGGCCCCACTTCTTCTGTAGAAACCAGTATGACACCTGCAAAATGTACACACTGGCTAATTTTGAATTTTTTGAGGGAAGGCATCTTGAGAGACAACAAAGACCTGCAGCAGTTTAAGTCACACTGTGAATGGGGTGTCACTCCATTCTGTAAAGGCTTACTATGGAGCCAGATGTAGTAATCTGAAACCTGCATATTCAAATAAAAAATGTCACCACCATTCAAACTTGTAAGCACATTTTTAAACAGACAAAAATTAATCTGACACCACCACCACTCTGCGGCTGCACTTGAACAGAAAATATTTTAACTCACTGACACTGACATCTGGCCCTTCCAGCATTGAGTATATCCTCCATCATCTATACCATGATTGACCATGATGTCTCTGCTTCACAGGAGATGGAATCCAACAACATGGGAAGACCAAAGCGTCCTTGCTCATATTTAGTACAAGGCTCTCCTTTAGATGAGGAATTTGCAGTTCATATATTAGAACAAGTAGTGTCATCTGTCTGATGATCAATTGGACTCTTTCCTCCATGTGAATTGCTGTATCTTTTCTTAAAGGAACAATCTTTAAGGAACCAATTGAAGGGAAGAGAGAGAAGGCAGATAGAGCAAACTTGTGTCAGAAAATTTGCCCCATCCAAGCTGGAAAAGAGCTCCTTTTTTTCAGACTACTCGCACAAATTGTCTTCTCTAGCCAGCAAGGCTAAATGGGGTTGGTTTTGGGAGCTGTAGTCTAAACTTTCTATAGTGTTGTCTCCCAGACTTAGAAATACTAAAGAAAATGAGGAAGAGCCAAATATAAAGATAGACGGTGGACAAAACCAGTCTTTTAGTAGGAGTCTAATGCTGATGAGTCCCTGATAAAAGTTTTCTTATCCTCCAAGACATTCATATGATTTCAGCCCTGTATGGATTCTCCAATGATCTATCCAAGTCATTCTTCAATGAAACCTCCTTGTACTTTCCAGAGCTTTTCTACTACAGGTAATAAAACAACCATCTTCTGAGCACTCTTGAGATATGTGTCTTGTTCCTTCTGTGGATTCCATTGAATGCACACCCGTTTCTGTTCCTCTTGCCCTTTCTGGCCATTTTCTCCTGTGTGGATTGCTAAATTCTTAAATAACCAAGTAGTTTTCCGAAAATTTAAAAAAACAAAACAAAAAAAGCAGTCACCCAAAAGGAATTCATATATTCTCAATACACTGTGGACTTTCTGGTGAAGATTTTTCCACGTAGGGCCTCTGTGAGATATCTTGCACGAGTTCCTTGCTGAGATTCTTCTTGGATGAGTTTCCTGATGGGGTCTCGATCTGGCTTTCCACCAAAAGTTCCTTCCTCATTCAGAGCATATGAATGCTTTCTCCCTGGTATGGATTCTCAGGTGTTCCAAGACCCTGTTTCTTTGGTGGTTGGTGGCGGTCTTCAGCTGGCTTGCAGAGTTGCTTGCCAGGGCAAGCGAGCAGCTGGGCGCTCTTGGACGCTTGTACCCGCACCACACACACGTGCACACACACACACACACACACAAGAGGGCTTCCCCTTAAGGGCTGGAGCTCACCTGCGTCGCTTGCCTGGTGGTTGGTTGGTGGCGGTCTTCAACCAGCTTGCAGAGTTGCTTGCGGGGCGAGCGAGCAGCCGGGCTCCACTTGATTGCCCGGTCGCCCATTCATTCTGGGCACACCGCTCTGTGGGAGTTGTCGGCGTGGCTGTCGCCTTTGGTCTGGCAGGCAAAGGGGGAAACTTTCCTGCGGCAGATCTGCCATCCAACGGGGGAGATAGGCCCCTCCGAGACAGGGAACTCGGTCGGGAAGGGAGCAGGGGGCCACAGCCAAGGGCTTTGGTTTGTGTAGCAAGGCTCCTTGGTTGGTTTTGTTTTTTTGGTTTTTTGACCCGAAAGCACTGCTCTGACCCGTCCTGTGGACTTTGGCCATTTCCACATTGCAATTTGAACTGCAAGCCCCAGGATTCCATAGGATGGTGAAAGTGGAATAATAGCGCTATAACAGTGTAGTGCGGAAATAGCCAGGTTGACTTTCTTCTCTCATTTTTGTTGTGCGTGGACCCTTGGCGCTTGCCACACACACGTGTTGTCTTCTTCGCCCTGTCTTGCATTCCTCACGTTTTGTATGTTTAGCGTCCACAGCCGCGCACACACACACACACACACAAACGAAAAGGTAGTCTTTGTTTGGCTTGCAGAAGGTTGCGCTTAGCCGGAGCGCGCTTTCAGTGCAACGCTGCCCTCGAAAAGCAGATCGACTGTGGAGTCAAAGTTGTTGCAGGGCATTTCCTGACAGTTTATTTTCTTGCCTGGCTGTGATCAGCTGTTCGACAGGGAGCGTTCTCCCCGCGTGTGCGGGCCCTAAGTATTTTTACAGGAGCACATGGCTGCTTATAAAGGCCTGTGGGGGGCATAGCCCTGCCCAGTCTGCTTAATGGACCTTGAGCTTTCCAATATCCTGAGTCTTTTAAACCAGACTTTTCTTCATCCCCAGTAAGCTAAATGAAAGGAATTCTTTTGCACTTAAAACTGAAACTCCAGACTATCATTGGACACCATGGAAAAACCTTATCCCGCATTTCCCTGCAAGATTTCTTTCTCTCCCTTTTTGCCAGTGGCTGAATTAAATTCTGTACAATGGTTCTTACCCCTTTTAAAGGTGCCAGTTTCCTTAAAACTTTGGCCTAGCTGGGCTTACGGTTTCCAGTGCCTGTCATGTTTGTCTGTCACAGTATATTTTATATTGGATTTGTAGAGTTGGAGAGAATAAGACTAAGACATACTATGAGAGCATTTTCTCTTGAATGTGTTCCCTTTCCATTAATTATTTATTTAATTCAGTGGTTTAGTTGCTAAATAAATAATTAATAAATAAGAAAGAAAGAAAGAAAGAAAATGATTTTATGGTTGGGGGTCATCACAACATGGGGAACTGTATTAAGGGGTCGTGGCATTAGGAAGGTTGAGAACCACTGAAACAGACCAACATAGTAGAATAGACGAGTCAAGAAAACAGAAAAAAAGAGTAAGAAAACCACACATCACAAAGAGAAGCAAAATCCAACCAAAAAAAAAAGCATACTACAAAATTATACCAATTTAATGAACTATACAATTATTTCTTTTTATTATCTCATAAAGGACAAAATTATATAATTCCAAGATAATACAGTCCAAATTTTCCTATTAAAACACATACAATATAACCAAAAGGATCTTCCCTTATTTTCTTTGCTTGCTCTAGTTGGTGATTTCAGATATAGCACTTATCAACAATAAATTATTTTAAGAAAATTTTCCCCATAGAGCCCTACTTCCCTTTGTTTTTCTTAAAGAGTGTTCCAAAGACTAGTTCTTAAGGTCTTATAAATTGTCCATTTTTTCCCTTGCTTTCTTTTTGAGTGATTTTTTTCTTTGAAAATCTCACGTGTTTCTCTACTGATGTTTATTTTTGTTCATATTTGTGAACTTTATCTCTGGGATTTTTATTCTGCTTCAGCTCCTGGCTTATTTTAATTATTTAAACTAATACTTACACATTTGTCTCAATTGACCTAAATATTCCGTTACAATATTTTAATATTCCATCGTACTGTGTCCTTAATCATTCATGTAGAATGCTCAGATAGAACAGATAAATTCAAAGCTATATTTTGACCTATATCCATAACCCTGGACCTGCAGTTTTCCTATTAAATAGTCATTTTTCTTAATTTCTTAGCCAAGGGTTTAATTAGGAATGAACAAATCCAGAATTTTCCGAATCCGAATCCATATCCGAATTCCTGGAAGGTTCTGGGAATCCACGAATCTCACAAATCTCAAACCTTTCAAATTGTTTTTTAAAAAAAGGGTTTAAAAAGCAATTGTTAAAAAAACTTTTTAAGCTTTTTAAAACCTTTTTAAAACAGAACTTAAAAAACACCTATTTTTGGTTGGTGGATTTGAAATATTTGTTCACCTATTTTTGCACAGGGATTTGGATTTGCGAATCTGGAATCCTTGCCAAGGATTCGAGGATTTTCTCAGGATTTGCAGACTTGGTTGGCCCATCCCTAGGTTTAATCATTTATCCCCATTGTAGCTAAACTCCCCCATTTAGCCTCCAAATATATACAGATGCAGATACACGTACACACATATAACACATACATTTCTATAATCTGTTCTTCTGTGCTTCGGTAACTTTAGCTATTTAGGTTAGTTGGGAGAAATGTAATGTATTTAGAGAGACAAAACTAACATCCACTGCAATTTGGTAGATCTAGACAGGTGTAGGCTTAACTAGTGATTTTTCCATTGGAAAGGCTTTCTTTGGCTCTCAGAATTTCATTTGGCCTCAGTCTCCAGATTATTCTCTCTTTAAAAAAGAAAAAACAGAACACACGAGCGCACGTTTCAGCCAACAAGGTTCTAGTCAAAGATGCCTCCATAATCAGCCTTCTTTCTTGAATGGGAACTCCTGAGTAAAAAATGGCCTAATTTCATGTCTGAAGTCTAAGTTGGGAAATGCAGAAAAGAGAACAAGTTTACAGCAACCTGAATGATGTTTATTATTAAGAGTCAATATTTCCTTAACTTCACTGATGTAGCCTCCATGCTTTTTGTTTACTTTCAGAAAGGTTCTTTCTGAAGTATTGAGGCCATTGTGTCCCCTTTCATGGTCGCCCTGGAGATGAGAAGGTTGTGAGCCCAACTGAAACTGGCCATTGCCTTACTGGCCGTCACTGTGGGGTGGGAATGCTCTTGTGGGTTGCTCCTGCCAGGGGTATCCCACTTTTGCCCGGCTGTGACTGCATTGTTGTGTTCTTACAATGATGGCCCTCTTGAGACGGTTCAGGGTAAGGGGTCACGCTCCCCTTGCTGCTGGCCACAGAGAGAGTTGGGGGGAGGATGAGATGGCCACTGTGTGTGTGGGGGGGTCCATCTTCTTGCTGGTTTGGACCCTCTTCCTCCTTTCAGGCCCCTTTGGGGCATCCAGGGACGAGGGAGGACAGCCAGCCCTCCTCTTCCTCTGAGAGGTTTCCCATTTTATCTCCTTTGCAGAAGCTCTGGAGAGGTCTTCCTGCGGCATGAACCGCGACCAAGAGGAGGTTTCCGAGGCCCCTCCAAAGTAAGCCCCCTCCAGCCCTCTATTCCCTTCCAGGGCAGGGCAGGGCCTCCCTCTCCCTCCCCACAGGACACCTTCATGTCCCTGCACCCAGGGAAGAGAGCCAGCCAAAATAGAGATGATGGGGTTTGCAGGAATGAAAGGGAGGGTCTGCCTTTGCACTTTGGCCTCCAAGTCATCACTGAGAGTTTCTAGCCTGGAGTCTGGAGTTAGTGCAGTTGAGTGGAGGAAATGGAGGCCCGGAGGCTCCTAGGGACTTCCTAGATCATCTCTCTGGTCACAGCTGGAGACAGGATTCGGAGGAGCTGCTGTGCTCTTGGTCTCATCTGGTGAGATGGATTCTTTGAGGCTCGACATTTCTTTGCCTTTTCCTGCCCCACTGCAGTTCTCCAGAGCCTCAGGAAGCCAGCATTTGGGTGGAGTCCCCCCATGGGACATACACGGTGGAAAAGCTTCCTTCATCAGGGGTAAGAAAGGAGCGTCTCTCTGATCCATGAAGGAGTCGTCTTTTTACTTTCTCCCTTTGCCTCACCTACCACCCTCACTGCAGCGTGCCCAATAACATCCCACGAATGGTCCACATTCTGTGGCCAGGAGGCAAAGAATCCTTCCTCTACCTATGTAAAGCAGTTTGGGAGGAAAGGGCCGGGATTGTGAGTAGGGATCTCTGGTCACCCACTGGAGGAAGCCCGAGCCTTCTTTCCCACTCCTCCATCCTTTTTCCACTCCAGTAAAAGCTGATCCAACCCAGGTAGCATCCATCAGTTTCTGTTGGATTGTCGGTTCAGGCAACCCCAGGCAGGCTAGCCAGTGGTGAGGAATGCTGGGAGTTGCACTCTGATGATATCTGGTGGCCCTCACGATTCCCAAGCTTGGTTCAAAGGCAAATTGAGCTGCTCCTGAGTGAGCGATTGCAGGAGAGGACAAAGCCTTTTGGTAAGAGTGTCCAGGTGTTCTTTTTCCTTGCCCAGGGCTCCGTGGGAGCAGAGGATACTTCCTGGGGATGCAGCGACCTGAAGGAAGAGGAGAGGATCACCCATCTGAGTGAGGGGGAGAACATCAGCCTCCCAACGAAAGAGCCAGAGGTCCTGAAGAGTAATTTGGAGAGGGTACTTTTTTCCATGTTCAAGAGTGTGTGGAGCTTGGCGGTTTAGAGTATAGAACAACCAATGACAGTGAAGAGACTCGTTCCCCCAAATTTTACCCTTAGGCAGGGAGCTTTCAGGGCAGCTGTCCAAATCATTTTTGCTCCCTTTTCCAGCCCCAAAGAGGGCAGGCCCATTCTCGTGCTTTCCAGAGAGCAATGCCTTGTCCGCCCCTGACTACTGTGGGAAGGGGAAAGTCTGGTCAGCGAGTAAGGACACCAAGACAACTGAGAGATGTCAAACTTCTGAAAATTTTGAAGCTTTGTTTTGTTTTTTTGTTTTTTTGAAGTTCGAACTTTTTTCCCTAAATTTTTCTGCAGTGTTTCTAGCTGTCCTATCTTTGAGGAGCACTTCCATCTTCAGAAGTAATCTCTCCCCCAATGGGCCAACAGAGGCTTTTTCCTGGGGATCAGGGAGACTCTTGGGGTCTTGTTTTTTTCCAAGGGGGTTTCCTAACTTCCTTGCAGGATCGAGCTCCTCCTGGTTGGATGAATGGGTAGATTTGGAGTGGAGGAGAGTGGCGAGGGCTTTTTGGGTGAGCTCCCGTTCTGATTATTGGACTGTTTATTGGTTCTCCTCTCAGGAGGCAGAGAACATCAAGCCTCATCTCCTCTGATGAGGCAGACTCACTCCATCTCTTCTCCCAGATGAGGAAGTGAAGGGGGGCTAGAAATGGAAAAATGGCTGGCATTTTCCCCTCCCTCCTTCCTTAGGGAAATGTCTTCAGAATAGATCCACCCCAAGACCTTTTGCTGCCCGAGCCAAATGATCAGATGGCGCTCTCTCCATTCTCTTTTCCCCAGTCAGGAGAACAGAAAGATTCTAACTGGACCACTCCCCTCTCTGGCCTTCGAACCCAGTCACTACTTCCATTTTGCATTGCCTCTCCCTGCCGTACCTCTCCCCCTCTTTTCTACAGCCATCTTTTCTTCCTCCCTGGGCTCTCCTCTTCCTCCCTCATTCTTTTTTGCAGGTTGCATCTGATGAAAGTTCTCCAACCCCCCTGTGCCCCATGAGGAAGGGGGGTCCCACCATTTCACTCCTCCCCCACAACTGTCTTTCCCAGGAACCAGAAGCTGCTACCTTGGATGGCATGAGCAGCCTGGAGGATGAGGAGTGGGACACTTTGTCTAGCTTGTCCAGGTACTTTCTTCTCCACTGGGGGAATAACATTGCTACCCCCAAGTGCTTTCCCTCTCCCTGCCTTGATCTCACAGAGCCAGAAACACCTGGAACTGCCCACCCCAGGCCTCGATGGACTCCCAGCAGGCCTCTCTCGCCCCTTAATGCTTCTTCAGTCCCTCGCCATTCCCTGGCAAGGGAAGGCTGCCATTCCTAGTCTTCTCTCAACTCCCCGTGTCTCTCTGCCCAGCCCCTGGACTTGGAGAAAGAGGTGGAAGCTGCCTCCCATCCTTCCCGGTGGCCCTCTTGTGATCCGGAGAAGGTAAGGGACAGAGTTCCCCTTGGTAAAGCCTGGGACCTCCACCAAGAGAAAAGGTATGACGCCGCAGCCCCCCCATCAGGGTAGATGAAAGGTGCCTCTTTCTGCTGAACGGCAGGCTTGTCTCAGAGAAGTGGGCCCTCTCTTGACTGGGACCAACTGAATTCAGACAAGGGGCCTGTTTTTCAGTGAGCATCTCTGCATGCACCATCCGCTCCACTCTGCTTCCTACTCCCTCTCAGCCCCAAAAGCCTTTGCAGAGCTCCCTGCAGGTGCCCTGATTTCCTCTTTTTCTGGCAGTCCAAGGACCTTCTCCATCGCCTCTGCCAGCTGCTCTCCAGTCCTCCTCTGGAGAGGCCACATGGGCAGTGGGACTACGTGGCCCGGAAACACTTGGGATTGGCCACTGAGCACTTTTTTGAGTCCACAGCGAGGTACGAAGAATGCATCTTGTTCTGCCTCAAGGAGTGTCCAGTCCTGTGCCTCATCCCTGCGGGCTGGAGAGCAAGCAAGGGGGTGGCTTCCCTCTCAGTCCCTGTTCCTCTTCCCAGGCAATGTGCTGAGCTGATATGTGCAGTCTTCAACTCACCAGACCCGCAGTCTGGATGTGGCGCTGGACCTGCTCCTGGCCCAGGTGAAGGGAGGCCCTCAGCTGCCCCAGGAGGGGACGGGATAGCCCAGTTCCCCTTTGGATGCAGCCATGGTAAGGACCTCATTGCCCAGAAGAAGTCTCAGCTGCACTGGCCCACCCATTCCCCTCGCCTGATTCTCTCTGGTGTCTTCCAGGTAGAAGGAAGTCCCATCAGATGGAGAGGAGGAAAGACCCGTGAGGGAGAAGGAGATCTCCGAGAGAAAATCCTAGGGCGACCCAATTTTCCTCGCCTGTACCTTGTTTTGGGGGACAGGGGAAGCAAGATCCGCACCTTCCCTCCTGAGCATCCACAAGAGTGCCTCCTTGTTGAGGCCCAAACCTCCTTCTCTCCCACAGGTGAACGCCACCCGAGCCATCAGTGGGATCATCGTCCACATCCGTGACATCCAGAGACTGGAGGAGGTGCGGCTCCCAGACCTCTTCCACGCTTTGGTGAACCTCTTCATTGAGGTCACTAGGCTGGAGGAGGAGGAAGGGACTAGTGGGAACCCGGAGAACAACTCCTTGTCTTCCAGGTAAGCCGGGTGATTAGGAGAGAGGTGGATGGAGAAATGGTCAGGGGAGTTTCTGGCCCTCTTGAGGGGCTGGATGTGAGAGTCCATGCCCCCCCCCCCCCCGCAAGCAAGCATCTCTATCGTGTGAGCTCAGGCTTTGGATGTCCCTCCTTGTTTGTTGAACTCCCTTCTACCTGCAATGAAATCTTGTAAAAAGGCAAAAGATTTATACGATCTGAAGAGAAACCAGAGTATCTTGCAGATCCTGGGAAACCTCCTGAAAAGGATGGGTCAGGTATCCCAGGAGGAGATCTCCACAAAGTACCAGGGCCTCTTGCTTCACGTGAGTCTTGGTCCTCTCTGCCATTCTCTGGTAGTGGTGGGGAGTGTCTTTGCTTCCCCTCTGCCCAACCCGTGAAAGGAAGGTTCATACAAGGGGCTGCGTGGCCAGTTGTTCCTGCCTACGAAAAGATGGGCTCCTTTCTCCCTCTCCCTTTCTGGGAGGTGCCCAAGGTCCAGAGATCAGCCCTCGCCTATTATAGGCACCTGATGATGATCATGATGATGATGATGATGATGATGATGATAATAATAATATTTATTTATATCCCACCTCTCCCAACGGATCGAGGCGGTACTACAACAGTATATAAATACATTAAAAGAAATTAAAACATAACCCATCCTCCCCACCCACCAACCCATCTAAACCCCCTAAAACACATTAACTATTAAAAACAAGAAGACAGTTGATGTTCCAGCACCTGGAACATCCCCGGATGGAGTACCATACCATCCACGACCTCTTGATAATGCTGATGCTGGTGGAGGATGAGGACCTGGAGGTGGCCGAAGTGCTGGCCCCGCAAGGCTTCGGAGGTTTGGGCTGCTGTGGGGGTCTGGAGGAAGGTCAGCGGAAAGGGTGACCTTTTGCCCTCCAAGCAGGTCTGACTCAGCTTCCCTCTGTGTCTTCCTCCTTTACTTTGAAGGCAGCGAAGGTGACTCTCTGGGAGCTGGCCGAGGCCCGGCAGTGGCACCTGGCGAGCACCTTTCTGGCAGAGAACACTTTTTCCCTGCAGGAGGTGCTTCAAAAGGTTGCCAAGCGCCTGGTAGGTGCCTGCAGGGCAGTCGGGAAGGGTCCAAGCTAAGAGGGCATGGGGCATTAGGCCAGGCTGAGGAAAGCCCACTGACCGTAAGCCCCTCAGTTGGTTCATGTTGGAACCAACGACACGGTGAGGCGCAGCTTTCACCACATCACAAAGGACTACGAGCTTATGGGGAGAAAGGTTAAGGACCTTGGTGAGTAGGTGGTCATTTCATCAATCCTCCCTGTTCAAGGATATGGTGCACGAAGGGAAAGGACAATAGTAGAGGTCAACAACTGGATCCGCACATTTTGCCACCGGCAACAGTTTGGCTTTTTGGATCATGGCTTGAAATTCCAGGAACATGGGCTTCTGGCAAGGGATGGGCTGCACCTCACGAAACTTGGCAGGAACGTTTTTGCAAACAGTCTCACAAGGGGATTAGGAGGGCTTTAAACTTAGTACAGCTAGGGAGGGAGACAAGATTATTCAGGACAAGGACTCGGCAAGTGCAGGGGAAAAAGGCCCAAATGATATTGGCCAAGTAGGAATAGCATCCAATCGTGGGAGGCATGGAAACAATGCTATGGGACTTGCAGGAAGGGCACGGGAACTTAAGTGTCTCTACACTAATGCACGGAGTATGGGAAACAAACAAGATGAATTTGAACTCCTAGTACAACAAAATAAATATGATTTGATAGGCATCACTGAGACCTGGTGGGATGAGTCTCACGACTGGAATGTAGGAATAGAGGGGTATAGCCTATTTTGTAGAAATAGACCAAATAAGAAAGGAGGAGGAGTAGCCTTATATGTCAAGGATGTTTTCACCTGTGAAGAGATCCATAACTTGAACACCGGAAGCCAGGTCCAGAGCATCTGGGTAAGAATTAAGGGAGCGAGAAACAATAGGGATATTATAGTGGGGGTTTACTACAGACCTCCAAGCCAGACTGAGGACCTCGATGGCGCTTTCATAGACCAAATGACTGCATGTTCAAAAAGGAAAGATACAGTAATAATGGGAGATTTCAACTACCCGGCAGTCAAATGCTGCAAAGACGGCAAGGTCCAGCAAGTTTCTTGCTTGTCTTGCAGACAATTTCATGGTCCAGAAGGTGGAAAGGCGACAAGGGGATCAAATATTCTGGATCTGATCCTGACCAACAGGGACGACCTTGTTAATGACGTAGAACTGGTTGGATCTTTACGAGAGAGTGACCATGCCCTATTAGAATTTGGCATTCAGTGGGGAGGAGAAGACAAGTGTAGCCAGGCACTTGTCTTAGATTTTAAAAAAGCAGACTTCTGTAAACTGAAGGAGCTGCTGGCTGAAATCCCGTGGTCAAGAATAGTCAATGAGAAAGGAGTTCAGGATGCATGGGAGTTCTTTAAAAGGGAGGTACTGAAGGCACAGGCTAAAACTGTGCCATTAAGGAGGAAAAATGGAAGGCATCTGAACAAACCGGAATGGTTGACTGAAGAGCTCTCAGCTGAGCTAAGTATTAAGAAAAACATGTACAGGAAATGGAAGAAGGGGGAAATCACCAAAGAAGATTATAAACAAGTAGCCAGGAGATGTAGGGAGAAGGTCAGAAAGGCTAAAGCACAGAACGAACTTAGGCTGGCCAGAGACATTAAAAACAATAAAAAGGGCTTTTTTAAATACGTCTGCAGCAAAAGGAAAAAGAAGGAGACGATAGGGTCACTGCGCAAGGAAGATGGTGAATTAATAACAGGAGGAAGAAAAAAGGCAGAACTCCTCAACACCTTCTTTGCCTCAGTTTTTTCCCAAAAGGATAAAAACACTCAACCTGGCAGTTGGGGAGCAGGTGAGGAAGTGGGGGAAATGCAGCACAGAATAGATAGAGAGGTAGTACAGGAATACTTGGCCAGACTGGATGAATTCAAGTCTCCAGGGCCAGATGAATTGCATCCTAGGATTTTAAAAGAACTAGCAGAGGTCATTGCGGAACCTCTTGCTATAATCTTTGAAAACTCTTGGCGGACCGGAGAAATTCCGGCAGACTGGAGGAGGGCAAATGTTGTCCCCATCTTCAAGAAGGGAAAAAAAGAGGACCCAAATAATTATCGCCCAGTCAGCCTGACATCAGTACCTGGAAAGATCTTGGAGCGGCTCATTAAACAGTCAGTTTCTAATCACTTAGAAAACAATGCCGTAATTACGAAAAGTCAACATGGATTTCTCAAAAATAGGTCATGCCAGACTAATCTTATCTCTTTTTATGATAGAGTTACTTGCTTGATAGATGAAGGGAATGCTGTGGACATAGTATATCTTGATTTCAGTAAGGTCTTTGACAAAGTTCCCCATGACATTCTTGCAAAGAAGCTAGTAAGATGTGGGCTGGACAGGGCTACTGTCAGGTGGATTTGTAACTGGTTGACTGACCGTACCCAAAGGGTGGTCTCCACTGGCAGATTCTCATCCTGGAGAGAAGTGACTAGCGGGGTGCCACAGGGTTCTGTCCTGGGCCCGGTGCTGTTCAATATCTTCATTAATGACTTGGATGAAGGAATAGAGGGCACGCTGATCAAATCTGCAGATGACACCAAATTGGGAGGGGTTGCTAATACGCCAGAGGACAGGATCAAAATTCAAAAGGACCTGGACAGATTGGAGCTGGGCCAAGGCTAACAAAATGAATTTCAAGAGAGAGAAATGTAAGGTCCTACACTTACGCAGAAAAAATGGTATGCAGAAATACAGGATGGGGGACACGTGGCTGGCTAACAGTACACATGAAAGGGATCTAGGAGTCTTAACAGATCACAAGCTGAGCATGAGTCAGCAGTGTGATGCGTCAGCCAAGAAAGCCAATGCAGTTCTTGGTTGCATCAATAGGAGTATGGTGTCTAGATCGAGGGAGGTATTGGTACCACTTTATTCTGCTTTGGTTAGACCTCATCTGGAATACTGTGTCCAGTTCTGGGCACCCCAGTTCAAGAAGGATATGGATAAGCTGGAGCAGGTCCAGAGGAGGGCAACCAAAATGGTGAGGGGGCTGGAAGCCATGCCCTATGAGGACAGACTTAGAGAGCTGGGTATGTTTAGTCTGCAGAAGAGAAGGTTGAGAGGGGACATGATAGCCATGTTTAAATATTTGAAGGGATGTCATGTTGAGGAGGGAGTGGGCTTGTTTCTCCTGGTCTTGAGACCAGGACAAGGAGCAATGGATACAAGCTGCAGGAGGGGAGATTCCACCTGAACCTCAGGAAGAACTTCCTGACGGTCAGGGCTGTCCGGCAGTGGAATGTGCTGCCACGGAGTGTGGTGGAGTCTCCTTCTTTGGAGGTTTTTAAGTGGAGGCTGGATGACCACTTGTTGCTTTGAGGGTTTTCCTGCATGGCAGGGGGTTGGACTGGATGGCCCTTGTGGTCTCTTCCAACTACATTTCTATGATTCTATGATTATTCCACTTTCACCTTCCTATGGAATCCTGAGGTTTCCAGTTTGAACTGCAAACCCCAGGATTCCATAGGATGGTGAAAGTGGAATAATAGCGCTATAACACTGTAATGTGGAAATGGCCAAAGTCCATAGGACAGATCATAGCAGTGCTTTCATGTCAAACCCCCCCATAAAAAAACCAAGGAGCCTTGCTACACAAACTGAAGCCCTTGGCTGATGCCCCCTGCTCCTTTCTCGACTGAGTTCTCGGTCTCGGAGAGGCCGATCTCCCCCGTCGGATGGCAGATCCAGCACAGGAAAGTTTCCCCCTTTGCCTGCCGGACCAAAGGCGACAGCCATGCCGACAACTCCCACAGAGCGGCGTGCCCAAAATGAATGGGCGACCGGGCGATCGCCACTGCTGCAGCCCCACCACTTTGGGAAGCAAGCGGAGCCCAGCTGCTCACTCGCCCCGGCAAGCAGCTCTGCTCGCTGGCATGAATTAGCAGGAGGCAAAGAGGGTGAGGGGATGGGCTCTCACCTCCCAGACGTCCCACTGCAGTACCATAAACCCTGAATGGGAAGCCCTTTGTGTGTGTGTCTGTGTGTGTGTGTGTGTATGTGTGGTGAGCACGCAAGTGTCCAAGCAGTGCCCGGCTGCTCACTCGCCCCGGCAAGCAACTCTGCAAGCCGGCAAGAATGAACGGGTGGCGAAGAGGGTGAGGGGACGGGGTCTTACCTCCCAGACGTCCCGCTGCAGCACCATAAACCCTGAATGGGAAGCCCGTTGTGTATGTGTCTCTGTATGTGTGCGTGGTGCGCATGCAAGCATCCAAGCAGCGTCCGGCTGTTCGCTTGCCCTGGCAAGCAACTCTGCAAGCCGGCTGAAGACTGCCACCACCCACCCACCAGGCGAGCGACGCAGGCAAGCTCCAGTCCTGAATGGGAAGCCTTCTGTGTGTGTGTGTGGTGCGGGCGCAAGCGTCCAAGCGGCGCCCAGCTGCACGCCTCCTCTCCCCTCCTGCCAGCGCAGGTTCTCCTCTCCTCACCTCCGCCTTCATGCTCGGGCTCCAGGTCTTTCCTCTCGGTCTCCTCAACTCTGCCTTCACGCTAAGGCTCCAGCTCTCTCCTCTCGCTCTCCCCACCTCCGGCTCCACCTCAGGCTCGTCCAATGCTTCCCCACCCGGCAGGGAAAGATGGGGAAATGCCCAGCACGCTTCCTCTCCCTCCTCCCAGTGCGGGGTCTGTGAGGCCGCCTTCTTTTAAAAGGGGGCAGGGCGGGATAGAGGAGCGGCTACCCCTGTGAAATGGTCATTCGACCCCCAAAGGGGTCGCGACCCACAGGTTGAGAACCGCTGTCCTAAATCATCTTTCTGTTCCATATTAAAAGAGAGGTGCCCGTTCTCCAAGCTCTGCATTGTATTGAACCACAGTATATGGCGGACAGCCTTTCAGCTGCAGTGTGAATTATGAGTTAATGAATCTCAATAGGAACCTGAAAGAGAGCATAAATACAGGACATTAACATAGAATCATAGAGTTGGAAGAGGCCCCAGGGCCATCCAGTCCAAACCCCTGCAATGCAGGAACACCCATCAAAGCATTCCCGACGTATGTTATTACTAGGGCTATAAAATGGAGTCAATAATTTTAATCCATTTATTTCATTTGCAAGCTGTGGTATGATACAACCTACAACAGTATGAGGTGTTGTTTATTATATTTCCCTATTTGAAAGGACTTGTGAATGCTGTTACATATCAGCTGACGTTATTGTGTCAGTTTTATGTTTCTTAAATTTTTAATTAAAAATTACCAGAAAAAATAACTTCAAATTGACCAATTTGCCTTTTAATATACTATGAAGATCTGAATTATGCACATTAGAAGTAGACTTTCACTTTGACTGAGTTTCTGCGAATGTTTTTTTTTTTTGAAAGAGTGAAGAAAATGGTGTACTTCTGAAGTAACGCTGAAGTACTGTAGTTCACTACTATGTGAATGAGTACAGGTTATTTTCTGGACCACCCAATACCTTTACTACCACCTCCTTGACAAGACTGCAAACACTCTTTCTCTTTTAAACCAACAAGAATTTATTATAGCTTTATTAATCAATACTTTAATCAATATTCTAGCTTTTGTAAAATAAGATGGTTAGCTGGACTTTTGTTTTAAATTTTTGTAAACTTCTTGTCAGTTCCTTGTCACTGGAAAGATGAGGATGTACATTAAATAAATAAAACAAACTATCTGAACTACATTTAATTTAAATGGGGGGAGGAAGAGAGTGATTTGCCCCTCTAGATGCTGATTACGACTGCTTCCACCATACTTCGAAACTGAACAGGCTGGCTACGCCTCGTAAGAAATGGAGACTCAGTAACTGCTTAGTATTTGTTGGAATAAGCCAGATTCAAGCTATGATTTATGACTCAATCTTCTTTAGACAAACCATGATTTAAATAACTGGTAACGGTTCTCACATACCAGTTCAAAGACAATGGTATACTCGTTAATTTAAAATAAAAGCTTGAGGCTTCCTATGCTTGTTCACATACCGTTCCCTTTTTCACAATTTGCCAGCCAGGCAGAGATGGCCAGGAATTCCCAGCAGGCAAGTAATCAAGCTGGCTGGAGACTGCTCCAAATCTCCTCTTGCTCATTATTATTAACACTAGACTGAAAACTTGTTCCACAACTCCTCCTGTGTTTCTTATTGAAGACATTTAAAACAAAACTGCTATGACACTAGTAGTCTGGGGCCATTTCCGCCCACACTGTTAAAGTGCTATTACTCTACTTTTAACATCCCATGGAATCCTGGGGTTTGTAGTTCACTGAGGCCCAAGAGCTCTCTGGCTGGGAATTCTAAATGCCCCTCCCTAAACTACAAGCCCCAGGATTCCATAAGATGTTGAAAGCGGAATAATAGCATTATAACAGTGTAGTGCAGAAGTGGCCTCAGTTTCTGTGCTGGTCTCCCTTCTTGAGTAAACCAGCCTGGAAATACAAACTACTAACTTCTTGATATGTTAATAATTTTTCTTCCCCACCTTTTTCCTTTCCTTTTTTTTTTTTTTTGTCAGATGAGTTTAAGTATGCCTATTTATTTAACTGCATTCAGCCATAACCACAAACATGTGTGCCGGTGTATCTGCACTGTAATATAATTTGGGAACCAGCATGGAGGGATTAAGCCAAAAAAAAAAAAGCAAAGCAATAAAATCCCACAGTAGATTTTGGGGAGGACTCAAAGGCCCTTTCTGCACTACTCCGTTATACTGCTCTTATTCCACTTTCCACCACCTGTGGAATTCTGGGCTTTGTTGTTTATTCAGGCCTAAGAGCTGAGAATTCTAAAGGCCCTCCCGAAACTGCAAACCCCAGGATTCCATAGGAGGTTAGACATGGAATCAAAGCACTATCACAGCGTAGTGTGGAAATGGCCATAATACACTCGCACCGCTGCCATTAGAAGGCAAAGCCCTTGGATTGTGTTCAGACACATGCTGAACATGTTTTGGGAAGATGCTTTGTTTCCAGTTCAGGAGCCAGGGGGATGAAAGGGCGCAGATTAAGAAATACAGCTTAAAATAATAAAAAGAAAGAAATACAGCTTTGACTCTCCATTTAGCTGTCAGCCTCAGGGAGCGATGCTTGCTTGGCAGGTAAGGCCACTTCCGCCTTCCCCTGCCGAAGCGCTCTCCCTCCACGGCCAACCGTGGAATTCTGGGCTTTGTAGTTTCCCGAGGCCCAAGAGCTCTCTGGCTGGGAACTCCCAAGGCCCCTCCCTAGACTGCAAAGCCCAGGATTCCCGGGAGACGGAAGAGGGAATCCATAGCCCTATAACGGTGCAGTGCGCAACGGCCTCAGCCATCTCTCGGCCTTCGCCACTTCACAAGACTATGGGGAGAAGGAAGCAATGTGGGGGGGTGGAAAGGCGGACCGTGCCCGTTGCTGTGAGGAGCCAGGAAAGAGTCAGCCCTGCTTTGGGGACGCCGGACCCTCTCCGGCCTCTCTCCTCTCCCCTGAGGCTGGGGGGGGGAAATCTCTCCCTCCGAGGGGGAAAAAGCCGCCCCACTCACTCCGGAGGCCGCGCAAACACGCAGCGCAGCCCCGCTCACTCCTCGCCTCCCAGCAGCTCCTTCCCCGCGCGGCTTTCCAGCACCAGGCGGCCGTTAGCGTCGCTGTGGCAACTGGAGGCGTGGCACTCCAAAGGCTCGAGAAGGCGGAAGGAGGAGGAGCGCGCGAGCCGTCTGGAGGTTCCGAAGCTTCTGGAACTTTGTTTCCCCTTTTGTGACAGGCTGGGTGTATAAGTCCAAACGGAATGCTGGAAGGGCCGAGCTGGGCTTGAAAAAAATGAGTGGGACGCGTGAATGCCAACGCCTTTTTGTCCCAATTTGCATTTTCTGTATGATGATGAAAATAGTTTAACTGCTGTGCACAAACACGATGATCAGGCTTGCCTTCCAGGAGAAGCAATATTAGAAATCCACGGCTAAACAGTATAAAATGATAATTGAAACCCACATAAAAGCAGCAGTAAGGAAATAAATCTGCTGTTAGTTCCCCAAATACCTCTGTTACACAAGCTCTATTACAATTACGACGTATTATTGTTCCTTTATCACACTTTTCAAACAAAAAAAATACAGAAAATACACCTTAATATGCAGCATTTAAAGTGCAATATATATTCAGTAGTAGCGTATATACCCAGCATTGTCCTGGGTTTTATTTTCTCACAGGTAATACTTCTTAGATTTGAATTCCTGTGTCTCTAATTCCCCAAACTGCCTTGTTCAGCACCTGTCACTTTTCCCCATATTCTCCAATCCAACATGTATTCAGAATTGTTAACATGCAGATCCTGAGAGAAATACACTGCCCTCCTCCTTGCTGCTAGGCTTCCTCTCCTTAGCCACCAGCCAGGCCCAAGAGTGCTCTGCCCCTTCCTCAATGGCAAACCCCAGGATTCCAGAGAATCTTCTCAGGCAGCCGATCCTATGAGGTCTTTGCCTGACACAGACAAACAAACTTTGGCTTTTATATATGAGATCTGGCGGGTGGTGTAGAGTGATGAACGCAGGTGGAAACAAAACAGTTTCTGCAGCTTCAGAAGAGCCAAGGTGGTAGCATTATTATCCCTTCCAAATGCTCCATAATTATAGTTAATAATAATCATAATAAAAAAATTATTTATATCCCGCCTCTCCCGACGGATCGAGGCGGTACTACAACAGTACATCAATAATTAAAAACAATTAAAACATAACCCATCCTCCCCACCCACCAACCCATTTAAACCCCCTAAAACACATTAACTATTAAAAACAAGAGGACAGTTGGTAGGAGGAGGTGGAGCACTCGTCTCAGATGGCCCGTCGGATTTATTATGGAGAGCCTTACTGTTTCCTTAATGCTCGTCTCCATAAACAGCCCTGTGGGGTAGGTTTGCTTACACAATGTAGAACAACCTTGTTCTTTTTCAGCTACTGCCTTCAAAGCAGACATGGGGACAGGTGTTGCCCTCCCGATGTTGTGGGACTGCAATGACCAACCATCCCTCATCAGCCCGGACAGTTGTGAGGGATGATGGGAGTTGTGGTCCCACAACTACTAGAGCAGTGGCTCTCAAACTTTAATTGGAATGTTTTGGACAAAAATAACCAGAACTTTGAGTGGATAGACAGACAGGTTTATTTCAGAAGTACTTCTGGACTCACTGGGTGCCTCAAATGCGCAAACCCAGCCGTGAGCATTGTAACAGAATTTTAACAAGCTTTTTATAGACAGAGAAAAATAAGTCAATGTTGAAACACACACATGTCATAAATACCAGTGCCACTGGAATAAATGCTCCCATATCCTCCAGGAACCCACACCTTGTCTTGGTTTGCCAGCCCCAATCCCAATGGGGATGATGGAGATATCAAAGATGTCCCATCTTGTCCTGTTCCTGTAAGGCCTTATGAACAGCATCTGAGTCTGTATTGCTAAAGCGCTTAAATCTTCAGTAATGGGGAATAAGAAGGATCCTATTCCCCACCTGAAAAAGCCTCCAGCTTTACAAATGAGAAGTAAGAAGGATCTTATTCTCCACTTCCAAAGCTGCAGAGGGCAAAATCACAAAAGTAGAGGGCCAGTGCCACTTAAATTGTTAAAACTGGCTTTACTTGACTCTGTCTAGAAATTCTGGAATACAGGATGAGATATAAAATTGGCTCCCAGACTTGAGATTTGACTTGAAAGTATCTTGCAAAGATTTGAGACTCGACTTGAAGGTGAAGTAGCTCGCCAAGAATTGAGACCACCAGATTAGAAAGCAAGAAAAAGATTGATTTTTACTGCAGGGATCTCAGTGGAATGAATTTCCAAAGACTGAGAACCTCGAGCCAGGTATCAGCTCTCCTTTTATACCCTCTTGTAAACAGGTTACAGGAAATGATTACATATGAGCTGTTTATGGGTTACACAGACCCAGGTTACAGCAGGTTACAGCTTTCGAAAATGATATATTTTGGTACCAAAGGAGTATTTTCACTGAGTTTCACCAACATCAAAACTCCCCAAGTTCCCGGCACAGCTAAGCACATACCTAAGCCTCCTGATAAGATAAAGGACGCATCTGCTCACCTTATTTTTCTCTATTTTTCTACTTTAGCAATAGCTTCTTCAATTTAACCCTTTCAAAGGTAGAGACTTGAGACTTGGAGTAAAAGTCTTAAGTACATCCCTGGAATGCACCATCAAAGTATTCCCAACACATGGCCATCAAACCTCAAATGCAGTTTGTTTATTTTTTAAAAAAGGCAATACAAGTTGCCGCCTCTCACCAAGCAATGAGGTCTAGCGTAAAAGGCGCCTCCTGGAAAAGGTGAGAAGAAGCTGCAATGATTCAGCCTCTCGGTAGGGGGCAGTCGTGCACCTCCAGCCTTTGCCGGTGCCCGCTGGCCTCTGAGGGAAGGAGGGAAAGGGGCGGAGCCCGCGGGGAGAAAGGGGCGGGGCGTTCGCCACAGGAAGTGGTTTCCGCCAAGCTCCTGCTTCGTTGCCGCCTGGTCGGTCCTTGCTGGGCGGCCGGAAGCTTTTTCGGATCCCTCTCTGAGCAGAGCCGCCGCCGCCGCCGCCGCCACTACGGCTGGCCCCGGGGAAGAAGAAGTGAGTTGGAGGCATGGAGGGGGCTGGGGGGTGGATTAAATAGTAATAATAATACGCTTCTCTTCCCTCCCTCTTTCTCTCTCTCACACACACACACACTCTGACTTAGGTCTTGGGTGGGAATCCTGCGGGCCGCCAGATTTTGTTGGACTGCAACTCCCAGCGTGCCTCTCCCTCGGTTCTGCCGCCCAGGGGATGCTGGGAAGTGCAGTCAAACAACGCCTGGGGTTGCCGACTCCAGCTTAAGAGAGAAAAATACAGCTGAAATGGAGACACGCCGAAGCAGGAGTCAGTCAGGAATACAAAAGTATTTTTACAAAAAATTAGGAAGAGCCTTTCCGCTCTAGCGTGGCCGTTTCCGCACCAGCCCTGTTACAGCGCTGTTATTCCACTTTCAGCCTTCTGTGGAATTCTGGGGTTTGCAATTTCCTGAGGCCAAGGAGCTCTCTAGCTGGGGATTCTAAATGCCCCTCCCTAAACTGCAAACCCCAGGATTCCTCCCAAAGGATGTTGAAAGTGGAATAATAGCGCTATAACAGGCTAGTGTAGAAATGGCCCCTGTTATTGTGGTGTTATTCCACTTTCAGCCTCCAGATCTATGAATTGTACCTCTGCTTAGACTTTGGCAGATGGATAGATAGATGTGTTATTCAGTTTTGTCAGTCTTTACATGAAAATAACAGACTTTTTTTATGCAAAATAACATTTTTAACATAGATGTGAACTAAAATTAAATCACCATACTGAAACACCACTAAATACTTACTCACTAGAACATTAACTTAGGGCCCTTCTGCATTACAGTTATAGCGCTATTATTCCACTTTTAGCATCCTATAGAATCCTGGGATCTGCAGTTTAGGAAGAGACATTTAGAATTCTCAGCGAGAGAGCTCTTTGGCCTCAGTAAACTACAAATCCCAGAATTCCACAGGATCCTGAAAGCGGTATAATAGCACTATAACAGTGTAGCATGGAAAAACCCTAAGAGAGCATATTTTCACACACACCCCACCACTGCCTGGTCAGGTTATTTATCTATTTAATTTATATCTTGCCTTTCTTTCCCATGCAGGACCCAAAGTAGTGCAGAATCCTAGCTGGCAATGTGAAATAAGCACCTGTCTGCAATGTATTGGTTGCTTGTGGAGGTCTCTTCTTGTTATGACGGGAGGAGCTCCGCATGGCAAAGTGCCATGATCTGGAACAGAGTTAACCTGTTCACTTTGCCTCTGTCACTTCCCAGCCTGCAATATTCAGTCCAGTATAGTTTCAGGCAACTCTCAGCACTAGCTTGGAATAGCAGGAGAAACTACACTGCAGGGCTCTACAGCATGTTGCCTAGTTAAGGGATATAGAATCCTAGCATTGGAAGGAACTCCAAAGGCTAACTTGTTCAGCTCCCTTTCAGTGCAGAAATTGCTAAAGCATCCCTGATTGCTGCCCTTCCAACTACTGCTTAAAAACATCCTGAGAAGAAGCTGCTTGCCACTTATGGGGGAGTCTTTTCTGCAGTCAAACAGTTCTTTCAGTAAAGAAGTTCTTCCTAATGTCTGGTAGGAATTTCCTTTTCTGTAATTTAAATCCGGAATACTCCTCTACAGCAGGACAATGGAATATGCTGCCTCAGTGTGGTGAATGTTTTTAAACAGAGGTAGGATGACCAGATGTGGGGTTTTTTTGATGGTGTATTTTTATATGGCAGAATGGGGTTGGACTGCAGAGCCCTTGGGGGTCTCTTCCAACTCTAGGATTCCATGTGAGATTCCTCCAAATATTTAAAAATGGCTGTCGTATCATCTTACGGTCTTCTCCAGGTTAAAGCATAATCATCTCAAGCAATCTTTCTTCATACGGCTTGGGTTCTAGATTCTTGACCGCCTTGGACGTCCTTCTGTACCATCCTCATCCTAATTTCAAAGGCCAGCAATCAGTTCAAGGCCAGGAGACTTCCCTTTCCAAACAACATGTGATTATTCTTCCAAGGTGTATGTAGAGTTGTGTCAGTACAGATAGTTTTCTCAGTTCACCAGTTCAGCTCACAGAATGTTGTTTGCTATAAACCAAAGTTAAGGAAGCTATGGCTTTCCAGACATTACTGCAGGGCTCTCCAGTGGTGTGCTGCAACCCGTTAGTGTGTCACCTGAAATGTGTAGGTGTGTCTCCTACAATCTTGGAAATGTAAGTTGTTATTTATAAATCATATGTTTTTAAAAATACATGAAAGTTTTTCATGAGATATGTTGTGTCCCCATACATTTTGTTGTTACAATTTATGTATGTGTCTCTTATAAGGGACAGTTTGCTAGTGAAACTGAATTACTCTGTCGCGAAATGATGCATATCTAAAAAGTGTGTCACCAACATGAAAAGTTTGGAAAGCTCTGCATTACTGGATTCCAGCTCCCATCAGCCCTAGCCAGCTTGGTCAGGGATGGAGGGAGCTGGAGTCTACAACATCTGGAGTTGCACAAGTTTCCCATCCTTGTTATAAACAAAACAATTTTCATTTTTGAAAAATATTTGCAACAGATACTATATTTTTGCGGTTTAAACGTGATTATTCCCTGCAAACAAGTTGAAAAAGGGCATTTCTCTGGATATAGTTAGAAGATATCAGCCTTACGCAGCGTTTTTGTAGAGTTTTTAAATGCCATTTTAATGTTTCCACACCACAGAATCCTGGGATTTGTTGTTTGGTGCACCAGACATGCTAGTGATGGCAGTGGGATGGAAAGAGAGCCCTCCGTCTAAGATCTTAAAGGTTAGGCAGGCACATCGAAAATATTCTTACTTGTGTTTATATTTAGAATCATATACAGTGTGTCCACCATATATGCAAGGGTTCCATTCCAGGAACCCCATGTAAAAAAAAGTGAGTGTTGTGTCCCATTGCAATCAGTGGAGGCAGAGTGTGTGTGTTTCTGCAGGCGTGCAGCTCTCACGCGTTGCGTTCATTGACTATAATGTGATGTAACATTTCGGGTGACCTTATATTCATGCTTGCAGAGGTCATGCGAGAGGAGGGCACACTGTAGCTTGGGAAGAGATCACAAGGATCATCTAGTCTAGCCCCCTGCCATGCAAGCAAGCACAACCAAAGCACTCTTGACAGATGGCCATCCAGCCTCTGTTTCAAAACCACTAAAGGAGCCTCCACTACACTCTAAGGCAGTGGTTCTCAACCTGTGGGTCCCCAGATGTTTTTGGACTTCAGCTCCCAGAAGCCCTGGGCATTGACCATAGTGGCTGGGTTTCTGGGAGCTGAAGTCCACAAACATCTGGGGACCCACAGGTTGAGAACCATTGCTCTAAGGCATCATGAAAGCTCTCTTGGCTGCTGAGCAGATGCTGGGAGCTGCTGCCCACTGGCCTGCCTGAAGTCAACTCTTAAGAAGTTCTTCCTAATTTTTAGTGGAATCTCTTTTCCTGCACTTTGAAGCCATTGCTCCATGTCCTAGTCACTCAGCAGCAGAAAACAAGCTTGCTCCATCTTCCATATAACCCTCTTTCAAATATTTAAACATGGCTATTCTGGTCACTTCTTAACCTTCTCTAGGTTAAACATACCCAGTTCCCTAAGCTGCTCCTCATAGGGCTTGGTTTCCAGATCTTTTAGTTTTTATAAGATGTCTTGAATCCCAGTATTGGGTAAAATGTGGGATATAAATGACAACAACAAGAACAACTGGGCATCTTGAACAGAAAGGAGTTCTTCTAATTAATGACTGATGTGGAGGGTGACGGAGACACAGATACTCCACTCTTACTTCCTTTTGGGGAGGCAAAATGATGTATTTTTGAGGGATTCCATCCAAATGGATTTTTCATCCCATTTTTGTTCCCTGTTAACATTCCACTACATCTCTCTCTCGTTTCATTCAGAAAGAAACTCCTGTGTCAGCTCAGGAATATGTCTACGCGCTGTTGGGGCCTTCTGACAGTTGTAGTTCTGCAGATCTCACCATTCCATTGGAGCATGAGAAGGCCAGTCAGAAGGACAAAAAGTCAGTGCTTTCCTTCTGTACATTAAAAGCAAGGTTGAACAAGGTGATTAAAAACCAAGGTATTTGCCTGAAATCAACACCACCGGATCTTTCATTATAGAGCTGAAATTAAGCGTGAGGTGAGAAAGGGGATGAAGGAGCAAAACTTAGGAAGTCCACAGCTGGAAGGGGAAACACAAAGAGAAGGAAAAGCCAGCTGTGCGGTTCAGTCTGAATATGTGACAGAGGGACCAAAATGGAGATTGTTGGAAGAAGGCAAGGATGTTTCAGGTAAAAGGATGCAACAGCGCTGGGAAGCCCAGTGGCAGGAGTTCCTGAAGACCCTCCAGTCTCCGAATTCAGCTTTGGGAAACCTTCAGTTGTCAGAGAAAACACCATGGGATGATACCAAGGCCTTTCTGGCCTCCTTTGAACAAGTGGCGGAAGCCTGCCGATGGCCTCGAGGAGAGTGGGTGGTCCAGCTCCTGCCAGCACTCAGTGGAGAAGCAGAGCAGGCCTTCCAGAGCATGGAATCCACAGATAAGGAAGACTATGGGAAAGTGAAGGCGACCATTTTGCGGGCAGACGCCTTGAGAATGGAGACGCAACGCCAGCACTTCAGGCAGTTCTGTTGCCAGGAGATCGAAGACCCCCGAAGGATTTACAACCAACTCCAAGAGCTTTGCCATCAGTGGCTGAAGCCAGACAGACGCAGCAAGGAGCAGATCCTGGAGCTGCTGATCCTGGAGCAGTTCCTGGCCAGCCTCCCACCAGATGTGCAAAGCTGGATCCAAGCGGGAGGTCCAGATACCTGTTCCCAGGCTGTGGCCTTGATGGAGGACTTCTTGATGACCCGGCAAGAAGCTGAGTCAGCAAGGTGGCAGGTGATGTTCTAAGAGCTATTAAAGATCATAGGATGTGGCCAGGTTGTTAGACTGCTGTTGGTTCAGTTAAAAACAACAGAGCAAGCTGCAACAAAATGTTGCAGTGAATCTCTGTACCATAAGGTGAGCAGCTGCAACCTTCCAGATGTTTTTGGTCTGCAGCTTCCATTAGCCATCACTATCAGAGCCAATAGCAAAGGATGGGGGAGTTGATATCTAAAAATATCTAGGGAAAGGCATAATTGCCTACTCTTTTCTGGTTCAGAGCTTTTTAGTGAATAGTAGTTTCCAGGATGGTTTAAAAAGATACATCCACCTACCCGAAGCTTTCCCCCTACTGGGTGATATACCACTAAAGCAGGGGGTGGACCAACTGTGGCCCACAGGCCTCCGGAAATCACATTTGTGGCCCCTGAAGTCCCCTAGCAGTTGCCAAAGCACCCCAATCTAAAAAATATCAGTGCAGTTCGGGGTAATTTTTGCCCCATATCACACAGAAAGCCTTGTAAAATGTGTGAAAATACTTGCCCACACTCTCACGAGCACCCCAGAACCCAATACTATGTTCAAAGACCTCTTTTCCCCCTCTGCAGTCCTGCTCAAAATGGTGAAAGACATCAGTCCGTGTTACCATTTTGAGAGGGATTAGAGGTATTTGGAAAATGGAAATGATTGGTCCTGCTGTGTGTGGGGAGCTGCAATCCTTTGGTGGGGGGGGGCTGAGGAAGGAAATTGGCCTCTGGCCTGATGTAGTTGCCCATCCCTCTGTGTGGAGTTGTCGTCCAGCCTTGAATGTGAGTGGTTCATATCTATATATCTGCACTGAAGAAAGGTCCCTGGAAAGTTCTTGCCCTCTTTCCTGCCCTTCTTTGTAGGGTGAGGAGGAGATGTTGCTTTATGTTTAAACCTGGCAATGTATATCACACTCCCTTCCCCTCCAGCCCTAATACTGTGGCCTCTTGCAACAGGGGTGGTAAGTTTCCCTTCCTTAAATGACTCACTGCAGGCTATGAACCTCAAAATCAGAAGTGGCCAAAAAAAACTGCTTCTGACTGCCTAAAATCCTTATATTGAGTCAAATGATGTGAAGTGCATCTTGTTCTGAATGAGAGTTGTGCTTCCCGAAGGCTTCCAGGAACACAATTTTTCATTTTGAATGGAAAAAAAATATATTGAGGGAGGGCAAGGAGTAGAGACAGGCCTGTTCAGGACCTGCAAAGTTGGGCCTAAGGTCCCACATTTGGTCCTTGGGTTTCATGTACATCACGTATGTATTAGGAGGTGAAGTAGGTTAGGTTCTTACACAATTTTCCTTCACTCACACTTTCAGCATCACGTACTTAAGGGCTTTCCAAATGGTGTGCTGTAATACATTAGTGTGTCATCTGAAGCATGTAGGTGTATCCCCTACAATCTTGGAAATGTATGTTATTATTTATAAATCATATATTTTTAACAGTATATGAAAGGTTTTCATGAGATATGTTGTGTCCCCATATATTTCATTATTACAATTTATGTATGTGTCTGTGTTTCTTATAATGGGGTTTGTTTAATCTCAAGTTTGCTAGTAAAACTGAATTACTGTGTCGTGAAATGCTGCATGTCTAAAAAGTGTGTCACCAACATGAAAAGTTTGGAAAGCTCTGACATACATCCTTGCTGTACTGTTGGTGTGTGTTTGTGGGGATTTTTATTTTTTGTTAAATATGCAACTAAACTCTTTCTGCACAACCAGTAACTGACAGCCCAAACATAATCTAGAGTGAGTCCCACTGAGCTTAATTATAGGAGCAACCTACCATTCTTATGGCAAATCTGTGAGGTTAAATTGGTGCTTGTCCTTTCTTCCTTCTGGTAGGGTTTCTGTGTCTTGAGCGGCTGCATAATGAGATAGCATAATAGCAACAACAACATTTGTTTGTAATGCCCTTTTCACCAAAATCCACAGTTGTCGCTTTTCCCAGCATATAGATTGGAATGGGCAAAGGGAAGCCCTCCAGATACTGTTGGACTGCAACTGCCAGCAGCCCTAGAGAGCAAAGACACTGAGGAATGCTAGGTGTTGCAGTCCAATAATTTCTGGGGATCACACTTTATCAACTGCTGGTGTATAGAATCATAGGGCTGGAAGAGACCACAAGGGCCATTAAATCCAGGCTCCTTCCATTCAGGAATCCACAATCAAAGCACTCCTGACAGATTGCTTCTCTTTAAACATCTCCAAAGAAGGAGACTCCATCACATTCAGAGGCAGTGTATTCCACTGTTGAACAACAATTACCTTCAGGAAGCTCCTAATGTTTAGGTGGAATCTCTTTTCTTGTGATGCTGGACTGTACACCCCAGCATCTCTAGCCAGCGTACGCAATGTTGAAGAATTTGAGAGTTGCAGTCCAATAACATCTGGAGAGCAGTCAGACTTCCACCTCACCATAGGGTAGCAGATTTCCACCTATCTCTCTAGGGTGACAGAATTGTCATAAGCAATTTGGGATAAAAGAAGTTTGAAGCCATTGCTCCATGTCCTAGTCTCTGGAGTAGCAGAAAACAAGCTTACTACATGTAGATGTAGTAATGGACGGTGTGCTACACTTATGTGAAAGCTACCTGACAGTGTGAGCCCTAAAGTTCCAGAACGAAGAAAAGTGGGAACCATATTTGGTATTGATTGTCATAAAGTTTACTTGCCCTCCCAACAGCATCATGAGAACTAGTGGAAAATGGAGAGGTTTATTTACCGAAAACTGCTGAGTAGTCTCCAGAAAGGATCCAAATTTCAGGACACCAGGAGCATATCCTGTATGTAGCAATTGCTCTTCCTACCTCGTTTCTCTGTTTCTGACATCTCCCTTCCTGTTTTCAGGGACCATTGCAGGATGTGTGTGTTGGCTCCCTGGAAGTGGAAGAAGTGTCACCAAATGCTACTCAGGGACAAACCTACAAAGAAGCCAAGCAGGCTGAAGATGCTGAGATCACTCTGCTAGGTAAGTGTGGCAAGGCCTGCTTTTCTTCCTCACAGACTGGTATGGCAGCTTCCCCCAGTTTGCTAAAATGCCTTTCCACTTCATACAGCTAACCCTTTTCCTTTAAAGCACCACCTTTGGGTAAAAAGGGTAAATAACAACTTTCAGTTGTTATTAAGAATAATCGAAGGATCTTTGGTAGCATGGTTCTGTTTGGTTAGAACTACTGAAAATTATTCAACTGAGTCAAAATCTATAAAAATACATTATGATCTTTATTAAAAATAACAAACATAATATTGTTTTTCATATGTATATCCAAGAATAACAGAACTTCAGAATGCATTTAGATAGTTTCTTATCTCTTTACATCAACATAAAGGCACAGGTCTCTCTCACATACAGCCCTCTGGCTACCCTTTTGCCAAACACTGTGTTCCCAAAATCTAGGTTACTCTCTCTCTGATCAGATTCAAAAGTGGGTTGATTTCTCTTCTGCCTCTCTTTCTAGGTTTTCTCTGAGAAAACACACTCCTGTCATTCAACCTCCCTTGATTGAATGAGAACTTCTCTGGCAGAAGGATTCGCCCTTAGCCTTTGCTCCCTGAAGTCTGACCAAAAACCAATTCAGTGGCTGCTGTTTATGCATTTCCCTCTTAGGATACCAGCCCGTCCTTCACACTAATGCAATGGGTTTCTCTCTGGAATGGCCATTCTGGTTGCCTGAGAAACTCTTGCTGGGCAGCTTCTCTACCACTCAGGATAGCCACTCCCACAAGACTCCATCACAGTAAGCCAGAGCTTTCCAAACTTTTCATGTTAGTGACACACTTTTTTAGACATGCATCATTTCACGACACAATAATTCAGTTTAACTAGCAAACTGGAGGTTAAACTAACCCCTTATAAGAGATAGAGACACGTACATAAATTGTAAGAACAAAATACGTGGGGACACAACATATCTCGTGAAAACCTTTCATATATTTTTAAAAATATATGATTCATAAACAATAACATACATTTCCAAGATTGTAGGAGACACACCTACACACTTCACGCGACACACTAATGTGTCGCGGCGCACCATTTGGAAAGCCCTGCAGTAAGTGTCATACTGGGGTTCATGCCAGCCCCCCAAGGTTGACTCTCATCCTTGGAAAAGTCTGGTAATTCCTCCAGCGTTATTAATTATGCTGCCACCACCCGCTGAATTCTGAATATCTGAGCAGTACAGCGGGAGACTGCTCAGTGGATTACCAATCTCTATGCTAAGGGCCTTTCCTTCCCTCTCACCTCCCCCCTTCTGAGTGAGAGAAGTCCTATCTAGCGTGTGCCAAAGACTGGTGTGGGAATGGAGAGAAACAGAGGTTTTACAGAAAGTATTTATTCAAGGCATGCAAATAAACAAGACAATAATACACATGAGAGGCTCCCCCCTCCCAGGTATGCTTAAGTTACAAGTAGTTACAAAAACAGATATAAAAGCACAGATACATTCTTATAGATCAGCCACTCCAAAATAATAAACAGCCCTAACGTGACTATCTTATTCTAGTACTCACAGATGTTCATAGGTTTAATCAGTGGTTCTCAACCTGTGGGTCCCCAGATGTTTGTGGACTTCAGCTCCCAGAAGCCCTGAGCATTGACCATAGTGGCTGGGGCTTCTGGGAGCTGAAATCCACAAACATCTGGGGACCCACAGGTTGAGAACCACTGGCTTACATGTTCTAAGAGGGAAGAAGCCAGGAGGCGCGGCATGCCTGCCTGCCTACGACGGGCCAGATCTCATCTCTCGGAGATTTCTTTGTTCTTCTCTCTCCATTCTTCTCTCTGCCACATGGCTTTCCTCAGAAGTTTTATAACTTCTCCCAAGAAGCATCTCGAAGATGCCCATCTCTTCCCTTGTGGTTGGTCAGTTCTCACCCTCTGACCTATGATGCTGACCCACACTAAATGTAATCTGATCCCAACACCTCATTAACCCTTGGTTTACCTTAAGAGGGAAGTATCCCCCTTTTTGCTAAGCTTAGATAATGGGAAGCCCCATTATCACACGCCCCCCAAATCCCAGCCGGTCTTTGCTGGATCTGTAAGAGTGAATGTGCAATACATAGTGAGAGCATTCTGATACCATTTTAACTGAAATGGCCTCATTCCACAGAATCCTAGGAAGATGTAGTTTGATGAGTTCCTTAGAACTCATCTGTTACAGAGCTCTGAACTACCCTACCCTGAACTACAGCTCCCAAGGTATTTTGAAAAGAAGGACTGAGGATTAGATCAGGGTATCTTGAGAACAGTAGCTAAGAAGTGATACACTAGAGTTCCCTAGGAGAATTCTAAATAGCTCACCAAACTACAAATGACTAGATGGAGTCCTGTCAGTTAAAATGGAATCAAACTGCTGTAAGTGGATAGTGTAGGCAGACTTCAAGCATTGTTCTTTTTTTTCTTTCTTTTTGTGATTTTGGAGTGATTGGGTCCTAAATAACCTAGGTCCTGAATAATAGGTCCTAGGTCTTAAATAATGTACAGACACCAGATCTCATCTGGTCTTGGAAACTAAGCAGGGTCAGCCTTGGTTAGGACTAGGATGAGAGACTGCCAACAGATACCAGGTGCTGCAGGCTGTATTTCAGAGGAAGGAACTGGCAAAACCCCTGCAGAGGATACCTTGCCTAAGAAAACCCTAGGAAATTCATGGGATCACTATTAGTGGACAGGTAATTTGAAGACACATGCATACAGACGGGGTAACCTGATGGAGGAGAAGACCTAGGCTCCTCATATTTTGAAGAGCATAGACATTTTACTTTAAAAATAATTCATTGCAGTTACAGCTCCAAGTGACAAGGATTTAATTACCATTACATGCACAGCTTAAAACAAACAAACGAAAAAGAAACCGTTTGTCATTTCTTGGAATTAACTAAAATAATTGCTTTTTAGTTACTTTTACAAAAAGCCACATGTGAACTTTAGAGAGGGGCCTTTACAATTCTCAGCCAGAGAGCTCTTGGGCCTCAGTCTCTTGAGTAGGCCGGTTGCTATGGAGACGGGGCCTAGCAGCAATGAGTAGGGCAGTGTATTCCCTCAGGAAGTCAACCTCTGTAAATAACTCGGAATACAGATTGGATTGGGGAATATGGGGAAAAGTTACAGATACTGGACAAGACAGTTTGGGGAATTAGAGACATAGGATCTCAAATCCTTCTAACAAGTATTACCTATAAGAAAATAAAACCCCGGGCAACGCCGGGTATATACATTAGTAAATAAATAAAATAGCATTTTTGGAATGATTTCACAAAGTTTCATTTTGACTCCTGGGAGGTCCAGAGAGGGCCCAAACATGTGGAAATGCCAACTACATTCCTTAGTTATCATTTTTGGCATTTTGAAGTAAAAAAATTGGGGCTGGGCTGACCATATGTGACCCAAGGCCCGCACTTTTCCCAGGGCCTGGTTGTGTATACAGGTTCACTGTGTTTTTGGCTCCCAGGCTGTTTTAGGCTAAAAAGAGCCTTTTCGTTTACCTAGGCAGTCAAATGGAGGCCAGCCATTCTAGTTAACAATTCACTTTTATAGTTCAGTTAAAACTAACAAGGGAGTAATTTCACCCCATTTTTAATTCCCTGGGCTGTTCTAGGCCTAGAAGAGGCCTTTAGAGGAGATCAGCCAGAAGCTGATTTATTTGTATTCCCTGGGCATAAGGCCTGTCTTGGCCATAAAATTGTCTAGAGGCAGAAAAATATAGCCAAATTACCCTGTGGGGTATGAAGATGTTTTGAGCTTTTGAAAAAAATGAAGAGAGGGCTGTCCTTGCCCCACCTCTGCCTCTGACCGTTCTTCATCTGTTCTTATAAAAAAAAAATCCCCTTCATTCTTTGCAGGTAGTGGAATCAAATGCCCAAGTCATTCCATTTCCTTGCTTCCTCCTGAAGGACAGGAAGTGACCGAAACTGGGCTCGGTGAGGTATGTAACTGCATTTTGCTCTGCATGAGTCCAAAGTTACAGTCTACAATAACAGTAATGACAAACAAGTAATAACAAGAGCAACAACAATAAAAATAAGTGCTTAGTCATTTCTCCAGTGAGCCCGTGGCTCTTGAAGCTAGCTGAGAAGCACTTTCAAGAAATAAATGTTCAATTTGTTTCAAAGGCATTATCAATGCTGTATTCTTTACAGCAACCCTGTAAGCATCCCATGATTTTCCGCTGCTCCAGAGACTAGGACAAGGAGCAATGGATTCAGGCTGCAGGAAAGGAGATTCCTCCTGAACGTCAGGAAGAACTTCTTGACGGTCAGAGCTGTCTGGCAGTGGAATCTGCTGCCTCAGTGGAGTGTGGTGGAGTCTCCTTCTTTGGAGGTTTTTAAGCGGAGGCTGGATGGCCATCTGTTGGGAATGCTTTGATGGGTGTTCCTGCATAGCAGGGGGTTGGACTAGATGGCCCCTGGGGTCTCTTCCAACTCTATGGTTTTATGATTGTTTTAAAGATTATGGCACAGTTACACAGGTAACTCTCTATAATGCAGGTGGACTGAATGAGATTGGGACCCTTTTCGCACTGCGTAGTTACAACGCTGCGATTCCACTCTAACTGCCATAGTGATGTCCTATCAAATCCTGGGTTTTGCATTTCAGGGAAGATTTTTTGGAATTCGCAGCCAGAGTGTTCCAATGCCTCACCAAACTACAAATCCCAGGATTCCACAGGAGGCAGGTGGGGCCGTCAAAGTGGAATCATAGTGTGTGGTGTGAAGGGGCACCTAAGGGAGGATTGGGGTTGTCAAAGGAACAGGTGAATTCATAGCAGAGGCCAAATTCAAACTGAGAACTTTCTGATCTGTAGTTTAGTCTTTAAGGCACTACAGTTACCCTCCACTTTTGCAAGGGTTCCGAGTGCAGAACCCTCACAAAAGTTGAAAAAACACAAATAACTCCCCCCTGCCTGAGCGAGCATGCGTGCCTTCCCTCCTTGCACTCCCCCCTTGCCTTTTGCCTTGGCGCACATGTGCAGGCAAAAGGCAAGAGAATAGGAGGGGAAGAATGGGGAGGGAAGACACGCATTTACCTTCCTTCTCTGTGTGTGGGGTTCCCTCCTTCAATTCACTTGCCTGGGTGCGGATAAGGGAGATCATGAGCCTCCAGGCAAAAGGCAAGGAAATGAGAGGGGGAGAACGAGGGGAAGGCATGCATTCACTTTGTGAATAATCGAATTCACAAAGGTTAAACCCACAAATGTGTAGGAAGAACTGTATATTATCTTAGTTGACACGATTCTTCCCCCCCCCACTTGTTCCTAATAAATCTCTGTCCTGATGTGCCTTTGTCAAACCCCCGGGCAGGTGGTAGGATGCCTTTGCAAGAAAGTTATGCTCCTTTTCAGCTCTTAAGCTCCATGAGGAACAATTTTCAGAGTGGTAGCTTGTCAATGTGTTGCAGGAAAAATGACGAAGTTCTGTGGCATGTAAATACTGTTTGCTATATAGGCTTCCCCCACTTATTTGACAGGTTAGGGACTGGAGAACTGTCAGAAAGCAGAAATGGTCAAAAAGTGGAACCATGTACTGTAAGCAACATGAAAGACTTAATGGAGGCTCTCTTGGGACCAACTGTGAACACATGCTGCTGGTAAAGTCTCTCAGCTGGCGGGGTACCTTTCTCCCCCACTCTGAGCTTGCTTTGCAAGCAGCGTATGCACAGTCCCAGGCAAACCTCTGTAGGCAAGATGAACTGACAGAAACCTGCTGTTTCACTGCTTGTGAAACAGAAAAGTTCTGTTAATTCAACTAGGGGATCCACTCTTTCTGTAGGCAAGACTTGGGACTGTACGCATGGGCAAGTGGTCCCAAGCAAGCCTCCACAGGCAAGAAGAATTGACAAAAGACTGAACCCCACATCAAATTAATGGAATTTGTCCTTAATTTGGAAGCATCAAAAGAGTGAGTTGTTGGACAATGAAGCATCAAAAAGCAGGAGTTTCCTGTATACTCACAAAGATTGTGAGTAGGGTAGAGCCCTGGTGGTGCAGTGGTTAAATGCTGGTGCTGCAGCCACAAGGTTGTGAGTTCAATCCTGCCGGGCTCCAGGTTGACTCAGCCTTCCATCCTTCTGCAGGTCAGTAAAATGAGTACTCAGCTTGTTGGGGGCAATTAGCTAAAACATTATAAACTGCTTAGACAGCACGTAGTTGATAGGCGGTATAGAAATGCACATGCTATTGCTAAAGGTTGCCTGCCTGTAAGCATGAAACTTGGTTTGGCATTTTTGATATGCTTATTGCCAAAGGAAAAAAAGAGAATAAAATTTTTAGGTTAGGATGTAGGGCATATTTTCTTAATCCAGGTAATCAAGGAAAGTGCCTATTTATAAAACTTTACTTGATTTACATTAGGGGCCAGCTCAAGGCAGAGATGGAGTAGCAAATTGAAGTGCCATCAATACATGCAAGTCAGGAAGGCTACTACCCAAAGCCAGCCAACTTATTTTGACTTATGAGATAGAAAACACAACAACCCTTTCCCCGTGTCTCTTAAAATAAAATACAATAATGAATCAAAGCTAACAATTTGCTGCTCTTTCATGACATTGGAATGGGCTGCCTTAGACAGTTGTCTCACTTGGCCTCGTGGTGAGAACAGCCATGTTAATCCTCTTGTTGTGTGTTCTAGAACAAAATGCCAACAGGGTGAGCTTTCCTTGGTGTATGTTTGTGTTTTTACCAGAGGCTTGAGGGTTGAAAAGTTATTGAATTGTTCCATTCAGTTTTGAATGCTTCCTTTCTTTGTAGTACTGTAAAAGGAAAAGCAGGTCAGTCTCTGTGTTAAAGCTGTTCCTTATGCAAGAGGATTTGACTGTTGTGATGATGGTCATGCCTTATGTTTCCAGGGACTGTTGAACCTCAAGGAGACAGGTGTGTCTTTGCACATGGTAGAACGGACATTGACCCAGCCAGGCCAACAGACCATCTTCTGGCAAGTCCTGCAGGAGGATGGTGGAAATGTCCAGCCAGTTGGTAAGGGCACTTCGTATCCATAAACTGTCACTTTTAGGATTTGAGAGGAGAGGTAGGAAGAAGTAGGAAGAGATAATCTCAGTAGATAGAGCGCGCGCTCTGCTGACGTGATAGCAGCACACACAAATGTGAGGTCACAGAAAGCCTTGAGTCCAATTATTGTTAATATATGTGCCAGGTATGTGCTGGCGTGGGTGCGCAAACGTTGCATCCATTCACGATAGCGGGATGGAGCATTTGCATTTTTGTTTTATGCAAGTGTTCCTAGAATGTTTGTTTTATGCAAGGGTTCCCTTGTGTATACGGAGAGCACACTGTACTATATATGCTCTAAGACAGAGCTTTCCAGACTTTTCATGTTGGTGACACACTTTTTAGACATGCATCGTTTCGCGACACAGTAATTCAGTTTTATTAGCAAACTGGAAGTTAAACTAACTCCTTGTGAGAGATATGGACACATACATAACTTGTATGGGGACAGGACATATCTCATGAAAACCTTTCATATATTTTTAAAAATATATTATCTATAAATAATAACATACATTTCCAAGATTGTTGTCATTTATGAGTAAAAACATGTGAATTATGTACAAGAATTAAAAAACTGAGTAAAACCAAGAATTATCATTTTAATGAGATGTATGAGGTTGATAGGATGAACACAGCTTTTCAGTATTTGATGGAATATTAGATTAAGACACTCGTGTTTTGTCATCAAGCATTTTTAAGCTTCCACGTTTCAGCGAGGAAAAACCTCAGTAAGGGCGACAGCAGTGGGAAAGGCAGCCCCCTCACCCAATCCTGGCCCGCTGCCATCACCCTTGTCAAGGAAAGACCCTGGTGAGAGCAGCAGCAGCAGTGGGCCAGGCTTGGGTGAGGGGCTCTTTCTAGGCCTGGGGAGGCGACACACTAACGTGGCGTGACACACCATTTGGGAAGCCCTGGTCTAAGCACTGTAGTTACACATATAAATCAATAGAATAAATTAATTATTAGTTACACATTGACTTTTAACAGTTGATCAGAAAAAAGAGTAGGAGAGGGGATTGGAATAAAAATTCCAGTTGACCAGGGGTGTCTTCAGTTGCTTCTATACCTCCCTGTCTGTTACAAACACAGCTAGCTAACAGAAAGAGAATTCTTGGATTCAAGCTGCAGGAAAGGAGATTCTATCTGAACCTCAGGAAGAAGTTCCTGACAGTCAGAACTGTCCGGCAGTGGAATCTACTGCCTCGGAGTGTAGTGGAGTCTCCTTCTTTGGAGGTTTTTAAGCAGAGGCTTGATGGCCATCTGTCAGGAGTGCTTTGAAGGTGTTCCTGCATGGCAGGGGGTTGGACTGGATGGCCCCTGTGGTCTCTTCCAACTCTACATTTCTATGATTCTATGATTTTTTTGTTCAAAAAGGCATATTTCTTTGATGTGTGCATAATTCCTCACATCCAGGAGCAGAATCTGTCTTAGCTTTGCACAGAATTTTGACTTGCACCCTTTAGTACATGCCACATTGTGTAGAAGTAGAAATCATTAGCTGGGAGAATTAAATGAGCATAGCTTAGACATCCAGGCGGTAGAAACGAAAGCCAGGATAAGGAAATGTTTCAGGAGGAAGTTCAGAACAAAGATCTCCTGAGCATGGACAGAATTCCTCTCTCTTTATCTGCAGGTGACGGGAAGGCAACTCCACTTGAAGTGGAGAATCCCCAGCGTGGAGGAAATGAGCTGGAGGAGACGCCCAGGGCAGTGCCACTCATAAACCAAGGGAAAGTGCCACAGATGACAGAAATGCACGACCAAAGATGTGAGTCAAAAATGGGGAGAGGAAGGAGCCTCTAAAAGCTCTGAGTGAATCCAGTGAGTTGTCAGAAAGTCTTGGAATTTCTGGCAGGAAAAGCGAAACAAAAGCACCGGGTATTAATTGGGAGAAGGCTCTTGTTCTCTCAGTATGATTGAAGGGACTATCACAAATCAAACATTGTTGCAGAATCCACTGGGGAAAACCAAGAAGAGTATCTCAAAAACTGACTCTGATCAACATCAAAGGAGGCATAAATAAATAAAAAAAATTGTACAAATGCTCAAGAAAAGCCATGAAGGAGAGAAAACATATGCCTGAAGTAAATGCAGGAGAATTTAAAAGAAATTACATTGGATGAGACAACAGAGAATTCATGTTGAAGGGAAATCTAGATACCTTAAACATTGGAAAAATGTCTCTGAGACCAAATTTGAACTATCAGGCTCATCACATTGAAGGGAAACCTCATATGTTTCCAGAATGTGTGAGAAACTTCTTTCAAAAAATTATTTCTTCCCACATCAGAGAACTCACAGAAAAGAGCAAAATGTCTGAATGTCCTGATTAGCCGCTAGTGAATTCATGTAGCTGGGATGAATAATCTGGAGGAGCAGGTAGACTAGTTAAACCTACAGTCATGGGCACAACATAACATGGCATAGAGAGGAATTTCTATCTGGGTAACATATCCGTACAATACATTTTGGAGGAGCATTCCTACCCTGGTTTTCCATAGCAGGATGCTATGGGGATACCTCATAGCAGGATGCTATGGGGATACCTCATAAAGAATCAGATCAGAATGTTTGTTTCGCTTGCCCAAACTTTGTCTGGGGCTCTGTGAAGTTCTCATATAACCCTATCTTGTGTATTTCTACCCGCTACCATTTTTTTAAAGGAGATTTTTGGAACCTGTGATCTTTGATGCACACGGTATGTGCTCTGCCTCTGAGCTGTGGTCTCCTTTCCTTAAAGACTTTCTCCCCTCAGAAACACTCCCACAAATCCAGTTTTTGTAGTGTAGAGAACTCCTGTGGCTGCCCCATGTGTGAGGGAGGGAGTGGACACCTTAATTTAATAACCACCAAAGGCATAACAGAAGAAGCAAGTAATACAGAATGCAAGTTGTGTGTGTGTGTGTGCTTTCTTTTTAAACAGTGTAGTATGTTTTCTTCTTTAAACAGTGCTGTAAATTATAGGCCTTGTTGATAGGTCACAAAATTTGACTCCCAGACCTCAAGTTGTTTTCTCTATCCCTTCAATACACACACTAAGATTTCAGGGTTATCAGTGGAATGAAATGGGCCATTTGAGTCTTTCACTACCTTGCATGGTGCTTTAGTTCACCTTAGGACCAGCAGAAGTGGAATGATTTATGTAATAAGATCTACCTAGATAATAGACACAAACTGCACAGAATCTGAAACAGAGGAAAACAAAGGAAAGGCCTATCCAGACAGTCTGCAGGATAGCTGGAGGACAAAATTCCTCTTTTTTCTTTTCCGATGATGGGGAAATGAATTGGATGAAAACAGAACATTTTCAGTAGGATGAGAGAGAGGAGCCAGAGGGGAGATGCAGGGTGATAGTGGAGATGTCTCAGCAGAATAATGGTCACCTGGAATTTATTAACAAGATGCAAATCCGAAACGCCCCTCAAGAGTCTTGTGAACAGCAGAGATCAGCCAGTTGTCCAGAGTGTCTGTTCTCCAAGTATAGAATGAATTCACATGTGTCAGGGCTATTTATGAAACACATTAGAGAGGGACAATATGAGTACCTTGTGTTTTGGACTTTACCTGTTTCTCTTTCAGACTGGTATGGCAGTTTCCCAGTCTGATAATGTGCCTTGTCTTTTCCACACAGTTCTGCCTTTCCCCTTATAACACCACCTTTGTGTAAAAGAGTGAGGCCTTTCAATGGTTATTTAGAACCCCCAAATAGTTCTATGGTACCATGTTTTTGGGTTACTTTAAATACTGTATACCACTCAGCCAAGTCAGTATTTATAAAAATAAACTGTTCTATTTATTAAGATAGCATTCAGAACAAAGTAATGGGGTTCATACGCAGGTCAAAATTAATACAGTGCTTCAGAGTACTTTAGACAGTTTCCTTATATCTTTAAACCCTCATATAAGCACAAGTATCATAAACAACCCTTTAGCTACACTTGCACCAAACTGTAACCTTCTAATTGAGGTCACACTTTCTAACAAGATTCTGTAATGGTTTAATTACTCTTCTGCCTCTCTGTAGGCTTCCCCTGAGAATCAAACCCTTCCCACACAGTTACCTTCCCTAGCTAACTGAGGGACTTTAATCCACAGCTCTCTGGAGAGAACTTCTCACTGAAAGACTCACAATGATAACCAGTCATTTCTCTTAGCCACCACCCCCTTCCTCACACTACTGGGCTGGGCTTCTCTCCTGAAGAGCTATTCCAGTTGCTTGGCAGCTGTTTCTAGGCTACTCTGGCACTCTGGATAGCTACATCCCCAGAACTCTTGTAATAAGCTTGTGGTAAACTTGAGATATTTTGAGCAGGAAAGAGTTTGGGGGTGTCTTAAGGCAGAGAATGTGTCTCAGGCAAGAGAAGTGATACAGATCCACTTGGGGAATAATTTCATCAAATATCAGGGAACTTCAGAGGGCCATCCATTTATTCCCAAAATGTGAGTTAGTCTCCTTCAACATCAAAGTGTCCATTTTATATTTAAAAGAGGCTAGGTTAAGTAAAAAAAAAATCAAAAGGGGAGATCTTTTGGCAGGGCAGGAAAAAACACTGAATGTGGTAAAGATTTAGAATTGGCTGGAAAAAGCAGATAGGGCAGGAGAGAGGATTAAATAGAAGGAAATTGCAGAAATCTAGAAAAAGAGTGACCAGAACATGGACAAAATTCTTCTCTCTGTCTCTTCAGGTGATGAAAAGAAATATTGGATCAGGAGGGAGGAAACTCAGTAGGGGGAATCTCTGCCAAAAGAAACCCAAAAGATAACAAACAATCCAGTGGAGTTCTCCCATCTGAAGTTCATGACCAGAGATATGAGTCTAGAAGGCAACAAATGAGAGGGACACCAGCTGAGAAACAAAAAGAATGCACTGAACTGACCCAGAGTCTTAGAGGTGGCATCAGTAAAACCTCTGCAGTGCCCATAAAGAGGAGAATGACCTTCCTTTCCACTTATGGGAGAAACTACTACTCTAAGTCAGATCTTGTTGTCATGCATGGGGTTAAAATCCTGTTTTATTTTGGCCATGGGGGAAAGACATCCAGACCAAACCTTGTCTTTATCGACCCCAGGAAACCCTTAAAAAGGGGAAGCAAGATATACTTTCTGAATATGAGGAAAGTTTTTGTCAGGTGATTACCCTGAACAGCAGAATTG